>JARHVA010000481.1:2500-145000 GCA_037957365.1 Torreya grandis | reverse complement strand
TTTTATATTTGTATAAATTATCCTTTCAAATAATGACTTTTGAAGGTGGTAGATATAATGGCCCTATTTTAGACCTTGTGATAAGGGTGTTAATATCTCATTTTTGAAATGTTAGTATATGAGGACATGTTGATTTTGACATGAATTGTATTTTTTTAGATTTTATTTGTTTTCAGAGTTATGGATTTTAGTTTTTTATCTACAATTTTATTTTGAAGTGGTGAGTGGGTTTCTATTGATTGTTGTAATTTATCAATAGTATTCCTCTTCTTTTGTCAATTTAATCTATCATTTGTTTATAAATTTGGTTTATATTGTAAATTAGCTCCTCTTTTGTATTTTGGGTAGAGACCCCTAACTCTTCATTATCCATATAAAAAATAAGTTAAAAAATAGTCATTTAATATGTACAACCAACTAATCATAATATTAATGTCATAGGTCATATCACATCAATAAAATATTCAATAAAGTCATGTAATCATTTAACAAGTTATACACAATGATCATCTCATTACACGTCTATAATCTGCTCTCTCTTAAGAGAATAAGATGTTACAACCTACTCATTCCAAGAGGCATATATTCACTATCATTATTATTATAAGATAGTTTCCAATTAAGTACAATAGTCCAAATTATATTGACATCATATAAAAATATATGTTAATCATAAGATGTATAAATAATATTATTTATCTGAACCTATCATTTTCTATCAAAAGGCTTCAAATTATCTTCACCCAAAATATAAGGGAGATGCAACCACTCTATACATTAATGATATACAGAGAGTGTTGAGAGTGTGAAAATATATGTATTAGTATGATAGAGAGTGATATGAACATTAAAATTTAGAAACAAATAATAAAAATTTAAAATTTGTTTTCTGCCTCATACCTCTTCAACCTTTAAAAATGTTACACTTCTTTACTTATTAAATGCTAAAACATGATCAAATAACATAACATACTAATCAAGATAAATAGTAAAAGAGATAACCATAATCATAATTTCATTAAGACAACAATAACAAGGAAGGTTCAGGGTCCACCTAAACTCTTGTTTCCATATAATTGTACATGTTCCAACATTCTGGCCAAATACGCCTCTTTTCAATATTTTATATAGTTTTAAAATTCAATAAATTTTGTCATCAAATTTAAATAGTTTTAAGACTTTATCTTTTCACATAATAATTTAAAACTTATTTAACATGTGCATACTCAAATATTCATCCCATTCGTGTTCCAAAATAATAATATAATACATTCATCCAAATCTAAGTCTTAACCATAGTAAAAAAAACTAAATATTTACTCACTCTCATACCCTACTACAACTATTCATACAACTTTAACACTATAAATTTAAATATAAGAATAATGTCGTCAAAATACTAAAGACCTCAAAACATTCAATAACCTTTTTAAAATAGAGCAATGGATGATCTTTCAAATTATTTTTAGTCACTCAAAAGTAGAGTAAATAAAAATAATTCAATATCTAGTTAATGACATAATGGTTAGATTGAATCAAACATATTTAATAATCATAGCTTGCAAGGTAGTATAGTTTGTGAATGAATTTTATTCTTTCTATTTAAAATAATTTTGAAAGTGAATTTATCATAGAATAAGTATTTAAAGGTTCTTATCCATAATCTATTCAATGAGAATAAATAATTCCTTCCAAACAAACTTTATTGGTTAGTAAGGGTCTATGACCACCTTCTAGGTTGGGAGTAGACTTGAGAACACATTTCATATGTTTTTGTTTCTATATATGACCAAATATAACACTCTGCCCATGTGATTTGGAGATTTATTGCCCATTGATGATGGCATTCCCCTTGTAACTCGGTCTGGAGGTGATGATATTAACTAGGATATGCCAACTCTCAGCGTGTGCTAGTAAGTGATTAGTGATGGTGAAAGTCTGATTGAAATTCCCCCGTGACAAATGTGGGCCCCTAAACAAGCTTAACCTATGGTATCATCTTGATAAGCTTAACCCATTGTTAGAACAAAGTGGTTAGTCATAAACCACAATTAGTCATAGCATGCAAGTTAGAAAAAAGTGAGAAAATGGAGAAGGAAAATGGAACATGAGTTTTGAAATAGTTGACCCTACCATTGACCAACCCATAAACCCTAAAATCATCACTCTTTCCCTATTTTCCATATTTTTGAACATGCCAGTTTATTACATCTATCAGGAGGAGCATTATATCTACAAATTTTTAGGTCATTATTCTATTCAATACATTCTACACATAGATTATATCCTAAATGTTTTATTTTTTTCATTTAACTAAAAATGTGATTGACTACATTATATGCATGTTATGTATGGAAGCGTAATTCATAGCCTTCCCCATTTTTGTTTTTCATTATGTGTCTAAACTTTACTGCTTGAAGAAATAATATGTCAATCCAACACTGTAATACTTCTCTTGTTTGGGACTTGATATTTTTACCAGAATCAAGCTAAACATTAAACATATGTTTTTTGTCAAGGACAAAAATAGTTTTAAGCAGATCAAAAAACATAGGAATTCACCTAGAGGTATTTTAATTTTGATTCGCTACAACAATTCACTATGCCTATGACTGGTACATAATTCACTAGAAATGAAAGCCTTAAAAACTTAAGGGTAATTAAATCCTTGGTGGCTAAACCCTTCATAAGATTATCTATAATTAGATACTAGATGTTTTCATTATAGTGATGCTTATATTGCACATGAACTTGTATGAGAAGATGGAGGTTATGAGTAATTTTTGCATCTCCACAAAACATTTTGAGTGAAATATGAAATATTTTTTCATCATAGATATTTACAATGTCGAATACAAAATCCAAAGAATCACAATATGATTGGGCCTACTGATTGTCCTACTCATCATTTATAAGTTTGTGAAGATTTTCAATGGTGGAAGAAAATTGCATCATAAGAAAATTCTTATATGTATTATTAACTTATGGGGATTCATTAGAGTGATAGGTTGATACAATGTATTCCTTCAATTTCTCCTCACTTTCATGAGTTAAAGGTGTAGTTTTCCTTAGAGTTAAAAACCCATTACCATTGAAATCAACTTTTAACAAAAATTTGGTCCATCGTATTTTGTAAAACTATTTTCACCTTCAATAAAGACTTTGTGTCAGACTTTATAAATTTGGATTGTAGATTAATAAAATTATTAATAATTTACAATGAACCTGACCTATCATTAATTTTGATTTTTTCTAGAGGAGTCCAAAGGATAGCTTCTAGGTAACCAAGGCATGCTTGAATTCCAAGATTAGAGAACCATTCAAAAGTAGCTAATATAATATACAAGGCTTCATCCACTCTATAGAAAGTAAATGATTCTCCCAAAAAAATGTATAATAGGTTTATAAATGGAATATAGTTCTTATCCATGAGCTTAACTAGCACATGCTAACTCTCGGTGTGTGCTAGTCGACGACTAGTGACTGTGAATGGTCTAGAAAAAGGTCCTTGTCTTGACTTGGTTTTTCAAAATAATGGTTTAGTTTTTCCTACTATAGAAATAGTTTAACACCATAATGGTTTGACATCATAATGGTTTGACATCCATTATTTTTTTTGTTTTTTTATCCTTTAAAATGTCATTTTATTAAAATGCTCACGTAACATTGAGATTTGCTTTATTTTATCTTATAAAATTATTGTTTGTTAAAGGATATTCTATGTTTGAAAAATACAAATCTATTTAACTCTCCCTACCATGTAAAATTTTATTTAACATTGCCCTTTTCATGGGAGTTTGTAAAGAAAAATGTTTTCTAATTACAAAAAATATCATTGATTAATTCAATAGATTATACTAGTTTATTTGATAGCTCCTGCACTTGTGTTGGGTGTGTATTATTAGGTTCAAGATCAATCTAGTTCTAGATAGTTCAAATGCTAATCATTACCTATTTTGGGTTGTAAATATGATCTAAAAGAATTGGAAAATGGTACCTACTTTTAGAAAAACTTATAGTTAATGAGATTTTTAAAAGGTTCATAACTATACATGATATATGCATTTCATCTATGGATATTTCTTATGCCTATGGGGAATATGTGAGTCATGTAGATTTCAAGATTGAGTATTATTATTTTATTTAAACTTCAACTGAAGTGCATCATTAACACTAAAATGGTCAAAATAGTATTACTTTATTCAACATTGCCCTTCTTATGATCCATTTGTAAATCACATTTACAAGATGATCCATGTTCAAATCTCACAAATGGTAGGTTTAATGATAAGCAAGCATGAAAACCTATATGGCATTTTCTATTTTATCAATTAAAATATTGAGCATATGAGGAGAAACATAGTTTGTGTGTTTATTTGCAGTGTGTCATTGTTTTCATAACCCCTCTCCAGTTGGAATTCCGATCACTTATGAAATTCCATATTCCAACTTAGATATGTAACAAGAAGATACTTACATCAATTTGCAGATGAATTGAATGAAATTTTCAGTTGGCCACCACCTTCTTTGGCTACTCATGCAAATCATGTTGACAATATTTGGTGGAATACTAACAATGCTTTTACTTTGGAGCTGTTAAAAGGAAATTGGTCACATCAACAAATGGAAATGTTGTATTTAATTTTTAAATTAAATCTCTTATCAAAATTAATTATTATATAGCATGAAATATCATTGAATCCTATGATGAAAAGCTGGTTTGACATATATTGCGATATAACTAGTTATGCAACATTCTTTCCAAAGACATTATTTCATACATATCACTTTGTGATTATATTTTAACTTTCAATGTGGGACAGTCTTCATGATAATTATGTGCAATTATGGAATTATCTAGATTCAAATCCTAAAGTAGATCTTGAACACGTGTTGGATGAACTTACATACCATGAAGCACTGTGGTGAAGAAGTCATTTTCCAACACCATCAAAAGAATATGAGGATGATAAAAATGCCCATGATCATGATGGGTATTACCTAGATTAGTTGTAAACAATTGACATTAGATAGTGGTATAATTTTGTACATGTAATGAAGAAGAAGCTTTCATTTAGTTTCATTATTATGTCCTCTCTTCTCATTGGTCTCCCTACATTTAGTGGCCAAATTTTTTGGTTTAATATGTGAGAATCATGTTAGTGGTGGTCTATGAGGAAATCATTTAAATAAAATTGGCAGTGTATTTTTCTATACTAAATCTCTAATAAATCAATATGGTTTATGTGTTGACCTTAATGTGGGTGATAAGGTAACATTACAATTGAATGGGATGAATTACATCCCATATAGGCTCATATAATTTGTAATGTAAAAATGTACAAATTTTTCTTATGCCACTATTAGCATTTCCTTTCATGTGCTACTCATAAATTATTAGTATGTTCATGCATCTAATTGAATACCTCAAATGATTACTTGATGGACAATGAGAATATCACATAGGATTATAATCAATTTATCTTTTCTTTACCCTCTCCTGATTCTATGGGCTTCATAGAAAATTCCCAATTCTCTAACCCTTGTCTTCATTTTATGGGCTTCATAGCAATTATTATTTTTTTAGCCCTTTCCTAAAGCTATGGGATTCATATAAAAATCACATTTCTAAGCCTTGCCCATGTGCACATAGTTAGTGCAACCACTTAAGATTGTCTATAAATGCAACTACCTCATGCATGTGTTATTTTATTCATTTATACATTTTTATGCATTTATTTTCATATTTTTTATAAAAGGTTTTATATTGATTTCAATTGGAAAAAATGTCCTCTGCAATACATGAAAACTTCTGTTCACTCAAAATACAAAAAGTCCATTTCTAATTCATTCAATGAAATGTTCTCCTTGTACCCTACATAGATGGTAAAAGGGTAGGAAGAAATAATGGGTCTTGAACTATAGAAGCCATCTGAGGGTCCATTTGATTTCATTTATATCAAATGGACCAATTTTATTGATCTCAGTAAGGAAGACTTGTGGGTTACCTAGGTTTAACAGGATAAGGTTGATGACTTCATCAAAGGAGAATTGAGAAGGGCATTATTCCCGACAAATTTTCATATTTCACATCCCAAGAGATATTCAAATTTTGATGAAGAGGATATCAAAATCACCATAGTGTCTGAATATGTCATGTGTGTCACCTCACACTATACATTTCAAGATAATGTCTATTCAGATGCTATTATGTTTTGTTTGTTTACATTTTATTTTCATCTTGTCTGACTATTTATTTGTTGACCATTATCATGTAGGTAATGGTGTTCATATGACCCCAACAAATTTTAGGAAATTGATGCCATGCCCAAAGACAAGTCTTTAATGCCCAAGTTAGGAAGGAGTAGATGGTTAGGTTGAAGACATATAAGGTGTGATTTTCATTGTCATTTCAACACATGATGCATGATCTGTAGACCTGATCATGTGTTGTTTACATACAATCAAGTAAAACACATGTAAAAAGAGAAAAAATATTTTCATGAACAATAATATACATAGGTCAAGGGAAAGAAATGGTTTTTTTATCCTCACATTAGCCTCCAACTCAATGAATGGGTTCACAAGCTATTATTGTTTGGAATGTTTGTTGATACTATCCACCTTAAACACTAGGAGATGGTTCTTAAGAAAATTTTATTATTTAGTGGTGAAATAGAGCATGATGATGATCCTTGAGAAAGGATGACATATATAATAGTGAGTGATTGATCAAGGAGGAAAAATATGTGTAAAATATTGATGATGGAATAAGTGTTTGGTTAGGCACTGACTAATCCTGACAAGTGGTTTTTCTATTAGGGATACAATAGGGGAGAGCTTGATGGGGATGGGGAAATCCCCATCATCTTGGGCATCCAAATCCCATAATAGATGAAATGGTTATTTAGATTTGGGAAGCATATATTATTGGTGATGGATGTAACATTTGGGATGAATGCAATGAAGGTATTATGCCAATGTTTGTAAAAGTAGTTGATAATATTAGTTGTTCTGATGTTTGTAATAATAGTAGTTATTCTAATGTTTTTATTATTTTCTTTTATAGTTCTAGTTTTACACATTATTGGTGTTTGATTCCAAACACGAAGGTGTACATGTTGCATGGTTCATTATGTCTTGTTCATGTACTATCAACATAAGATAATGGATGCAAATTATTCTTCAAAGAGTGCATTTGAAAGACATTGAATGGAAAATCATTGCCTTCATAGTCGACAATGCTAGTGCAAAGATAAAACCTATTAGGTACATCATCATTATTCCTACATGCATCATGTAATTCATATTTTTATGGTCATAGACACCATCCCCACCTTATTCCATTTACTTGTGCAAAATTATTGTGTTATTTAGGGATACATTTGATTGTGAGGTCTACTTATGCATTTGGCATGTTCATCACATGTGGTTGAATAATTTGATAACAAAGGTGAAATATGAAGATGTTAGATGCATGATGTTTTAGGACTTAAGGTTCATAATAAATAGTTATCCTGATGAGGACATGGCTATAAGGGAGTCTACAAAGTTTGGAGAAATATATCACTCCTCTCAGTCTTCCTTTATTGAATATTGGGAGAAACACTAGGCATACAAGGTTGGAATATGGTCGTGATGTTGTCGAACACTTCTACATGTTGGGAAAGACACCAATGTGTCTATATAATCTTACCCTTCCCATTTAAAATGTCATTTATTAAGAACAGTAAGGACTTATACACATTGAAGGGTGGATTAGTTAGTTCACCAACTAAAAACATCAATTTACATACATTATTGGTGTCTACAACTATGTAAGGACACCAACTTCCACATGAACTTAAAATTAGAAAGACATGAAAATATTTGATGTGTATAGGATTTGAAATTATCATATTCTTATGTTACCTTCAACAAGAATGAAAGATGATACATTGCATTATCATGTCTTTAATGTAACACCTTCAATTTTGATGTACAATTACTCATTTTCAATCCAAGGATATTCTTGCAAGCATGTGCTCAATGTGGACCTGATGAGAAAGATGACAACTCAAGGAGTTATAGAGGATGCAGCCATAATGCATGTTGTTAATGAGATCATCAACAACATCAATGTTGAGTACCATGTAATTTTTATTTCCCTTGCATATTGTATTCATTGACAAATTTGATGTCATTGTAGTTTGTGTAATACATTTTCATTGCCTAGGTCAAGGACAACATAATTCAAATTGAAAATGAGGGACAAGGCATGGATGTTGGAGATTTGTACACTAAAATTCATGGTGTATTAGATATGGAAATGCAAGGATCAGGGCATGAACTAGAATCTATTATATGAAATTTGGTGGATGAAACTGAAGACCAAATGAGGGGGGCTGATATTATAAGTCTAGTAACTAGTTGAAGTCATATATTTGTCATATATTTTGGCATTTTTAACTGCATAATTTTCTCTTTATGAATAGATCTCATATACTAATAGAGTTGATGATGTTGATGCCCTGATATGCAGAGTGTGAGAGATATTTGACATATTTTTTGTAGTGGATAGAAGCATAAAAACTATGGCATTCTTCAAAAACTATATGGAAGAGGTTTACAATAAGGTGCAGATTAGGGAGATATTTAGTGCATAACACCCAATCCCTCATCCATTGTAAAAAGTGTAGGATGGGCATGTAACTTCCACCTATAGATAGAGAGACATCAATGAAAATATGAATAGATATAGATATCAGAGCATGTCATAAGAGATAAGACATTTTCTAACCCCACGTTGTAACAATCCAAAATGACAAGTCTAAGATGACGAGCTTAACATAGCATTGAAGGGAGATAGGGGTGGACAGAATAGAGATCATACACCATGATTGCAACCCTATATAGGTTTTAGTGACAACACAATAATAATAGATGTATGTAACAACAATAAATGCATGTAATGAAAAATAAATACCTATTTTAAGGTGAATAGTTATTTTAGACTACCCGCACATTTTAACATATTGCATAAATGTATTATTTCTTAAAGGATTGTTTGAATGATAATTGAACCCTACCCATAGGAATGTGGTAAAGCTAGCCATTTTTTTAAACATAAATCGAATTTGTAAATATTATATAAACAAATGATTTTACTAAAATTATATAAATGAAGAATGCAATAGTCCTAAGGTTCATTTCATTTTTTAGTAGCTTTAATACCTTGTTCATGCTTAGAAGATCCTTCTACTTGGGTGAATCTACCACCAAATGATGATCCTTTGCCTCCTTCTTTAGGTGCTTTATGAACAATTACTAACATAATAAGGTGCTTAAAGCCCTTATAAAACCCCATAATCTTAGATTTTAGTTTTGAAGGAATTTAAGATCTTTTTAATGTAAAATATTGGTCTAATGAGTTATTATGGGGAATAATAAACCCTCCTACACCATATCCAATCATATTTTACATGCATGTATGATGTAAATGTGAAGTTACAAATATGCAAAGTATGAAGGTACATGTTTAGGGTTAGGTTGACATTGTTCAAATGGTTTGGGGATATGAACAGAGTAAAAACACTTGAGACACACTTGTGATAGACTCTATTTTCTATTTGATGCTTATCCAAACCCACTTCCATTCCCAAAGATGCAATCCTCAAGAGAAAACCTAAAATATTGTGATATGAAGATAAGATGTTTGTTTATACTTATGAATGCTTGTTCTCAGGAGTGAAATTCAAAAAAGATACAAGGATATGACACAAACTATGAAGACAATGTTGATTTCATTAAAAAACTTCTTGTATCTTAACACATAATTATCGAGCTCATATCTAAGCTCAATTTTCCTACCAATGAGTAAAAAGACTTATAATTCTCTTTCATAGAAATTAAAAAATCACTTTTTCTTTACAACGTCTACTCCAAAATTAATTCTCTTTGACACCCAACTTCTCAAAGGGACAAACTATGCTAATTAGAAAATGAAGCTGTATACCATCCTTCAGTTTGAAGGATTATGGGGCATCATCATAGGGATCGTGCAAGTCCCTAATGACCCTGATGCACTCATGGAATATGAAATGGCTAATGCTAAATTTTTGATGATGATTTTGGTAAGCATCACTAATGACATGCAACCACATGTCAAGGATGTAGAAAACGTGAAGATAACATGATATATATTAGAAACCATCTATGAGGGAAACAATAATAATAAGATCATTCATCTATAATTGAGACTCTACACACTCTCTATGAAGTTCGATGAGAAAGTTGGGGAATTCTTACATCGGGTGGCTGAGATGTGAATAGAGTTGTTAGCACTCAGTGAGATGGTAGATGATCAAATCTTGATCCAGATCACCTTGAGGGCTCTCCCTTCCAAATTTAGAGTGTTCATAATGATGTTAAATGTCTCTAAAAAATAGTACCATTCTAATAGCTTATGAACCTATTGTAGCAAGAAGAAGCCATCAACTCAGTCTAAGATGAGTTTCAAGACAAAGCTCTTATATCAAAGTAGTAGCAAGGTCAAAAATCTTATAAGGTACCTCCAAAAAGCAACCATAGAAATAGAAACAACAACTATCTCGACATAAAAAATCACAAAAGTTGAATAGGTGGTGTCACATTTGTCAAACCAACACTCATGAAATAGATAACTACTGGTATAATGACATGAAACAAGGGTCTTCCAATAGATAAAGCACATTAGGGCATGATGATTCTTTAAAATTAAAAATACAGCCTTACCAATGTAAATAGAAGGGACATCTCTCATCTTAATAAGATGATGGATCTAATGATTAGACACTTGAAGAAGATAAGAACTTAGTGCTACTCTCCCAGACCTCATAGCCCATCAATAATATCTAGTTGATATACTTAGGTGCCACTAAACACATATTAGGTGATAAGAAGCTATTTGATTCACTAACATACCCACCCATTAGAGATCGGGTTAGGATCATCAATGATAAAGAGTATGTTATATAAGGAATAGGTAAATTCATCATTCCTCTTGGAACATGAAAATGTACACTATCAAAAGTAATATATTTTCCTAGATTGACATCCAACCTCTTATTAGTTAGTGAGATTTTAAATCATCATCTGAAGGTTTAGTTTATTGTTAATAATGGCATCAAATCCTATTAGATCTCATGAAAAGGTAAGGTTCTTTCTACAGCATTTTTAAAAGATAAATTATTTGCTCTAGATGTTGTTTCATCTTCTACAATAGCTCTATCTACCTATCTGGTATAATCTACTTCTCTCTAGCACTATTGTTATGGTCACCTATCTTCTAGATCTTTATACCAGCTAAGTTCAAAAGGGATGGTACATGGACTTCCCAAGTTATCTAGTTCCTTTCCCATTTACCTTGGACATATTTAAAGTAAACAACATAGGGATCCATTCAAAGCAAGCTCCTTTCATGCTAATAAATTTTTTAAATTTGTTAATACCAATCTAAATGGATCATTACCTACTTCATTTTTAGGATACAAGTACTTCTAATTATTCATGGATGACTACTCTAAAAAAACATGGGTTTTTTCCCTAAAGAAGAAGAATGAGGCCCTTCATCATTTATAGGTCTTCTATCAGTAGGTTGTGAAATAGATCAGTCAACCTCTTCTTCACCTCCACTCAGATTAAGGGGGGAATTCACATCAAATAATTTCTTGGAATTCTTAAACCAACAAGGCATAAAAAAAAATTGACTACTCCCTACACACCCCAATATAATTTCATTATTGAGCGATGTAATCACATAGTGATGGAAATTGCTCATTGCATACTATCAACATCAAATCCAGAGAAATGGCATTGGGCAAAAGCAGTACTTTCAAATCTTTATCTTCTCAATAGGGCACTGATGAAGATTATAAAGGACAAAATCTAGAAGAGTTATGGAGTGGTAAAATGCCATTTTTTTATCATCTATGAGTTTTTGGTTGCACAACATATATGCATATCCCAGCTCAAAAGAGGAAGAAACTCAAGTCAAAAACATTCCCATGCATCCTATTGAGATATAACACTACCTCAAAAGCATACCACCTCAAGGATCCAAAGATAAAGAAAATCAATGAAAGTAGAGATGTGGTTTGTGATGAGTCATCCTTTGACTTAGTAATGTAGAAATAAAAATCAACACCAACCACTTCTCACCAATTACTCTCCAAATCAGATGATGAGGAGACTTCAAAAATCTCTCAGGTATTTTTTCACATTAGTGAAATAGTTCTTCACATTAGTAACAAATTTATCATCTGAAGTGGGCACAAACACCATCAAATAATCCCATGTTCAAACTCCCTAGAATAATTTATTTGGAGTCAAATTGAGAGTCAAACAAGAAATGAGGTAATACTTTCACTCATGAGTACAATAGCTGATATCTCTAAACCTACTAATATTTGAGAAACACTAAGTCAACCTCAGTGGAAGAAAATAATGGATGTTGAATATGACTCACTCATTTTGAATCAAATTTGGGAAATTATCGATCTACCCACAAGAAAGAAACCCATAGGATATAAATTGGTTTCAAAACTAAATATAAGGAAAATGGATCCACTGACAAGCACAAATCACAACTTATATAAAAGGGATATGCTGAGAAAAAAGGCATTGACTATGAAGAGACCTTTTCACCCTCTATAAAGATCAAGACCACCAGAGTTGTTTGTGCACTAGAAACACAGAATGGATGGAAAATTTAGTAGATAGATGTCAAGAGTGCTTTCTGAAATGGTGATATACAATAAGAAGTATACATGATCCAACTAAAAGTATTTATTGATGACAAGCATCCTAAAAAGGTATATCATCTCATCAAATCAATGTATGGACTAAAACAAGCTTATAGGGCATGGTACATCAAGATCGATGATCACCTTTTGTAGCATGGTTTTACTCATAGCCCCTTGGATTCCAAATTGTAGATAAAGAAGCTAGGGATAGAATTCTTATTTTATATGTAGATGATCTTGTGATCACTATAAGTTTAGAAGATCAGGTTGATATTGTAAATAATGACCTCAAAATATAATTTGACATGACTGATTTCGGGCTACTCTATTACTATCTTGGCTTGGAGATATGGTAGAAATAGAATTATATTTTTATCTCCCAAATAAAGTATGCAAAAACACTCTTATGAAAATAGAGAATGTTAGATTATAGACCTTTTTCAACACTAATGAAGAAAGGTTTACAAATCTCTCGATTCTAGGACTCACCTCAAATGGATGTAACTCTCTATAGACAGCTTGTTGGGAGTCTCATCTACTTGACCTACACCACACTAGATATATGTTTTAATATTATTTATCTCTCTAGATTCATGCAAGAGCCAAATAAATGTCACTAGGTTGTATCAAAGTATGTTTTGAGATATGTTAGAGGTACAGTTGAGTATAGTCTAGAATACAAGAAGAATACTCAATTCTTTTTGTAGTGATACACTGACTCAGACTACATTGAATTTTTTGATGATACAAATTCCATGTAAGTATAAATATTTCACCTTAGATCTAGACCAATCTCATGGATTCATAATAATCAAACTATTATTTCTATTTCGTCCACTAAGGCTAAGGCAGAGTATCATGGCACATATGTAGCTTTATATGAGGTAATATGGTTATGTCACATTCTGGTTGATATGGGCATTAGTGAAGAGAAGCCACCTATCCTTCATTGAGACAATCAAGGTGTGTTGAATATTGTAAAGAATCTTATTTTGCATGAAATAACCAAGCACATTTAGGTTGAATGTCACGACATTCAAGAGTAAGTCTTAAACCACCACAATTAGCTCAAATACTGCCTAATAGATGCACATATAGTTGATATACTCACCATAATCCCTTGGAAAGGTGAAATTTGAGCTATTTAGGGGGTACATTTGTAAAAATAATGTAATAAGGGGGGAATTCTAGCATATCAAATATTATACATTATTTTTAGGTAGTTTATTTTTAAATTTTTTTTGTTGCACCTGTGGTTGTTATAGAATCCTCCCTTATCGACAGTTTGTTACCATATTTTTGTTAATTTATGGTGTATATATACTTATCTAGTTTCATGAATAAGACATCATAGTCCAGGGTTACCCAATAGTATTTTATGCATAATGCATTATTTAACATAGATTGTATATTCAATATGTTATAGGGATAAAATTCTACCTACCTTGAACAACCCTAAATTTTTTAATGTGTTAGTTAGCATTCACTACTATGTGGATAGGATCTCTATAGGGTTTCATTCATATATGAGTAAATTCTATTATTTTTTGTATCAAAATTAAGGCTATTCTAAATTTATGTTTCTATGTTATTTATATTTGCAATGCAATTCTATTTCCCTAATTACAACATATTATATAATGATATCACAAGTAAGGTCAAGGTTTGTTTCTCCCTCTTTCAACTAATCTAGTGGGTTCCCATGAGAATACAAACATAAACCACCTAGTATGTCATTTAAATTCATTTTATATATATGGCCAATCATTAAGACCAATATATCAAATTATTTTTAAAAAATTGACCACTAATAAAATACAAATAAACACATTATTTTTGCTTTGGTGTAATGAAATTACTTAGATGATTCACAATAATAGAATAATATATCACCAAATTAAGAAAATAATAGGTAGATCCACAATAATAATTAACAACATAGAAAAATACTTGAATAAATTATGATTGAGCCACTTCAAGGGAGAAACATCCAAAACAATTCAATAAGAAAAAAATTCAAAATATCATCATAAAATACAAACCACTACCTCCTATATATACTCTATTGAGCCATGGTTATTCTACATGCCGATCATACTAAAAGCATTGAGAAATGCAATAATATAATATGAATGTATGCAAGCTAAAATTTGGCTACACATATAACTAGATACAATATAAGTTTAGGGCATAACATGTCTTTCCCATTTAGAACAACATTGTTCTCAATGTTAACTCAAACTAACATTTTTCTCTACGAACGCTTCATCCTCCAATGTTAATATTTTTTACAATTCCTATCACTATTACAAATGTGTAGGAATTGTTTTTTTACAAATAATTCATGCCCCAACTATCCATTTAAGTTAGGTCTATAATAAAAATTTCCTTATTAATAATGAAAGTAGAACTTTATGGTAGTTACTTGCAACATTAGAGACCAATCTCTTAAAAATTGTATATATTTTCAAGATCATAAAGTCAAGAAATTTTTTATTTCATACATGTATGATAATAGATATTCATGGACCAAATCAATATTTTTTGGAAGCCACTGAACTAATGTGCCTAAATAACCACCCCAAATCAAATTGTATGTGCATCACTCTATACCATTGAGAATGACATTGCAAGAAAAAGAAAAACATCACTGATAGGAACTTCAAACTTTTTTTGGAGATAATTAAAAATTAATAATGAAATAAAAATGATCTCAAAAAAACTGATAAACATTATATAAAAATATTGGAATGACTATATTAGCACTTAAGAATAACCAATATGGATTAGAAAATGATTTTTTAGTAAACAACCTTCCATGTAATGCCCACATTTTAGCCTTGTTCATTGTTGTATTAAAATATCAAATGGAGTCTTTACTTCCATCCAATGATTTTTTAAAATTTTCCACTTTGGTTAAGATGTGCCTAAGTGTAATTGATGAATCCACAAACTAGCAAAGCATGAAAAATATCAATAGGTATAATACTCTAAATTTCATGAAACCATAATCTTCTTTGATTTACCTTCAATGAATAAAAGTATTTAAATAAACATCAACTCAAAATTAGAGTTCACATTATATATATATATATATACATATATATATATATATATATATATATATATATATATATATATACATACATACATACATATATATATATATACATATATATATATATATATACATATATATATATATATATATACATATACATATATATATATGTATATACATATATATATGTATATATACATATATATATATATGTATATACATATATATATGTATATATACATATATATATATATATATGTGTGTGTGTGTATATATATATATATGTGTGTGTGTGTGTGTATATATATATATATGTATGTATGTATATATGTATATATGTGTATATATGTATATATGTGTGTATATATATATATATATATATATATATATATATATATATATATATATATATATATATATATACATATACATGTGTGTGTGTGTGGTTAATTGTGCCTACTATAAATAGCAACTTAATGTTTTTAATGACTTTTGCATACAATTTTATATGAGTCTTAACTTTAAACAAATCCTCTTAATACAAAATTCATTATTTTGGATAAGTTTCAACTCAAGTTCACATATAGTTATAAAATTATCCATTTTTTAGTTATTTTCAGCATGATTAAAAATACTAGATTGGAATTTTGGACTCTTATATGAATCTGTATGGATCTTCAAGCATATTGTAATTGGCCCTAAATGATGAAGATAGTTATGGATACATTATTATTTATTTTATATTTGTTTTAGAATGAATTAAATCTCACTCAACTAAATGAGTCAAAATTTATGGCCTCTAAAAGATAGGTCTCTATATCATTCTCCTCTGATTGAAAACAATTCAGTTCCTATGAGTTTCCCTAATTATATCCCTTACATTTATTCTTTTCAATATTTTTCATCACCTATTATGTAATCTAAGTGTTGTATTCTTATTTTATTCCTTCCCATTGTACCAAATACATGCTATAAATTTCTTGCCTTATGTTCATTGTCTTTTTATCTAGATCTTGTACTATATTTTCTTTCTTCTTCCTTATTATCCATTGATTCCAATCCACTTATTTGTATTATTCTTCTTCACCATATTCTCTATAAAAATCATATAAATATTAAATATTAAATACTAGAGAGATATAAATTTTTTGTGATAAGCTCACCTCATAAACATTATCATTTATTTTATTCACAATTCTACACGGACTAATTTTCTTGTACTTCAACTTGTTGTCCATTCCCTTAGGAAATATTTATTTTCTCAAGTAAACCATCACCAAATCTCCTTATTCAAATACCTTTGACCTTCCTATTATAGTTATTGTTGATTTAAACTTTTCATTACATTCTTAGAGTTTCCTTCTTACTTCTTCTTGAAACTATTGTATGATCTTTGTAAATGATTTTGCATCATTAAAAAATCATTTTGCAATTCGTAGCTGCACAAAATATAAAATACCTATAGGATTTTTACCATAAACAATTTGAAATACTGATTTTCTTGTCAATCCATTCACAAAACTATTTTATGCAAACTCAGCATGTGGTAAAACTAAGTCTCATTACTTGGGTTTCTCTCTAACTTTGCATCTTAACAAAGTTCAAAATCTCTTATACTTACTTATCGATATGTTTGTGGGTGGTATGAACCAATACATTAGATTTTACTTTCCTAATTTATTCCATAGTGTCCTTCAAAATGTCATAGAAATTTTGAGTCCCTATATGATGTATGGTTTTTGTAATACCATGCAACCTCACAACATCCTTGATAAATAGTTTTCCCACTCTAGTGGTATCACTAGAATTATTAGATGAAATAAAATAAACTAGCTTAGAAAAAATTTCTATAATAATTTTTTAAAAATCATTACTTGTTTGTGTGTCTGGCAACCCCAACACAAAATCCATACTCAAATCTATCGATAGTCCTCTTAGAACTAGTGATGGCATATACAACCCATTATTTTATGCATGACCTTATGCCATGTGGCATGGCCTACACATATATTGCCACATTTGTCTTCATATTTGACCAAACATACTTCTCCTCCACTAGAGATATTATCCTAGTCTTACCAAAATGTCCACCCAAACCACTACTATACAATTCTATTATAATATTTTCTTTGAAAGACCCAACTTGAATACATAATTATTTCCCTTAAAAAGATAACCATCCTATATAAGATACTCATTATAAATAGTACTTTTTTTACTTGTTAATGGATTCATACATTCCTCAACTATCTTTCTAAAATTTGGATAAGTATCATATAATTCCTTAAGAACATCAAATCTAACTACTTCACTCACCACAATAATTAACAATGTCGCTTTCTTGCTCAAAGCATCAACTACTTGATTCTATTTTCTTGATTTTTGTATCAAAACAAAAGTATATCTATAAAAGAAATGCACCCACTTTGAATGCCTACTATTTAATTTAATGTCACTCTTTATTTGCTTTTAATGCATAACAAACACTTGGCATCTTCATATCTTTGATGACTTATTTTGTGGACAACATGCTTTTTATTTTCTCTTCTTCTTTAAGAGGTAATAAAACTACCTTTTCACTACCTTTATATAAATCATGAATTATTTTTCTATCATATTATCATGGCCTTCCCAATAACACATTACTTACCTCCATTGAAATAACATTTCACCATGTTTCATTTATATGAGTGTTTTTATAGAAAAATTGATTAAATACATTTTATTTACTATAAATTCATTCCCTTTCTTAAACCATGAAACATAATAAGGATAGGTATGATTTTCACACCATAGTCCTAGTTTCTCTACCATTTCTTTAGATACCATACATTCACAACTACCACCATCAACAATTATTTTGCATATCTTACCTTCTGAAGTGTAGCTTGTTCAAAATATAATTTTATGCAACCAATAATCATCACCTTATTTATTTTATACTTTTGATTTCCTTGTATCTATCATTTTTCTCCTCATCATGATATTTTTTTTACTTATTTATTTTGTTCTTCTATTTCAGCCTCCACTAAATTTAATTGGGGCAATCCTCTTACCTCAATTCTTGTTCATGATAATTTAGACACTCAAATACTTTATACCTTCTTCTCTACATTTATAACAAACATAAGACCTACATTGATTTGGAAACCACCCTCTATCACCACCATAGCCTCCTCCTCTCTAAAATTCTCTTCCTCTTTGTTGATAGTAAAATCTATGCTATTATCTTGTTTATTTTATACACCACGAGGAGATACTCCTCTAGTGAAATTAAAGCTACTTCATCCCATTACTAGAGACGATTATCCTTTTTCTTGGCCTAGTTGATCTTCTAAAAGTTTGTCTATTTTATTTTTCTTATCTTCGAAGCTAATTGATAAGCTTCCTAATTGTAAATTATTTTATGCATGCTTAATTCATCTTGAATAAAAAACTTCAAACCATTCACATACCTTACAACCACTTGTTCTTTTATTTCATCATGTTCCATTCATATGTAAAACTTATAGAATTGTAAAACTCATCTATATACTCTTATATACTATCATCATTTTACCTTGAATTCAATAATATTTCATATAGGGTTTGTGCATAATCCACAAGAAGAAAGGTATCCCTTGGTTTATTCTCCATATTTTTCTACATGTTGATCTTCTCTTTACATTTTATTTGTTTCTATTTTTGCAGTTGATCTTACCAAATCAATGCATGACCCTTCAATTTCGTGCATGCAAACTTTACATTTTTTTCTTCTCCTAGTGTTTTTTATTCAAAAAATTTATCTATGTTATTTATCCAATCTATTAACTCCTCTAATTGTAAACTATATCCATAATATGGAATGTCAACATTGATTCCTTCATTCCTTCCCTCTAAATCCCAAATTTTATATTATGGATAACAAATGCCATCTACCAAATTATCTTAAATGATAGTAATTTTAAGGTGACACATTCCTTTATAATTCAACCAAACTCTATGTTTTTGAAATATTCAATGATTTGTCAAAAACCATTGATTTCCATATCCATGGTTATAACTAATTATGTTCATCCAAGAGTTTTAATGGATCAACGCTATTGAAAAATGTGTTTTGGGAAATTGATATGTGGATTAGACTAAGAGCACAAGTGGATTTTCTATGCTTTTGGTAAATTTTTAATCTTAGCATAAATTCTTAGTGAAAAAGATCAAGCATCATTAATATAAAAAAACCCATAATAGGGTTAGATTTTAATTAGTCTTAAACTTAAAATGGCATATAACTGCCAAACCTTTCCTACAAAATCCATTTTAATAATAATGATATTATAGGAAAGGCTATGGGGAAAAGGACCAAACGTTGTTAATCTATCGCTTATGAGAAAATAATAGACACTAAAGTCAAGTGTATGTCATTTATACACAAATTAATTATGAGAAGCATGATCTAAAATAAATATTAATATTTATCACTACATTTTTCATTTCCCACATAGATTACATAAGAAAATTTTATATGTAAGAAGATCCCAGCCTAAAATTACTCCAACCAATAAAAGGAATTTTAGCAAATAGGTTTGCCTAACATTTCAATGGCCTCACTATTTTATCATATGGAAATAAAATAAAAATATATATATTTACATGACAATAATAAAAACAATAAAGACCATCTTCTTTTCTTATTGAAAAGTGTATTTTTTTATATAAAAATATATAGTACAGTGTTAGTCATACAAAAAATAAGGGTAGAAAATTCACACTTAGAAGCAAAGCCACATCAAGAAAGCCAAGAAAATAAAAGAACAACAATAAATCAAAGATGGCTAAACATTGTATCCATTATAAGGCCTCTTTTCCCCCTTCTTTTGAACCTCAGACCAGCCCTCAAAATGATCAATATTTGATGCACTATAAATAACCATCAAAAGCTCAAGATTATGATGAAGATAGAATAGGGGATGATCCTTATCAAATATAGAAATTTCAAATTCATGTGATCTCTTGATACCTTGCCCTATATCATTGCATGTAAATGTCATTTGGCAGAGGGATTTGCCACAATCAATTATCCAATAACATATGAACCAAATTTCTTCCTTGTGCCATCTTTATAAATCTTTATGTCCTTGTTTGAAAAAGTGTGCTTATATCGTTTCCAGTCTTTAGGATGAGAAGACTAGTCTATTTTATTTTTTAGCTTGCTTGCATATAGACAAACCACCTAGAGATGGTTAGTGTGAAAAAAATAAAATTTAAAGGTAATGTTTTCATAATCTAAGGTTTGGCTTCAAAGGAGGTTTTCATGTTTCAAATGGATTCTATCTGAGAAACCTTTACTAAGTTCCATCTCCACACATATACAGGGATAGGTAAACACCCTTTGCATAGACCACTCAATATCCAACTTGATGAATTTTACCATCAAGTTAAAAATGGATTCACATACTAAAGGGTGCCATAAGGGAAGAGGGAGGTTTTGGAGTTGAACCTAAACTAGCATTTCAGAAACCATCTTGATTGTTAAGGGATCAAATTTGAAGACCTAGGGGGTAAAAAAGAGCCTAAATCTTCCCCAAAACCAAGGACCCTCCCTCCAACCTCTCTAATATCCATAGGTTTAAAAAACTAAACTACGAAAAAACCTTTAGAACATTAATGGATCATGCATTGAATATTCTAGGAAAAATAAACCCATTGATCCAAATCCTCTGACTATGGTCAAAATCCATTAAATCTATAAATCATTGCATAATCTTTAAATTCAAAAATCAACCCAATTACCTCAATAAGAGAGATATCCACTACAGATATTTCATCTAACTTTTCCATAATGTATGGATTGGGATAAACTGAAGGGAAAGCTGAAGGAGATTTAGGGTGAGACTCATCTTTGATGAATATCTAGATTTTTGTTTCATAGAGCCACTAGCTATAAAAAAACATAGATGCCATATTTAAGGTTAAGGGGAAGAAGGCTATCGTTCATATTGTAGACATGCTACAAATCCCAACTACCATTGCAGGCCTATGCTACCCTGCTTGGGTTTTTGTCACCCATTTCCTTTCTGTCTTATTGAAAAAAACTTTATTTTATTGAGATATCTAACACCAAAAAATAATACCTGCAAAATGTAGAAAATGGATTATTACTTAGCCATAATCTAAAGAGTGAGCCTTGCCTTATAAATTCTTAAAATAAAAATAAAAATTGAAGATACAAAATGACAAAGATAGTGTTTTATTATTTTTAAAATTGACGTAATACTATCCCTTGGGTCGTGGTGTAATGGTTAAAATGGATGCATTGGCATAGTGGCGAACCATGTTTAAATCCCACAAATAATCAGGTGAACTATAGTAAGGTACATCTATTATAATTAGGTAATCAATAGTATTAAGCATATATTAACGACGAAGATAGGAACTCCGCTTGTGTTCTAGTAAGTTAGGTAACTTACATTAAGGAACACATATTAACAATAATTATTTAATGAAGGGGTTGTTGCTCAGATTATTAGTTTAGGGAATTTATATAATTATTAAATAATTAAAAATTTATAATTTTTTTATTTTATTGTATATTTAAAAAAATTATATCAAATTATTAAATTATATAGAATTGAATTTTATAAAATGTTTGTATTTTTGTTCATAATTCAAAGATAAATTTACAGTAGTCATAAATAAAAATCATTCAAGATATGATTTTGATATAAGATTTGTATTTTGGTGAATTACATAAAATGTCAGTATCTTTGTTCAAATCTTGAAAATAAATATATAGTAACTATGAATAAAGAGTATTCACACTAAAATCATACAAAATACGATCTTAGTGCAAGATTTATACTTAAATAAATAAATATAAACTATTATCCTTCAATACAACCTTTTAAATAAATATATATTTTTAAAAGTAAAAGCAATTATTATTTAAAACAAGTCTTTTCAAAAGGCACAAAGGTGAAAGCTATAACTGGAAACAGTTGAAAGATTTTTTTTAAAATTATTTTGTAAAATATATTAAATTTTTCTTATTAAAAACAATCTCCTACATTTTCTTTACAATTAAAATCTTAATTTTTTAAATTCACACGACTGTTTCGCTGCGGATCTCCACCAAAAGAATCTCTACAACACCAATTGAAAATTTTCGGATAAGCAGCTACATAACACTGGATTGTAATTTTCAATGCATGAACTTAAAGGTGCCTTGTAAAACAATTCAACATTCAACATTCGTAAGTTCTGACTGCAATTCCGTCGGTGCCGTTGAATCTCATCCCGTTCATGTCATTTGCTTGGAATTTACTGCGGAGGGAGGCTGTCAATGGCAATGGCATTCCTGGTTTGACCTGAGACCGAATCTAAAGTCCACACGATTCCGGCATGTGCATGTGCGTGGAAGCGCGTCAGCATTATATTGTTCAAAAAAACAGGAGCATTAAATTAGCTACGAAGCTAGGCAGGTATATGTGGAAAATGGCGGTCGATGCCGCACATCTTAAATACCGCGCGGCCCGCCTTCGGAAGTTGGCTTCTTCATTTATATACCACGAAGTTGGTCCGCGTTAGCAGAATTGTTTGTTTCCGTACGGAAACAAAAGCACTGAGAATTTAGTCATACGGGCCAGTTGTGAATTTGTCAAACTTCAATCGAATTTCGTGTTGGTAAGAGTCATGTCGAACCAGGCCGGCAATCTTACCTACTTAATCTTCCAGCCTATATAACTATTTCCTCCCTCATCGCTCTC
Source organism: Torreya grandis (assembly GCA_037957365.1). NCBI lineage: Eukaryota > Viridiplantae > Streptophyta > Pinopsida > Cupressales > Taxaceae > Torreya > Torreya grandis. Next base: position 121,436 of record JARHVA010000481.1, on the reverse strand, counting down.
TCAAACATCTTCCGTCGAAGCTTAATTTATTAATTTTTTTTCTTTACTATGCTTCGATCGCATGTTATCTATGAAAATATTAGGAAGTCTGCTATGTTTGGCTCCGCTTCTCGTTGCGTTGGAACGGTCCAGCCGAGCAAGACTGCTATTTGGCGCCCAACAAAATCCTTTATCGTACGATACGAAGCTAGAATCTGTAGTGGCGGCCGCTACTACAGCAGCTGTGAAAGACGTCGCAGAGAATCATGGGCTGGCGTGCGAGGGGGATGAGATGAAACCCCGGAGCGGCTCTGCACAAAATGCCACAGACGACGACGACGACAACCTGACGTTCAGGTTTAACAAGGATCGAACCCGTGACGTTGCGAAAAAGGGGGAAGTACCGTCTTCCGGGCTCGAGTCCCGGAGGAAATGCAGCGGTCGATGGGCAGCGGCTTTCCAGATCCACCCACAGCCCACCGGTGGGCCACATGCAGATTGGACACAGGAAGAAACGGACTCTGGGATCTACTCGAAGCCCAGGGGCAGCTCACTAGTAGACCCTCACATACAACTTAACAGATCACACTCAACAAATTCGTCGGGATCCTCTTTCAACAGGAAAGAGTAATTATTAAGATTTCTCAATAATTACACACAAGAAACAGTACAGAAATTATTCTTTAACTATTTGTCAAAGCTATTGTAGATGTACACAATAATTTTTTTTTAATCAAATGTTAAGAGCGTGTAATCCTCTAGTTAGATGTAATTATTAAGATTTTTCAAGTTCCCATAGTTCATAAGTGTTTATAAAATAATCTTTTCGTAAACGGCTTCTCTGATTCATTTGTGTTGTATCACGATGATTCAAGGTGGTTGTTTTTCTTTAAAAAAAAAAATTGTATATACAGGTCTTTTTGAAAAACAATTTTTTTTTAATAAAAAAATTAGTAGAATTTTATGTTGAAATTTCAGCGTGGTATTTGATGTGGTTTGTAGCTTTAGATTCATAATTATATTCTTCTGTAAGAAATATTTTGCGTGTATAGGAATTAGTATGGAGCTAGTATCTTGCGATCTTAACTCCGACGAATTTAAGCATGTTTAACTTTTTGTATTGTCTCCATTATATTAATAAAGTACAGTTTACATTAAAACCATTACAGGGTGGCAGCAATCTCAATATTTTGTATATCATCGATAATTTATTGTTTGTTTTAGTGCATTGTTTGCATGTGGGGATGAAGTGTCATTGGTGGAAACCAATTAACAATTTATTTGAAATCAGATGAACAGTTATTATAATGTTAAGGATGTCAATTTGATTGAATTATGACAATCGAAAATAATAATCATGTTTTTGATTATTTTTTTTATAGAATTGAAGGTAATATGCATTAGCCGGCTATATGTAACATTATATGGGGAGAGCTCAAACTTTGAGCGATGGAATTGAGATTGTATTTTATTTGGAGGAATACGAGGTTTGGTATATAAATTTATTTATAAATAATTAATAAATAATTTTTAGTTAATATTAGTCGTTGGTTTTAAATAAATACTTTTTATGTTTTATATGATATGTTTTTTTATTTGTGAATATTTTGTGAGAGGGATGTATGATTTAAAAAATGATTAGGATGGGATGAAAAGTTTTTGATTATAAAGTTTATTTTTAGAATCAAATGTTAATAGAACCTTGATTTATAATGAATTTATTATAATATCATTTTGTTTTTCCTTTTTTTATATGTATAAAAAATATAATATTTAAAAAAGTTATAATGTAAATTTCATTCCTCAAACTATAAAATGGGAATTTTAATATATTATTAAAAAATAGAGAATGGGTTTACTTGTATTCTAGTTCTGGTGTGAACTCACCAATCTCATAATTACCATATATCAATCAAATATAAGCCCATCATAATATTCTAATAAACCAAAATAACATATATAATATATTTTCATACTAATTTGCCATGTTGAGAATTATCATATATCAAAAATATTGTGTTTTGATGTGGGCTTGTCAACCCCACAATTATCTTTTACTAAAATAAATATAATAATCTAATAAACCAAAATAAAATATATAATATAATTTCATACATGTAGAAGCTTAATTTGTCATGTTGCCACAATTTAATTAAAAGAAATCTTATTTTGATCAATATTTTATTAATATTAATTAAATAATTCTAAAAATTTAGTATAAAAATAAAAATTGTTATCATCAATAGTTTTGATAATGGTTAAAAATGGTTTGAATTAGTTGCCTTCTTTTTTTGAACAATAGAACATATATATTCTTGAATAATATCTATGATATCGTTATTTAATATAATAAAGATAAATGAAGATAAATGAATTGTAATTAATTGTAGAAAAACAATATTAGTTTAAAAAATAAAAAATTATTAATTTTAATTAAACATTATAATATATATATATATATATATAATATATATAAATATTATATAATTAATTTTGAAATTAAAGAGAGTTAAATATTAAAATTATATATATATATAAACTATCATTCTATTTGTTGACATGGTACTTTAATTTTAATATGTTTATAAATATATATTATCTTTCTTGTTTTAAAAAATTATTATATTTAAAATTTAAAGAAAATAATATCTTTTAGAATTAATATACCTTATTTAATAAATTATCATTCTATTTGTTGACATGGTACTTTAATTTTAATATGTTTATAAATATATATTATCTTTTTTGTTTTAAAAAAATATTATATTTAAAATTTAAAGAAAATAATATCTTTTAGAATTAATATACCTTATTTAACTTTTTAGTAGCATGAATTAGTTTCTTATTATTAATATGAAAGGTAAACCATAAATTTTTGCAAACATTATTAAAACTGTCTTATAAATTTATATATATTTTTATTAATACTAGTACTACTATACATTCCAAATTTCAATAGTAATATTATTTTTGCAAACATTATTAAAACTGTCTTATAAATTTATATATATTTTTATTAATACTAGTACTACTATACATTCCAGCTTTCAATAGTAATATTATTTTACGAACTTTTCTTATGAATAAGGTAAGTATTGACCACCCTTTACTAGAGCCCTAATATTCAAAGAATACTTTATATTTGATGTTAATGTTTGGCTTTTAATATGATATATAGAGGCAGACTCCGAAATTTTTGATTGCTCCCTTCAACCGATTTCTTTCTTCTTTTTCAAAGAAAATAGGCACGAAGTTAAGAAAATGGCTCTCAAATTGCGAAAGTTAAGCATTGATCATTGATATACTCACTGAAAATTCAAAGGGGTTTAAGTTTTGGAAGAAGGTTGGCAAAGAATTGAAATCTTAAAAGACTTATGAAAAAGAGGTTGTTTATATTTTTAAAAAATCATATTAAATATTTTTAAAAAATTATGTTTTGATGAATAGATATAAACAATTTTATTTTTATTAATTAAATTATATATTTTTTTAAATATCATTTTTTGAAAAATATTATTTAATATAAATATTTTTAAAATTATACAAAGAAATTATTAAAGAGATTTTTTCTAAAATTATTTTATAAATATATATCAAACTTCTTTTATTAAAAACAATTATTTTAATTTTTTTTACAATTAAAATTTTATAATTTTTTTTTTTTTGATATACTATTTACTAACATATATTGAACATCGATGATGGGTTGGAATTTAATGTGCATAATCATGTGCACTTCACTTTGAGAAAAATGGCATTTAGAATGTAAATTTATTAATAAATAATTTTAAATTAATAATAAATTTTAGTTTTATATGTACATTTTGTGTGCTTTATATAATATTTTGATTTATTTTAGAATATTTGTAAAAGGGATGTATGATTGAAAAATATGATTAATATGAAATGATAACCTTTTTATTCTAAAGTTTACTTTCACATTCAAATGTTAATAGAACCTGATGTCTTAATCTATAGTGAATTTATTGTAGTATCAATTTTATATATATATATATATATATATATATATATATATATATATATATATAGACATAATATTTTAAAAAGTGTCAATGTAAATTTGATTTTTCAGATTATGAAATTTGAAGTTCAATATATTATTGAGAAAACAAAGAATGTTTATTGTATATATTTATGATTACATCTTACATTTATCTTAGGCCCAAGATAATAGTTTTTAGTTATTTTTTATTAAAAAAATATTTTTATGTAATGCTTTTATACTTTTTAAAAGTTATGGGAGATTGCCTCCTCTTGCTAAATGAAACCTAGAGAGGGAGACCTTTGGTAGCTCAAATTTGGAACTATCATCATTAGGTTGAGTACCGAAGACTTCTAGTGGTTCGGATCTGGAATTGTCATCATCAGACTGATGAGCACTCAATGGATTTAGGTGAGTCTACTCTCTTTGCGGTAACAAGACTTGATTTTAAAGTTTTGAACACGAGTCTCTTCTTGGTAAGTTCCCAAAGCTTACCAATCCACCCAGTGCATAGAAATTACAATAAACCATATATTCTTGAATGACAACACCAACTACAACTTGATCAGTCATCGGAAATGTTTCATATCATTGACAAGTGCAAAGCATAAGAATGATATGGCATCAATACCTTACATGAAAACTAAGAATTTTGTGTTGAATAATGCAAGATAAGTTAATTGGTAAAACAAAATGTGACATAGTTAAATGGAAGAGTTTATCTATTATACATGATTATATTTGTGGGTAAATTATTAATTAAATATTGCTTATAAATTAATTTTTTAAAAGGAAAAACTATAGTATATTAAATTTAGATAAAAATCTTTCAAATCAACATTTATAATCCATCATCAAGAAAGAATAAAAAAAATCTCTCAACATAATACATTATTATTTTTAAAGAAATAACCTAAAAAATAAAAAATAAAATAAAATAAAAATAAAAATATCTTTTTGAGGAGTTTCAAACAGCCAGTCAACTACAATAGCTTGCAAAGCTAGTTAACCACAAATGCAAATAATAGTTACACCAAAAATCTGTTTGCGATCACTAACACTCTAAAGTCAAACAAGTTAAAGAGCATAATGCAATTTTGATTGAATGAATTTTATGCTTTCCATTTACAGTAATTTGGAAAGCGAATTTATCAAAAAATTAAGTATTTACAGCTTCTTTGCCGTCAGCAGTTTTCTTGCTCCGATGGTCAGCAGGAATCCTCCGATAATCAAACATAACAACAGTGTAATCCACATTTTCATATGCTACTTCTTAGATTATATTCTGGTGGGATTTCTGAAAAGAGATAAACGAATTAGGTCGACTGTAACAGATCTTTGCTGGCTGCTTCGTTCAACTTGACTTTAAAGCTCGAAATCGGATTGGAAGATTTGACCATTCACACGGCGACAAGCAACAAATAATCAAGTCAAATAAAATTGTGGTACCTTGTCCACAAATCAAATTAAAACGCGTGCAGCAACCCGGAAAAATTGTGTTTAACGTGTCAATGTCTTTACTGCTATGTAACCCTGCTATATTCGTCCACGGGATAGGTGGTTAAGGCGTGCTGCACAAGCCTCATTAAAAGTCAATCCCAGAATCCATCCTGATCACGAGCCAAGGTCAGGGAAAGGGTCAAGGGGAAGGGATTAATTATTGCATCATGAGGTATGATTAGTTAATCTCGGATTTCAATTTCATTATGAGTTCTGGTCAGGGAAAAGAGATTAATTGTTGGATCATGAGTTAAGGTTAAGAGAAAGGGATTGATTATTGGATAAGGTTTGATAGTTGTGATAAGAGTTGTAAAGGTATTTTGATTTCAATTTGTTGATAATTATTAGTTTTGCAGGGAGTTATATTATTTTATTTGTTTTAATTTGGAATTATTGTACGAGATGTTGTTTAATAAGATATTTTCATTTTGAATGTAAAAAATATGTATGAAAATTTTGGGGAGGTAAAGTGCAAGGTCCTTAGTAGGGCGATTAAAAGTATTATTTGTTGCATTATAATTGGATGAACTATTTGAGACCTTATTGGCTTCCTCTCTTTATTTGAGACAAGTATTGAGTGTAGTTGACAATGCAGGGGATTGCGATTCAAATGTGATGATTTTATGTCGTATAGATTTGAGTGTGAGTTATGTAGCAATCAAATTTGGTTGGCACCAACATGGAAAAATGGGGTTTATGATTACATCAAAGTTAGTAGGAGAGTTGGAGTTCTGCTAGAGTACCTAGCATTGAATGTTGATTTCATGCGATGTTCGATTGAGATTGAGGCATTTAGTAACATTCATTTTGGCTTTGTTGTTTGTGGGCATTCAGAGGGGAGATTGCTGAAGCTTTGCAGTTTATAGATACTTTTACTATTTTTCGTATGTATTGTGGGCGAAGCATCGACAAAGAAATTAGTATTTTTCATAAGAATCCGGTTCGTATCTATGGCCTATTTTTCTTTTTATTTAGCTTCTGTTTTATATCTCGATAGTATTGTTATGTTTTATATGCTCATAGATTAAGTCCGTTCTTTTGCTGGGTAAGAATTTTACTATGGAGTTTTTTTTAGGGTTCTTGTTCATTGAAGGGTTTAATTTTTTCATTGGAGTGAAGTAGGTTATTTAAGGTTTGAGGCAATTAGTGTCATTTATTTTGTTTTTTTTGGTTTATGGGTATGCAGGCAGGAGACTATTGAGACATAGTTCTATCATTGTATCAAGTTCTTATATGTGACCTATTTTCCTTTCTATCCAACTTATGTTTAATATATAGGTAATATTATTGAGTTTTATATGCTTGTAGACTATGTGGGGTCTTTTAATGGGTAAAAATATTACTATATGGCTTTGTTTTTTTTCACAAAGATATTAGTAATACCAAAAAGGGTAGAACAAACATCTTATCTTGTGAATAAGAAAAATAGTAATAACAAGGGTTTCTAATGTTATCATTTTAATGCAGTGTTAAATCCTTGTTAATGTTCTCTAAGTATATTTCTTCATAGTAATTGAGTTCATATCTATGACTTGTTTTTATTTCTATTTATCTTATGTGTAACATCTAGGTAGTATTGGTAGGTTTTGTATGCTTGTAGTCTAGGTATGTTATTTTACTTGGTAAGAATTTTAGCATAGGACTTTGTTTTTTTAGCAAATGTGAGCCAAATAATGAAAATATTAATAAAGGTTTTTTTTATGTAGGTTATCTTGGATTTAAGGCAATTTGTGTTGTGAGTGAAGGCTTGAAAAAGATCGCACAATTTTTAGTAGTAATCAGGTCTTTTTTTCAGACCAAGTCATGTAACAAGGGCTTTTAGGATTCTTGCTTTTCTTTATATCTGACATATGTTTAATATCTAATTAATATTGTTGAGTTTTATATGCTTGTAGACCAGTTTTGGTCTTTTAATAGATAAGAATTTTATCATGTGGCCTTTTTTTTCACAAAGATGGTGGTGATACAAAAAAGAAATATGGAGTTAAATTAGTATCTATTGGTCACATCATAGTTATGAATAACAACCTTTTTACCTGTTTTAATAATGTTTTTTAAGTTTTTGTTACTACCAATAGATAATATATCTAATAACAATATAAATGTTGTTCCTGACATTATTTATATCATGATATTGGATGTATTCAAAAATCTGTTAGCTATGTGTATGATTTCATTAATTTTGTCTATTATGTTATTTATCTTTTATTATTTATTACATGAATATTAAACTATTTTTTATCATATATATTATGGAGTATAATTATTTGTTAATATTTAGGGTTTGAGGCAATTAGTGTTATTGATTTTAATTTTACTATTTTTGGATTTGTATAGAAAAGACTATTGGGGCTTGGTTCTATTACTGTATTGGGTTCGTATCCATGACTTATTTGTGTTTCCATCTATCAAATGAGTTTGCCTTTTTACATAGAGATATTGGTAATACAAAAAGGGTTAGAGTGGTCTATTGGTTTTGTGAGTAAGGCAAGTAGTAACAAGGGTTTTGACATCAATTTTAATTTGATTATTTATATGTATACAAGAGGGAGACCACTAGGGCATGTTTCATTATTTTTAGTTACTTGTGGTACTAGACATTGTTGCATATTATGTGAATTGAATTTATTTTATGAGGTAAGGCATTCTAGAGATTTTAAGATATGCCTTATAACTTTATATTATATTTTGATAGGCTATGCTATCAATAGAGCGTTGAAGCATGTAATTTTCATTGGCCAAAAAATTATTTGAAAATCTTGCTGATGAAAAAGAAACCTATGAAAAAAATACATGGATAAAATTTGGATAAATGTGATTGCAAATAACCTAAACAACAAAAAAAAACTTTATTAATTTAATGGAGAATCTATAGGTGAAGTCTAGGATCACAATAATTATCTCAAATCATGGAAAACCTTTTTAAATTTAGGTAATAAGATCGGTAAAAATCATCTCTTTATAATTTGTGTTGCTTATGGAAACAATATTGAGTTAGGGACTTTAAATTTTTTAGTTGCATTTTGTATTTTTGTGCTACCTAGAGGCTTTATAAGATCAGAAATGCTAGGGAAGGGGAATGGAATGGTTTGTGTTTATGTCTATAGCCTTTTATTTTCATGTGAGTGGAGCTAAAAATGTTGTATGAACATATAAATTCTAATACTATTACTTATATGCTACACATAATCAAAATAGAAAGAAAAATAGGTTGTAGATATGAACCCCATTACTAGAAAAAATAAGGAGTTATTTATTAAAATAGCAATTTAATTTTATAATCTAAAGCTGTCTGACAATTTTTAGATTGACTTACATGCATAACTTTGGTAAATATTAAAAACCACATACAAAAATTATTAAAATAACCACTTAGGGAAATCTAGTGGTGACTTAACACTACATTAAAACAATAACATTAAAAACTATTAATACTATTTGCCTTGCTTAGAAAATTAGTCTATTCTACTTTTTTTTGTATTACCAATATCTTTGTGCAAAAAAACAAGACATATGGCAAAATTATCACCTATTAAAAGACCTGATATAGTTTATAAGTATATATAACTCAATAATATTACCTAGGTATTAAACATAACAACTCTCCCATTAACTATAGCAAAATAATAATTTTTATTTTTTTTATGCTGCTACCAACCAAGTTTGATAACTTGCATTTAACTTCCTGCGAAATTGAATAGTATGAAATCCTCACATTTAACTTCTCTTCACATCTTGACACCTTGAAATTCTCTTTTGTGTCAATTGCATTCAATACTTACCTCAAAAAAAAAGAGGGTGTGAATAATGTCTTAAATATTTTCCTGAATCACATACCAAAAGAGGGTGAAGGACATCCAATTCGCATATCATCTACTTAGAATAATTTTCTTCAAATCTTGATCTAACCAACTAATAGTTAGTTCATCTATCCTAATTGTATGAGAAATGAACATGTATTTTTGGGTCATATCCTTTCATTGAACTTGAAGTAATGACCATTCTAACATTATTTAAAATCACATGATTACCCATGATATTTCTCAAATAGAGATCAAAACTACAATTATATGAAAATAAAGAGACCAAAACATAGAGAAGAATGACCAATAGACAAACTATTACATTTATTAAAAAACCACATACACACACTAAAAGGAAATAAGAAAAGGAAACAAGCCAAAATAAGGAGAACATAAATATGTATGAGTAGTGGAAAATTAGAAGATTCTAAAAATTTATTCACTAACAAAGAGAAATATCAGTCATTTTAGAATAATGGATTTGACTTACGATGTTCAAACACATTCAATTTAGTAGTGACCATGTAGGTGGGGAAATGAACTTAAAATTACCATTCACACAAAGATGATCATGAATGAACAAATAATAGTGTTTTCTTATTTTGAATTGAATTCATTATGAACTCTCCAATCTTCTGTGAGAACTCCTGAGAAATACTGAACTTTTTTAATGTCTTCTTGGGTGACTTCAAATACATTTGTGTTAGATATAGTACTTGTATTGGAGAGAAGTGTGTGGCATATATGTTTTTGAGATGGAACCAAAATATGATTATATTATGAAATGAATGGAGTGTTTATATTAATTTATAAATTACTTCCCATGACAGAGACAAGCTCATAGTTGAATGAATCATTTCTAACATCTACATTGTTCTATTCTATCTTGACAGTTTCTATCTCTATTGTAATGAATATTGGGGACCACTCATTTTATTTTACCTTTATGTCTCCTTGACCTCAACTTTTTCATAATAATGATCCTCAATCTACATAGGCTTGTTTTTTTAGACTCAAATATTGGTGAGAACTCTTCTACTATAGAATATGAAAATGAAGTACTAGGAGAATATTCACTTTGGATCATTGAGTCTTCCATTATGATACAACAAGAATCTTCTTATTTATAGAAAATTTGTTTCATATTATTTTATCCTTAATAAATTGGAAGATATATCTCTGTATTAATGCTCCTTTCTATTTGTGGTTCAACCAATTGTTCCTCAAATAAATTATTTTTTTGTTACACTATGAAGTTCAAGAAATATTATGAAATAGGTAAATATTTATCCTCTTTGCCAATGGAGAAGCCATCGTCTTCATTTGTTTTATGATCAATCATTAGTTCTTCCAAATTTGCACCTTATTTCATAATTATGAAACTGAAACAACCATATGTTATTTGGAAGCACTTCTCTTTTTCCATCCTGGAGTTTGGATATGTTTGATCAAGAATTTGCCTTTAAAATATATTTTATTAATATTGATGGCTCTTTATTATATCAATTTCCACCACTTCATCACCAGTAGTAGTAGTTTTAGCATGTTTTAAAGTTTATTTCTTCAACATTCTAGATAGAATCATATCGTTTTCAATTTTGATAGCTTCTTATTTTATGATTTCTAAGTCATTTACCTTGTTCCCCATCAAGATGAATTTAATTTATAGGTTTAGAAAACTAATGAAGACATGAAGCATATTTTTAAGACTTGGTTTATCCTTTTGAGGAATCAATATCAATGATTTATTGAATCAAGCTATGAACTATCTCATCTACTCATAATCTTGCTTCTAAATTTAAAATAAATTTGACAATAATTCACACACATCCACAGTTGATTTGAATTTATTCAAAAACTTCTTCTTTAAGGTGTCCCAATTCACAACGTATCCATCTTCTAGGTTTTAAAGCCACTAAATTATATGTCCAATAAGAGTCTCAACAAAAAAAATAATAGAAACATCTTGAAAAATAACTCACACAATACTATAGAATACTGTGCAGGCCAAAATATGGTTATCTGCATCTTGACCATTTTCACCAAATTTTGTTTGAAATATCTTCTTTGAACTTAAAGGTAACTCATTGTATTGGTCCAAAGCCAATGTCCCAAAACATTCCCTCTAAGAGACATGGTGAATATTGGAGTTGCATTGAGCCAACGCCATTTATTTAATTAGAAAGATGTAGTCACTAAGTAATTTTTATCAATAGAGTCACCAACCTCTATTCTAGGGGAGATTCCTTGAAATGTCTAAAAATCATGTGCATAAAAAACCTTGATCCCTAGTGAAGTTGCCAAAACTTGTTGTCTCAAAAATTTGTCAAGGGGACAAAATGATGACTTTGAGTCAACAGTGTGAGAACTTAGCCCTTATGTTAGTCAATAATGTAGGAGTAAAATCCCTCTCCTATTATTAGGTGGAGATACCTTTTTTCAAAATCCAAAAGGAGAAAGAAGGGAAAGAGTTATTCATAGCAACAAAAAAATTATAGGGGTTTCATACTTTTATCAAGAAAGTTCAAAAAGGAGATAGAAAGGAAATTAAGTGAATGAAGGGAATTATGAGAAATATAAAAATTAGAATAATTAAAGGAGAATGAGATTAATATGGATAGTTAAACACATAATCTACAATAATATCTTTGAGAAGAATGAAGACCAATTCTAGGTGACTAAACATAAAGATTCACTATAAAATCTCAAGAAGGAGAAACACTATGCTCATGGAAATATCTCCTCATTAAATGGGTGGTAAATACATAATTACACCCTTAGGATTTCAAAACATACACTAATATGATTCTATGATACTAATAGTAGATCAAATACAACCATCCCATAATTACCCATAAAAGACAATTATAGTATTGCTTAAACCCCATTGAGAATTCATATTTATGAAAACAACAAACAATGATGAAAAAATAAATTATAATTTGCAATTTACACATTAATATTAATTGATAACAAGTTATGACAAAGATTTGAATATAATTAAATCATATACATAGTTATAATTTGTGAAGAGAATCTAAACACAATTTGTAAATCTCCTTATTTGTATTGATATTTATTGAGTTATAATACAATCTTGCCTTCCAAAAATATATATAATAGTTATATTTTTCAAAAAACCCTTATAATAAGCCTAATACTCATATTTATAATGTAGGAAGGTGGTTATGGTGTGTAACCAATTTTTTTACATTTTAGATGATGCGAAAGTGATTTTAAAAAACATACCACTTAAATGATGTAAAAATGAGTTAGTACGATCAAGACTCCAACATATTTAGCATTCATATCCTAAAAATTACATATTATACAATCAAAAAAATCAAAATAATAAGACATTATTTGATCCAATTAATGACAACATGATTAGATTAAATCCAACACATTTAACAATCATAGCTTGCAAGGAAGTATCTTTTATGAAAGAAATTTATACTTTCTATTTACAATAATTTTGAAAGTGAATTTATCATATAATAAGTTTTTATACTTTCTAATATACTTGGATCATCAATTTGTATCTCAATCTAGATCTTCTACCTACAACTCCAATTGGATATTCTCCTGTTCTTTTCCCTAGATCCTCCACTTGTGTACAAGTTCTTGTACTCTGATACCACAATTGATGTGGTGGGATTCTCACAAGTTGTCTTTAATTTATGTAACCATGAAACAAACATCCTCTCTTACTTATGTAAATATCCACTTATTTGGCACTTTGACTTGTCCTCTTGATTTCATGCACAAAATAATTTATATTTTTACCTTGATTTATTATCTACCTTTTTCTACGCATGTACTTTGTATTTATCATAAATTATCCTACATACATCTTATATCCACTTTGTCATCTCATTTTTTACAACGACCTTGTTTTTTATCCCTTACACTTGCCTTGGCATGATCCTACACCTTGTTTGAAACAAGATATAGATTCCTTTTCTCCTTATGAAATATCAAGATTTCAATATTTCATTTAATGGAGTCCTTCCATAATTATCTTCTATCATTCACTATCTACTTTCTATAACACTCCTCCAATCAAGAACAAAAATAGTTTTGCATACCCTACTTACTATCATCACATCCAGGGTTTGAACCTCCTGAAGCAACCTTTTTTCCTAACAACATTAACATTGTTGCCATATCAAGTTCTATTATTTTCTTCCTTTAACTTATCCCAATATCTACACCACCCCCATTATTTTTATCTCAATTATTTTAACTCAATCAAAACTATATTCCATTTTAGTCAAGGATTTTAGTGGACTTAGAAAACCACTTTGTGCTTTCAACAAACTAAAAATATGCATTTATCTCCATGTCTAGATAAGACATATATATATATATATATATATATATATATATATATATATATATATATATATATATATATATATATATATATATATATATATATATATATATATATATATATATATATATATATATATATATATATATATATGTATGTATGTATTATAGTTGTGTTTATTTATGGGAGCCACCTCACTAGTCTTCACCTTGACTTGTTATTCAAAGATAGTTTTGTGCTAACCACAATTACTCAAGCAATTAATAGATTTAACTTCTTTTAAAAAAATAACTAAATCACAAAAGATACTCCTGCATAATATTCATACACTTTATTTGATTTTTCATATGTCTATTACATGTTTTTTGAACTTATGACTTTGCAACAAGTTCTACTTGGCTATATGCAGTGACAAGAAATAAATTCTTGATCTTAATCCTTCGAAAATAATCATTAAACTGTTGCATGGGATTGATATTCCACTACACTCACCTCTTTGAGTCATGAATCACCCATTAAGATGGATTTGTTAGAATATTTATAATTTTGATCTATTATTGATTGTGCATGCATTTTTTTATAGGCCCTTATAATTCTTAATGTAAATCAATAATGAATGAATCATAATAAAAAATCATGGAAGTTCAAAATCTTAATTCCACTCCTCAAACTTGTTCCCTTCTTATAGCTTAGATTACGTCCCCTCTCTTCTGTATAATTTTTTTTGATAAAAAACTTCTACAATTATATTCATATTTGTGTAAATGAGGCATCAAGACATATAATAAACTCATAACCAGAAATAAATACCTAACCATATTAATCAAGAACAACTACTTTCTTTTCATCAATAGAAATCCTCTTCTTTATTGATCTGAAAAAAATTGTAATAATGTCTTGAATATCATTAAACCACACCTAAAAATGTCTCTTATACTCTAATACCTTAATCTATGACAATAATAAATACATACATTACTCGAATATTCCATATTAGAAAAGGTCTAATTTTGAGTCCTAGAATCTCTCACTCCTTCAACAACTCTAACCACTCTTAAAAACTATCTCTAACTCCCTATCTAAACATTATATTCAACTTCTACGTTTATATCCAATCTTGAGCAACTCAATATGAGGCTATAAAGCTTATTTACTTTCAAAATGACTCTATTTACTTATTCAACTTAACCTTTTGACTCTTTACCACACTTATCCATCTTTTAACCACATTTCAAGGTGGTTTTATAATATGAATGAATATAAATATACTTAATGAACCTTCAAGTCTAACTTGACTCTTTAATACCCTTGGGATTCATGCTTGATCCTATGCTCATGCATCAAATTCTCTGAGCCATAGAGGAAGGAGTGAAATGATAAATTGGGACATGGGTCCATTAGAGAATGATATTATGGGACCTTTAGATGGTGATGACATTTATAATGTCTTCAACCTTATTATCAGTGTGATCTAGTTTATATATGGTATATTATTGGCTAGGAGAAGTTGGGAATTGTGGACCTAACATGAAACACAAACTAGATTCACTTCACTCCAAATTATGTTTGGCCATTAAAAATAGAAATTATGATGCACTTAACTAGATCATCATCCTTAAGGCAATTTATAATTAGTGAAAATACACTACTAAGTCCCACATATCTTGAATTTTCATTCTTTGGAAAAGAAGTTAAATGAGGTTATCAGCGTATTAAATGTTGAAAAATCTTGTATGTTGATAGTGAAAAAAGTGGGGTTAGTGTGAATAACTATGATGAAGTTGTATTGGTAGTGGTAGATTATTATTTTGAGGATATTGGAAAAAAAATTCAATGCAAGGGAGGTTATTGCCTCTTGCATTTCGGTGATCTTGTTTTATAGGACCCCTCATATATACCTCATGTATAGAAAATGATGGAATTGTTTGTGGATAAGGTGGTTGTATTTTTTAATAAAGGGGAAAAGGCTAATTTTTTAATGCTTTCAACTACCAAACTTGACATAGGTGATGCAGCCTCTCTAAAAATACCCATGTCACTGTAGACAATGTTAAAATTATTGGTTATTAATGGGATGAAATTGTATCAAAAGTCAAGGTATGAAAATGGCCATTTTATATTTCTATAAATTATCCTTTCAAATCATGACTTTTCAAGGTGGTAGATATAATGGCCCTATTGTGGACCTTGTGATAATGATGTTGATATCTCATTTTTGAAATGTTAGTATATGAGGACATGTTGATTTGGACATGAATTGTATTTTTTAGATTTTATTTACTTTCAAAGTTGTGGCTTTTAGTTTTTTTATCTACAAATTTGTTTTGAAGTGGTGAGTGGGTTTATATTGATTATTATAATTTATCAATAGACTTGATCTTATTTTGTCAATTTAATTTATCATTTCTTTAAAATTTTGGTTTATATTGTAAACCAGATCCTCTTTTATATTTTGGGTGGATACCCCTACCGCTTAATTATCTATATAGAAAAAAAAGTTAAAAATAGTCATTTAATATGTAAAACCAACTAATTATAATCATAATTTCATAGGTAATATCACATGAATAAAAGATTCAAGAAAGTAATGTAATCATTTAACAAGTTATAGACAATGATCATCTCATTACACTTCTGTAACCTGCTCTTTGTTAAGAGAATAAGATGTTGTAACCTACTCACACCATGAGGCATATATTCACTATCATTATTAGTTTAAGATAGTTTCCAAATAAGTGAAATAGTCCAACTTATATTGACTTCATATAAAAATATATGTTAATCATAAGATGTATAAATAATATTATTTATCTAAACCTATCATTTTATATCAAAAGTATTCAAATTATCTTTACCCAAAATATAAGGGAGATATAACCACTCTATATATTAATGATATAGAGAGAGTGTTGAGAGTGTGAAGATATATGTAATAGTATGATAGAGAGTGATCTAAAAATTACAAGTTAGAAACAAATAATAATAATTAATTTTTTTTTTGTCTCATACCTCTTCAACCTTTAAAAATGTTACACTTCTTTACTTATTAAATGCTAAAACATGATCAAATAACATGACGTACTAATCTAGTTAAATAGTAAAATAGATAATCATAATCATAATTTCATTAAGACAAAAATAATAAGGAAGGTTGATGCTCTACCTAAACTCTTGTTTCCATAGGAATTGTACATGCTCCAACATTTTGCCCAAACATGCCTCTTTTCAATATTTTGTACAATTTTAAAATTTAATAAACTATGTCATCAAATTTAAATAGTTTTTAAAGTGTATCTTTTCACATAATACTTTAAAACTTAATTAACATGTGCGTACTCAAAATATTCATCCCATTCGTATTCCAAAATAGAAATATAATACATTCATCCAAATCTAAGTCTTAACCATAGTAAAAAAGATTAAATATTTACTCATTATCATGCCCAACTACAACTATTCATACAACTTTAACACTATAAATATAAATATAAGAATAATGTCATCAAAATACTAAAGACCTAAAAACATTCAATAACCTTTTTCAAATAGAGCAATGGACGATCTTTCAAATTATTTTTAGTCACTCAAAAGTAGAGTAAAGAAAAATCATATTACTCAATTTACATACATCAATAAAAGGAAAATCATATTACTCAATTGACATACATCACAAGATCAAATCCCATAAAAAAATAAGACAATCAAGAATCCCACATATTCAACATTCATATCTTACAAATTACATATTATACCATCAACAAAATCAAAATAATAATTCATTATTTGATCTAGTTAATGATAGAATGATTAGATTGAATCAAACACATTTAACAATCATAACTTATAAGGTATTCTCTTTTGTGAATGAATTTTATGCTCTCTATTTACAATAATTTTGAAAGTGAATTTATCATAGAATAAGTATTTAAATGTTCTTATCCATCAGCTATTCAGTGAGAATAAATAATTCCTTCCAAACAAACTTTATTGGTTAGTAAGGGTCTATGACCACCTCCTAGGCTAGGAGTAGACTTGATAACCCATTTCATATGTTGTTGTTTCTATATATCACCAACTACAACACTCTGCCCATGTGATTTGGAGAGTTATTGCCCATTGATGATGGCATTTCCCCTGTGACTCGATTTGGAGGTGACGAGCTTAACTAGCACATGCCAACTCTCAACATGTGTTAGTCAATGATCAGCGATGGTGAAAGGTTTGATGAAAAGTCACACTTGACAAATGTGGGCTCCTCATCAAGATTAACCTATGGTATCCTCTTGATAAGCTTAACCCATAGTTAGAATAAAGTGATTAGTCATAAGACACAATTAATCATAGCATGCAGGTTAGAACAAAGTGAGAAAATGGAGCATGAGTTTTGAAATAGTTGACCTTACCATTGACCAGCCCCCAAAACCTAAACTCATCACACTTTCTCTATTTTCCCTATTTTTGAACATGCCAGTTTATTTCATTTGTCATGAGGAGCATTATGTCTAAAAAATTCTAGGTCATTATTCTATTCAGTAAATTTTACACCTAAATAATATCTTAAATGTTTTGTTTTTCTCATTTAACTAGCAATGTGATTGAATGCATTGTATGCATGCTATGTATGGAAGCCTAATTCATAGCCTTCCTCATTTTTCATCTTAATTATGTGTCTAAACATTACTACTTGAATAAATAATATGTCAATCCACCACTATAATACTTCTCTTGCTTGGGGCTTGAGATTTTTACTAGAATCAAGCCAAACATTAAATATATGTTTTTGGTCAAGGACATACATAGTTTTAAGTAGATCAACAAAGTAGGAATTTGCCTAGAGCTCTTTTAATTTTGATTCAGTAAAACATTTCACTATGGTTATGACTAGTACCCAATTCACCAGAAATGAAAGCCTTAAAAACTTAGGGGTAATTATCTCCTTGGTCTAAACCATTCATAAGCTTATCTATAATCATATACTTTATGTTTTCATTATAGTGATGATTATATTATATAGGAACTCATATTGGATGACGGAGGTTATGAGCAAGTTTTTCATCTCCACAAAACATTTTGAGTGTAATCTGAAATAGTTTTTCATCACAGAGCTTTACCATGTCAAATAAAAAATCTAAAGAATTACAATATGATTAGGCATGTTGATTGTCCTACTCATCATTTATAATTTTATGAAGATTTTCAATGGTGTAATAAAATTGGAACATAAGTAAATCATTATATGTATTCTCAATTTCTGGGGATTCATTGGAGTGATAGGTTGATACAATGTATTCCTTCAATTTCTCATCAATTCCATGAGGTAAAGAGGCAATTTTTTCTTAGAATTAAAAACCCACTACCATTGAAATCAAAATTTAACAAAAATTTGGTCCATCGTATTTTACAAGACTATTTTTACCTTCAATAAAGACTCTAGGTTAGAGTCTATAAATTTGAATTATAGATTAAGAGAATTATTAATAATTTACAATGAACCTAACCTATCATTAAGTTTGATTGTTTCTAGAGGATTCTAAAGGATCACTTCTAGGTAACCAAGGCATGCTTGAATTCCAACATCAAAGAATGATTTAGAAGTAGTTGATATAATATCCAAGTATTCATCCACTCTAGATAAAGTAAATGATTCTCCCATAAAATATGTATAAGAGGTTTATAAATTGAATATAGTTCTTAGCCGATGAGATTAACTATCACATGTTAACTCTCATTGTGTGCTAATCGACAACTGGTGACTGTGAATGATTTAAAAAAAGGTCCCTATCTTGACTTCATTTTTCACAATAATGGTTTTATTTTTCCCACTCTAGAAATATTTTAACACCATAATAGTTTGACATCATAATGGTTTCACACAGTAAATTCTACACCTAAATAATGGAATGTTTTATTTTTTTGGTCCTTAAAATGACCTTCTATTAAAATGATCAGGCAACATTGAGATTTGATTTCTTTTACCCTTTAAAATGATCATTTGTTAAAGGATATTCTATGTTTGAAAAATACAAATCTATTTAACTCTCCCTGGCATGTAAAATTTTATTCAACATTGCCCTTTTTATGGGAGTTTATAAATAAAATTGTTTTTGAATTACAAAAAATATCATTGATTAATTCAATAGATTCTACTAGTTTATTCGATAGCTCCTACACTTATTTTGGGTGTGTGTTATTAGGTTCAACATCAAGCATAGTTCTAGATAGTTCAAATGCTAATCATTGCCCATTTTGGGTTGTAAATATGATTTAAAAGAATTGGAAAATGGTACCTACTTTTAGAAAACTTATAATCAATGAGATTTTGTAAAGGTTTATAACTATACATGATATATTCATTTCATCTATGAATATTGCCTATGCCTATGGGGCATATGCGAGTCATTTAGATTTCAAGATTGATATTATTTTTTTCTTTAAACTAAAACTGAACCACATCATTAACACTACAATGGTCAAAATAGTATTACTTTATTCAACATTTCCCTTCTTATAATCCATTTGAAATCACATTTACAAGATGATCCATGTTCAAATATCAAAAATGGCATGTTCAATGACAAACAAGAATAAAAACCTATATGGAATTTTCTATTTTATCAATTGAAATATTGAGCATATGAGAAAAAACATAGTTTGTGTGTTTGTTTGTAGTATGTCATTGTTTTTGTAACCCCTCTCTAGTTTGCATTCCAATCACTTATGAAATTCCCTAGTACAACTTAGAGATGTAACAAGAAGAGACTTAGATCAATTTTTAGATGAATTGAATGAAATTTTTAGTTGGCCACCACCTTCTTGGGCTACTCATGCAAATCACGTTGTCAAGATTTGGTGGAATACTAATATTACTTTTAATTTGGAGCTATTAATAGGCAATTGGTCACATCGACAAATAGAAATGATGGATTTTATTTTTAAGTCTAATCTCTTTTCAAAATTAATTATTCTATAGCATGAAATATCATTGAATCTGATGATGAAAATTTAGTTTGCCATATACTATGATATAAATAGCTATTCAACATTCTTTCTAAAGACATTATTTCATACATATCACCTTGTGATTAGATTTTAACTTCAGCATGGGATGGTCTTCGTGATAATTATGTGCAATTATGGAGTTTTCTAGACTCAAATCTTGAATTAGATCTTGAACATGTGTTGGATGAACTTATATACCATGAAGCAATATAGCAAAGAAATCATTTTATAACACCATCAAAAGAATATGAGGATGATAAAAATGCCCATGATTATGATGGGTACTACTTGGATTAGTTGTAAACAACTGAAATTAGATAGTGGTATAATTTTGTACATGTAATGAAGAAGAATCTTTTTGATCATGAAAACTTTCTGTATAATTTTGTACATGTAATGAAGAAGAAGAAGCTTTCATTTAGTTTCATTATTATGTTCTCTCTTCTCATGGGCCTCCCTAAATTTAGTGGCCAAAAATTGTGGTTCAGTACATGAGAATTATCGTAGTGGTGGTCTATGAGGAAATCATTTAAATAAAATTAGTAGCTTATTTCTCTATACTAAAGCTTTAATAACTCAAAATAGTTTATGCCTTGACCTTACCATTATAATTGAATGGGATAAATTACATCCCATATGGGCTCATATAATTTTTAATGCACACATGTACAAATTTTTCTTGTATCACCTATTAGCTTTTCCTTTAATGTACTACTCCTAAATTATTAGTATGTCCATGCCTATAATTAAATACCTCAAATGATTACTTGATGTACAATGAGAATATCACATGGGATTCTTATCAATTTGTATTTTTTTACCCTCTCTTGATTCTATGGGCTTTGTAGAAAATTCCCTATTCTCCAACCCTTGTCTTCATTTTATGGGCTTCCTAGCAAGTTTTTTTTTTAACCCTTTCTTGAAGCTATGGGATTCATATAAAAATCACATTCCTAAGCCCTTTCCACATGCACGTAGTTAGTGCATGCCACTTAAGATCATCTATAAATACAACTACCTTGTGCATGTGTTATTTTGTCCATTTAGAAATTTTGATGCATTTTTTTCATATGTTTTGTGAAAGGTTTTATATTGATTTCAATTAAAAAATTCCTCTAAAATACATGGAAACTTGTGTTCTCTCAAAATACAAAAATTCAATTTCTAATTCATTCAATGAAATGTTCTCCTTGTATCCTAAAATAGATGGCAAAAGGGTGGGAAGAAATAATGCACCTTGAGCTATAAAATCCACATTAGGATCTATTTAATTGAATTTGTATTAAGTGGGCCAGTTTTCTTGATATCAACAAGGAAGACTTGTGGGTTACTTGGGTTGAATAGGATAAGGTTGATGACTTCATCAAAGGAGAATTGAGAAGGGAATTATTCCCTACAAATTTTCATGTTTCACATCACAAGAGATATTCAGATTTTGATAAAAAGGATATCAAAATCACCATAGTGTCTGAATATGTCATGTGTGTCACCTCACACTATACATTACAAGGTAATGTCTATTCAGATGCTATTATGTTCTATTTATTTACATTTTATTTTTATCTTGCATGGCTATTTATTTCTTCACCACAATCATGTAGGTAATGGTGTTCATATGACCCTGACAACTTTTAGTAAATTGATGCCATGCCCAAAGACAAATCTTTAATGCCCAAGTCAGGAAAGGGCGGTTGGTTGGGTCGAATGATTATAAGGTGTGATTATTATTTTCATTTAAACACATGATGCATGATATGTATACCCAATCATGTGTTGCTTACATAAAATCAATTAAAACACATGGACAAAGAGAACAACTATTTCCATGACCAACAATATAATAGTTCAAGGGCAAGAAATGGTTTTTTCTCCTCATATTAGTCCCAAAATTAATGAATGGGTTCACAGGATACTATTGTTGGGAATGTTTGTTGATGCTATCCACCTTAAATACTAGGAGATGGTGCATGATAAACTTATATTATTTAGTGGTGAAATAGAGCAGGATGATTTATTGAGAAAGGATGACATATATAACAAAGAGTGATTAATCAAGGAGGAAAAATATGTGTACAACATTGATGATGTAATAAGTGTTTGGTTGGGCACTAGCCAATCCTGACAAGTGGTTTTTATATTAGGGACACAATAGGGGAGAGCTTGATGGGGATGGGGAAATCCCCATCATCTTGGGCATCAAACTCCCATAATAGATGGAATGGTTGTTTAGATTTGGGAAGCATAGATTATTGGTGATGGATGTAATATTTGGGATGAATGAAATGAAGGTATTATGCCAATGTTTGTAAAATTAGTTGATAATATTAGTTGTTCTGATGTTTGTAATAATAGTAGTTATTCTATTGTTTTTATTATTTTCTTTTATAGTTCTAATTGTACACATTGTTGGTGTTTGATTCCAAAAATGAAGGTGTACATTTTACATGGGTCATTATGCCTTATTCATGTATAATCAACATAAGATAATGGATTCAAATTCTTCTTCAAAGAGTGCATTTGAAATACATTGAATGGACAATCAATGCCTTCATGGTCGACAATGTTAGTGCAAAGATAAAAGCTATTAGGTATGTCATCATTATTCCTGCACACATCATGGACTTCATATTTGTATGGTCATGGACACCATCCCCACCTTATTCCATTTACTTGTGCAAAACTATTATGTTATTTAGGGAGACATTTGACTTTGAGGTCTACTTATGCATTTGGCATGTTCATTGCATGTGGTTGAAGAATTTGATAGCAAAGGTGAAATATAATGATGTCAGATGCATGATGTTTCAGGACTTAGGGTTAATAATGAATAGTTATGTCAATGAGGACATGGCTACAAGGGAGCCCAGAAATTTTATAGAAAGATATCACTCCTCTCAGTCTTGCTTTGTTGAATATTGGGAGCAACACTAGGCATACGAGGTTGGAATATGGTCATGATATTGTTAGACACTTATACATGTTGGGAAAAACACTAATACATCTATAGAATCTTACTATTCCCATTTAAAATGTCATTTCTTAAGAACAGTAATGACTTCTACACATTGTAGGATGGATTAGTTGGTTCACCAACTAACAACATTGATTTACATACATTATTGGTGGCTACAACTATGTAAGGATATCAACTTCTGCATGATTTAAAGTAGAAAGACATGAAAATCTTTCATGGGTATAGGCTTTGAAAATCTCATATTCTCATGTTACCTTCAACAATAGTGACCCTCGTATGCCATAGGTAGAAAAGTATAAAAGATGAGACATTGTAATATCATGTCTTTAATGTAAAACCTTCTAAATTGATGTGAAATTGATCATTTTCAATCCAAGGATATTCTTGCAAGCATGTGTTCAATGTGGACCTGATGAGAAAGATGACAACTCAAGGAGTTGTAGAGGATGTAGCTACAATGCATCATGTTAATTAGAGCATCAAAAACATCAATGGTGAGTACCATGTAAGTTTTATTTCCCTTACATATTGTATGCATTGATAACTTTGAGGTCATTGTAGTTTGTGTAATACATTTTCATTACCTAGGTCAAGGACAATGGAGTTCAAATTAAAAATGAGGGATAAGGCATGGATATTGGAGATTTACACAACAAAATGCATGGTGTATCAAATATGGATATACAAGGATCAGGGAACAAACTAAAAGCTATTACAGGGAATTTTGAGGATGATAATAAAGCCCAGATGAGGGGGGCTGATATTATAAGTCTAGTAGCTAATTTTATTCATATGTTTGTCATATTTTTTAGCATTTATGACTGAATGCTTTTCTGATATGTGGAGCATGAGAGATATTTGGCATATGTTTTGTAGAGGATATAAGCATAGAAACTATGGCATTCTTCAAAAACTATATGGAATAGGTTTTCAATAAGGTGTAGAGTAGGGTGATATTGAATGCACAACACCCAATCCCTCATCCATTCTAAAAAGTGTAGGATGGGAATGTAACTTCCACCTATAGATAGAGATACTTCAATGAAAATATGAATAGATGTAGATATTAGAGCATGTCATAAGAGATAATACATTTTCTAACCCCACCTTGTAACCATCTAAAATGATAAGTCTAGGATGATGAGCTTAATAGGGTAGTGAAAGGAGATAGGGGTGGACATAATAGAGATCATGCACCCTGATTACAACCCTTTATAGGTTTTAATGATATCAAAACAACAATAGATGTTTGTAACAATAATAAATGCATGTAATGGAAAATAAATAACTTTTTTTAAGTTGAATATTTATTTTAGACTACCCACATGTTACATATTGCATAAATGTATTATATCTTAAAGGATTTCTTGAATGATAATTAAACCCTACCCATAGGAATGTGGTAAAGCTAACCATTATTTTAAACATAAATCAAATTTTTAAATATTATATAAACAAATGATTTTAATAAAATTATATAAATGAAGAATGCAATAATTCTAAGGTTTATTTTATTTATTATTAGCTTTAATACCTTGTTCATCCTTAGAAGATCCTTCTACTATTGGAAATATTGTCATTGATGTCAAAGGTTTAGCATTATTGGTGATAAAGCCCCCATTGTATTTAATGTTGTTTGTAATAAATATATCTTGGCTAATATGATTTAATATTTATTTAATATTAATGAATATATTTTTGGTTGCATATGAGACAAAAAAGGGGCCCATGGAGAAGTCGAAGAGCCATGGGGTAAAGACAAAAGAAGGATGGGACACATTTTCCCATGAAGAGTCATCTTGGGGAATACCAAGAGTCACCAAGTGAAGACAAAAGAGTAAGGGCGTAATTTCTCATAAAGGAACACTTTGAGGAATATGAAAAGTCACCAAAGATAAGGAAAAAAGTGGGAAGGACATTTTTGGTCATGAAGGGTCACCACATGACTTTTCAAAAGCTTGAATATGAAGGGTCATCCAAGATTGGCACCATTTTACATGAGGATTGAAGGGTCACAAAGGGGGAAGGCCAAAGGTCATTTGGAAAGCTATCAATAAACGCTTGAGAAGCCATTTGTAAATATGAGAGATAGAAGTTGATTTATATTGTAATATCTAGCTTAGAAGAGCAATTGTGAAAGATGGATATGATTTGTATTTGTTATATCTAGCTTAGAAGAGTAAAGGTGAGAGAGAGGAAAGAGATGTTGTATTGATCTATCATTTGTTGAGATAGAAACATTAAGAGATAGGTGTGTGGTATACACAAAGGGGTTGGTGCTCCTATGGGTAGGTGCTCACGAATTGGTGTTAGGTTGCTACTTGGCAAAGGGGTTGGTGCTCACGAATAGTAGCTGGGTTGGTGCTCGGCAAAGGGGTGTGGTGCTCTCGTGGGTTGGTGCTCATGAATAATAGCTGGGGTGGTGCTCGGCAAAGGGGTATGGTGCTCTTGCAAGCTTGGCTTGTGAATATTATTTGGGTTTGTGCTCATTCATATACTTGAGATTATTCTCCATGGTTTTTCCCACATTGGGTTTCCATGTTATATCTGGTGTCTCTCTCTATCTTGTGTGGTGTTTATTATTGTATATCTTTAATGTTTGATTAAGTGAAATTTGGTTAAAAGAAAGTTTTATAAGATATATGATATACTGATTCACCCCCTTCTCAGTATATCCCATGCTTAACAATTGGTATCAGAGCAAGTTCTTTTTTGAAAAGTTTAACAACTTGAAGGTAGATCAAAGAAAAGCATAAGATGGCCAAGCAGCTAAAGAAGGAGAATCAAGAGCTGAAATCTGTGGTTGAGACTCTTAAGGAAAATGTGTGTATCTTGGATTCTAAGTTGGCTATAAAAGTAAAAGAAAATAAGATACTTATTCAAGATCTTAAGAATCAGTTAGAGGTTGCAAATTCAATTTTAACATCAAAAGAAGAAGAGTGTAATCAATTGAAGGATGAGTTTGATTATTTAAAGGATAATCATGAGAAGCTTATAATCAAGGTTGACAAAGATCATGAAATATTGGTCCAAGGAAAGAAGGATGCAGGTTTTGAAGTTAAATCAAAGAAGTCGATCAGGCAGCCCAATGCTTTTAAGTTTCAAACTCTTTTCATGGCCGTTGTTTTGTTTGTCATCATGTTGGTCATAGGGAAAGAGATTGTATGAGGAAAAGTAATCAGTTAAAGGGAGATCTTAGTCACATTCAAGAAAAAGGTATGAGAAATATTGTTTGCTTTTGTTGTTATAAGGTTGGCCATATTTCTAAATTATGTCCAAAATAGGTAAAGAGATCTTCAAAGTATGTCAAAGGTTACAGATCCCTTAAAAGATATGAGAAGAGTCAAATTAAGGTTTGGAGACCTAAAATAGTAAAGGTTGATCAGCTTGAGTTTAAGAATGAAAATGAATTACTTGCTATAGTAGATAAAGAATCATATAAGAAGGATTGTGCAAAATCTCTTGTTACATTTGAGCATGAGCTTTGTCAAGATAAGATAGTTGCAAAAGTTGAGAAAAAGAAAAACATCATAAATGATAAGGTTAGTAAGTCAAAAAGGTTAGACATGCTCAAATGGATTCTAAAGGAAAAACACAAGAAGATCAAGGAAGAAATAAAGGAGATGTGGGAATCTCTTGAGATTTATTTCTAGAACCCTATTGTGTGGGGTGGCTCTTTTAGGCTTCAAGGAGACACTTTTAAGAAAAATTGAAGCATGGTGGATGCTATTGGCTCTTGGATATGTTGCATGACAAGAAGGTGAGTTGATAGATTAATTTTTGTATCTTTTGAGTGAATAGATTTTTGAAGGAAATTTTGCACCGATGTTAAGGTTTAAGGCTATTAGAATGATTCTTGCATATGCAGTGTTTAAAAATTTTAAAGTGTTTCAAATGATTATGGTCATAGGAAATTAGAATGTTGAAAAAGAGCTAAAATTTTTAGAAAGAAGGAAAAGAATACTCATGTAGATTCAATGAAGAAGGATAAGAGTTTCAAAGCTCCATTCATTAGGAAGAAGGTTTAGACATGTTCATGGTAGAAGAAACAACCTGAAGATTCTATGTTGGTGAAAATAGCTTTGCATGTAAGAAATAAATATCAGCCATGGTTCATTGATAGTAGATGTTCGAGGCTTATGACAGGAGATAAGAGTAAAGAAGATCAATGGTGCATAGTGAAATTTGAAGATAAAACCACTCCCAGGATAGCCAAAAAAGGTATTTTAAGTTTGGATATTAGTGGAATCAAAGCTAAGAATATTTTTTAAGCATAATCTATTGAGTGTAAGTCAAATATGTGATCAAGGATACACCTTAAAGTTTCATGCAAAAGGTTGTGAGGTTAGAAGAAAATATTCAAATGAGTTGATTGCAGATTCTCAAAGGACAGGTAAAGATTTATATGCATTATCAGATATCTTCTCAAATGCATGATCAAAGGATACATTCAAATATTGGCGAGAGGAGTTGGGAGTAATTTCTATTACTTCATGCCATTGATGTTCAGCATCAAGTGAGGGGGAGCTAAGTGTTAGCTCTAGGTAGGCCCTTTGCCATTGATGTCAAAGGAGGAGAATAATATGTATAGGTATAGGTGCATAAAATAGGTACATGGAATAGGTATAGGTTGATATAGTAAGAGGGAGTTACTATATGTTTTTAGATGATAGTATGTGTAGGTGACAGGATGTGGTAGTTTCAAGATTGAGGTTGCCATCAATGACAAAGGGGAAGATTGTTGGAAATATTGTCATTGATGTCAAAGGTTTAGCATTATTGGTGATAAAGGCCCCATTGCATTTAATGTTATTTGTAATAAATATATCTTGGCTAATATGAGTTAATATTTATTTAATATTAACGAATATATTTTTGGTAGCATATGAGACAAAAGAAGAGCCCATGGAGAAGTCGAAGAGCCACAGGGTAAAGGCAAAAGAAGGATGGGACACATTTTCCCATGAAGAGTCATCTTGGGGAATACCAAGAGTCACTAAGTGAAGACAAAAGAGTAAGGGTGCAATTTCTCATGAAGGGACACTTTAAGGAATATGAAAAGTCACCAAAGATAAGGACAAAAGTGGGAAGGACATTTTTGGTCATGAAGGGTCACCACATGACTTTTCAAAGGCTTGAATATGAAGGGTCATCCAAGATTGGTGACATTTTCCATGAGGATTGAAGGGTCACAAAGGGGGAAGGCCAAAGGTCATTTGGAAAGCTATAAATAAAGTCTTGAGAAGCCATTTGTAAATATAAGAGCTAGAGGTTGATTTGATATTGTAATATCTAGCTTAGAAGAGCAATTGTGAAAGATGAATATGATTTTTATTTGTTATATCTACCTTAGAAGAGCAAAGGTGAGAGAGAGGAAAGAGATGTATTGATCTATCATTTCTTGAGATAGCAACATTGATAGATAGGTATGTGGTATACACAAGGGGGTTGGTGCTCTTGTGGATTAGTGCTCATGAATTGTTGTTGGGTTGGTGCTCGAAAAAGGGGTTAGTGCTCACAAATAGTAGCTGGGTTGGTGCTTAACAGAGGGGTGTGGTGCTCCTATGGGTTGGTGCTCATGAATAGTAGCTGGGGTGGTGCTTGGCAAAAGGGTATGGTGCTCTTGCAAGCTTGGCTTGCGAATATTGTTTGGGTTTATGATCATTCATATACTTGAGATTATTCTCCATGGTTTTTCCCACATTGGGTTTCCACGCTATATCTGGTCTCTCTCTCTATCTTGTGTGGTGTTTATTATTGCATATCTTAAATGTTTGATTAATTGAAATTTGGTTAAAGGAAAGTTTTATAAGATATATGATATACTGATTCACCCCCCTCTCAATATATCCCATGCTTAACATCTACTTGGGTGAATCTACCACCAAATGATGATCCTTTGCTTCCTTCCTTAGGTTCTTTATGAATAATTACTAACATAATAAGGTGCTTAAAGCCCTTATGAAACCCCATAAGCTTAATTTTTTAGTTTTAGAGGCATTTAAGATATTTTTAATGTAAAATATTGGTTGAATGAGTTTTTGTGGGGCCTAATAAACCCTCCTACACCATATCCAAACAAAGTTTACATGCATGTATGACATAAATGTAAAGTTACATATATGCAAAGTATGAAGGTGTAGGTTTAAGGTTAGGTTGACATTGTTTAAATGGTTTATGGATATGAAAGGACTAAAATCACTTGAGACACACTTTTGGTAGACTCTATTGTCTATTATATGCTTATCCAAACCCACTTCCATTCCTAAAGTGATTTTCTTATACCAACCCAAAGGTGTGATCCTCAAGTTAAAACCTACAAGATTGGGACATGAAGAAAGGATGTTTTGTTTTTACTTGTGAATGCTTGTCCTCATGAGTGAAATTCAAAAAATATATAAGGATATGACACAAATTATGAAGACAAGGTTGGTCAGCCTAAAAAACATCCCTGTATCTTAGCACGTAATTATTGAGCTCATCTCTAAGCTCGATTCTTCTGCTAGTGAGTAAAAAGACTTGTAATTCTCTTTCATAGAGATAAAAAAAACACTTTTTTATTTACAATGTCCACTCCAAAATTTCTTCTCTTCGACACCCAAATTATCAAAGGGTTGACCTATGCCAATTATAAAATGAAGATGCACACCGTCCTTTAGTTTGAAGGATTATGGGGCATCATCATAGGGACTATGTAAGTTCCTGTTGATCCTGATGTACTCATAGAATATGAAATGGCTAATGCTAAAGTTTTGATTATGATTATGCTAAGTATCACTAATGATGTGCAACCACACATCAATGATACAGACAGAGTAAAGATATATTAGCAACCATATATGAGGCAAAATATAAAACTATGATCCTCCATCTAAAATTGAGACTTCACACACTCTCTATGAATTTTGATGAGAAAGTTGAGGAATTGTTACATCAGGTGGTTGAGTTGTGAACAGAGTTGTTAACACTCGGTGAGATGGTAGGAGATTAAATCTTGATCCAGATCACCTTGAGGGATCTCCCTTCCCAATTCAGAGTGTTCATCATGATGTTAAATGTCTCTAAATAGATAGTGTCATTCTAAGAGCTTATGAACCTATTGTAGCAAGAAGAAGCCATAAACTCAATCTAAGATGAGTTTCAAGACAAAGCTCTTATTTCATAGTAGTAGCGATGTCAAAAATATTATAAGGGACCTCCAAAAAATCAACCATAGAAATAGCAGCAACAACTATCTTGACATCAAAAATCATAAAAGTCAAAGAGGTGGTGTCACATTTGTCGAACCAACACTCATGACATAGATAACTGCTAGTATAATGACATTAAATAAGGGTCTTCTAGTAAAGAAAGCACATCAGGGCATGATGATTCTCAAAAATCAAAAAGACATCCTTGCCAATGGAAATAGAAGGGACATCTCTTATCTCAATAAGATGATGGATCTGATGGAGAGACACCTGAAGAAGACAAGAACTTAGTGTTAGTCTTCTAGACCTCATAGCCCATAAGGAATATCTAGTTGATAGACTCAGGTGCCACTAAACACATGCTAGGTGATAGGAAGCTATTTGATTCACTAACAGACGAACCAATTGGAGATCAGGTTAGGATCATTGATGATAAAGAGTATGTTGTATAAGGAATAGGTAAAGTCATCATTCCTCTTGGAACATGAAAATGTACACTCTCAAAAGTACTATATTTTACTAGATTGGCATCCAACCTCTTATTAGTTAGTCAGATTTTGAATCATCATCTGAAGGTTTAGTTTCTTGTTAATAATGGCATCAAATCCAAATGGATCTCATGAAAAGGTAAGGTTCTTGATAGAGATTTTTTAAAGGATAAATTATTTGCTTTGGATGTTGCTTCATCTTCTTTATTAGCTCTATCTACCTCTATGGTAGAATCTACTGCTCTCTAGAACTATTGTTATGGTCACCTATCTACAAGATATTTATACGAGCTAAGCTCAAAAGGGATGCTACATTGACTTACCAAGTTGTCCAGTTCCTTTCACATTTTCCTTGGATGTCTTGCAATTAAACAACATAGGTATCCATTCAAAGCAAGCTCCTTTCATGCCAAGAAATGTTTAAAGGTTGTTCATACCAATCTGAATGGATCATTACCTACCTCATTTTTAGGATACAAGTACTTTTAATTATTCATGGATGACTACTCTCAAAAAACATTGGTGTTTTTCTTGAAGAAGAAGAGTGAGTCCCTTAATCATTTCTAAGTCTTCTATCAGTAGGTTGTGAAAGAGATTGGTGAACCTCTTCTTCACCTCCACTTAGATTAAGGGAGGGAATTCACATCAAATAAGTTCTTGGCATTATTAAACCAACATGGATTCAAAAAAAAAATTGACTACTCCCTACACACCCCAATAGAATGGCATTATTAAGTGATGTAATCACATAGTGATGGAAATTGCTCATTGCATACTATCAACATCAAGTTTTGAGAAATGGTATTGGGTTAAAGTAGTATAGATAACTCTTTATCTTCTCAATAGGGAACAAATGAAGACTATAAAGGACAAAATCTAGAAGAGGTATGGAGTGGTAAAAATCCATCAATTTCTCATCTATGAGTGTTTAGTTGCACAACATATATGCATGTCCCAGCTCAAAAGAGGAAGAAACTCAAGTAAAGAACACTCCCATGCATCCTATTGAGATATATCACTACCTCAAAAACATACCATCTCAAAGATCCAAAGACAAAGAAAATCTATGAAAGTAGAGATGTGGTTTGTGATGAGTCATCCTTTGACTCAGTAATGTAGAAAGAAAAATCAACACCAACCACTTCTCACCAATTACTCTTCAAAATAGATGATGAGGAGACTTCTCACAGAGAAGATGAGCTACAAGGGGATTTTTACATTGATTTTGGATAATTCAAAAATCCCCTAGATAGTTCTTCACATTAGTGAAATAGTTCCTCACATTAGTAGCAAAGTTCTCATCCAAAGTGGGTATGAAGCACCATAAAAGAATCCCATGTGAAAAATCCCTAAAATAATTTATCTAGAGTCAGAACGAGGAGTCAGATAAGAAATGAGGTAAAATTTCCACTCATGAGTACAATAGTTGATATCTCTAAACTTAATAAATTTTTTAAAACACTAAGTCAAACTTAGTAGAAGAAAACAATGGATATTGAATATGACTCACTCATTTTGAATCAAATTTGGGAACTTGTCAATCTGCCTACAAGAAAGAAATTTATAGGATATAAATTGGTTTCAAAACTAAATATAAGGCAAATATATCCATTGACAAGCAAAAATCACAACTTATAGCAAAGGGATATATGAGAAAGAAGGAATTGGCTATGAAGAGAACTTTTCACCTACTAAAAAGATCAAGACCACTAGAGTTGTTTGTGCACTGGAAACATAAAATGGATGGAAACTTTAGTAGATGGACATCAAGAGTGCTTTCCATAATGGTGATCTCAAATAAGAAGTATACATGACCCAATAAAAGTATTTATTGATGACAAGCATCCCACAAAGGTATATCATCTCATCAAATAACTGTATGGACTAAAACAAGCTTGTAGGGAATGGTACATCAAGATAGATGATCACCTTTTGTAGCATGGTTTTACTCATAGCCCCTCAAATTCCAACTTGTTCATAAAGAAGGTAAGGATAGAAATTTTCATTCTTGTTTTATATGTAGATGGTCTTGTGATCACTAGAAGTTCAGAAGATCAGGTTGATATTATAAATAATTACCTCAAAATATCTTTTGACATGACTGATTTGGGGCTACTCTATTACTATCTTGGCTTGGAGATATGGCAAAAATAGAATCATATTTTTATCTCCCAGATAAAGTATGCCAAAACACTCTTGGAAAAATATAGACTGTTAGATTGTAAACCTCTTTCAACACCAATGAAGAAAGGTTTAAAACTCTCGCGATTCTAGGACTCACCTCAAATGGATGCAACTCTCTATAAATAGCTCATTGGGAGTCTCATCTACTTGACCTACACCAGACTAGATATATATTTTATTATAACTTATTCTCTAGATTCATGAAAGATCCAAAGAAATGTCACTAGGTTGTTGAAAAGTATGTTTTGAGATATGTTAGAGGTACACTTGAGTATAGTCTAGAATACAAGAACAATACTTAGTTCTTCTTATAGGGATACACTGACTTGGACTACATTGAATTTTTTGATTATAGAAACTCAATGTAAGGATGAGTATTTCACCTCAAATCTAGACCGATCTCATGGATTAGTAAGAACCCAACTATTGTTGCTATTTCATCCACTGAGGTAGAGTATCATGCCACACATGTAGCTTTGTGTGAGGTAATATGGTTATGTCACATTTTGACTGATATGGGCATTAGTGAAGAGAAGCCACCTATCCTTAATTGAGATAATCAAGGTGCATTAAATATTGTGAAGAATCCTATTTTTCATAAAATAACCAAGCACATTGGGGTCGAATGTCACTACAATCGAGAGTAAGTCTTAAACCAACACATCTAGCACAAATATTGCCTAATAGATGCATAAATAGCTAATATACTCACCAAATCCCTTGAAAAGGTGACATTTGAGTTGTTTAGTGGATAAATTTGTAAAAATAATGTAATAAGGGATGAATGCTAGCGTATTATATATATTATACATTATTTTTAGGTAGTTTATTTTTAACTTCTTCTATTTCACCCGTGGTTCTAGAATCCTCCCTTATCGGCAGTCTATTACCATAATCTTGGTAATTCATGGTGTGTATATACTTATCTAATTTCATGAATAAGACATCATCATCCATGTTTATAATAGATAACCAATAGTCTTTTATGAATAATGCATTATTTAACATAGATTGTATATTCAATATGTTATATGGATGAAATGCTACCTACCTTGAACAACCCTAAAATGTTTAATGTGTTAGTTAGCATTCACTACTATGTGGATGGAATCCCTATAGGTTTTCATTCATATACAGGTAAACTCTATTATTATTTTTTATCAAAAGTAAGATTTTTTTGAATTTATGTTTCTATGTTATTTATATTTGTAATGCAATTATAATTCCCTAATTACAATAGATTATATAATGATATCACACGTAAGGTCAAGGTTTGTTGCTCCCTCTTTCAACTAATCTGGTGGGTTCCCATGAGAATGCAAACATAAACCACCTAGTATGTCATTCAAATTCATTTTATAGTTATGAACAATCATTAAGACCGATATATCAAATGATTTTTTAAAAATTGACTACTAATAAAATACAAACAAACACATTGTTTTTCATTGGTGTAATGATATTACTTAGATGATTCATAATAATAGAATAATATATCACTGAATTAAGAACATAATAGGTAGGTCCATAATAATAATTAAAAACATAGAAAAATACTTGAATAAATTATGATTGAGCCACTTCAAGGGAGAAACATCCACAATAATTCAATAGGAACAAAATTCAAAATATCATCAAAAAATACTAACCACTACCTCCTATATATACTCTATTTATCCATGGTTATTCTATATGCCAACCGTACTAAAATTATTTAGAAATTATATGATATAATATGAAGGTATGCAAGCTAAAATTTGGCTAGATATATCTCTAGATACACTATAAGTTTAGGGCATAGCATGTCTCTCCAATTCAGAACAACAGTCCTCAATGTTGAATCAAACTAATATTTTTCTCTAGGAACACTTCATCATCCAATGTTGCAATTTTTTACATTACCTTATCACTATTAAAAATGTGTAGGAATTTTTTTTACAAATAATGCATGCCCCAACTATCCATTTAAGTGAGGTCTATAATAAAAATTTCCTTATCAATAATGAAATTAGAACTTTATCGTAGTTATCTGCAATGTTAGAGACCAATCTTTAAAAAATTGTATATATTTTCAAAATCATATAGTCAAGATAAATTTTATTTCTTACATGTATGATAATAGATAGTCATGGACCAAATCAATATTTTTTGGAAGCCATTGAACTATTGTGCATAAATAACCACCCCAAATCAAATTGTATGTGAATCACTCTATACCATTGAGAATGATATTGTAAGAAAAATAAAAACATCACTGCTAGGAACTTCAAAATGTCTTTGGAGATAATTAAACATTAATAATGAACTACAAATTATCTCAAAAAAATTGATAAACATTATATAAAAATATTGGAATGATTATATTGGCACATAAGTATAATCAATATGCATTAGACAATGATTATTAATAAACAACCTTTCATGTAATGCTCACATTACAGCCTTGTTAATTGTTTTATTAAAATATAAAATGTAGTCTTTACTTCCATCCATTGATTTTTTTATTTTTTCCACTTTGGTTAAGATGTGCCTAAGTGTAATTTATGAATCCAAAAACTAGAAAAGCATGAAAAATATCAATAGGTATAATACTCTGAATTTCATGAAACCATAATCTTCATTTATTTACCTTTAATGAATAAAATTATTCAAATAGACATCATCTAAAAATTAGAGTTGACATACAAAAAAATAAAACAAAATAAAACAAAAAACTACCCATAGTTAATTGTGTCTAATATAAATACCAACTTAATGTTTTTAATAAATTTTGCATACAAGTTTAGATGGGTCTCAAATTTAAAACAAAAAATCCTCTAAATACTAAATTCATAATTTTGGATCAGTTTCAAGTCAAGTTCACATCTAGTTATAAAACTATCCATTATTTTTAAATTTTCAGCATGATTAAATATACTAGAGTGGAATTTTAGACTCTTGGATGATTCTGTATGGATCTTCAAGCATATTGGAATTGGACCTAATTGATTAAGCTAGTTATATATACATTATTATTTATTTTATATATTTTTTGTAATGAATTAAATCTCATTCAACTAAATGAGTCAAAATTTATTGCCTTTGAAAGATAGGTCTCTATATCATTCTCATTTGATTGAAAACAATTCAGTTCCTATGAGTTACCCTAATTATATCCCTTACATTTATTCTTTTAAATATTTTTCATCACCTATTCTATAATCCAAGTGTTGTCTTCTTATTTTATTCCTTCCCATTGTACCAAATACATGCTATAAATTTATTGCCTTATGTTCATTGTCTTTTTATCTAGAACTTGTACTATATTTTCTTTCTTCTTCTTTGTTATCCATTGATTCCAATCCACCTATTTGTATTATTCCCCTTCACCATATTCTCTATGAATATCATATAAATATTAAATATTAAATACTAGAGAGATATCAGAATTTTGTGGTAAGCTCACCTCATAAACATTATCATTTATTTTCTTCATAAATCTACATGGACTGATTTTCTTGTACTTTAACTTGTTTTACATTCCCTTAGGAAATATTTATTTTCTCAAGTACACCATCACCAAATCTCCTTATTTAAATACCTTTGACATTCCTATTATATTTACTATTGATTTAAACTTTTCATTACTTTCTTATAGTTTCCTTCTTACTTCTTCTTGAAACTATTGTATGTGCTTTGTAAATGATTTTGCATCATTAAAAAATCATTTTGTAATTGGTAATTACAAAAAATATAAAATAGATATAGGACTTTTACCATAAACAATCTGAAATAGTGATTTTCTTATCAATCCATTCACAAAACTATTATATGCAAACTCAACAAGTGGTAAAACTAAGTCTCATTACTTGGGCTTTTCTTCAACTTTACATCTTAACAAAATTCTAAATCTCCTATATCTACTTATCCATATGTTTGTGGGGGGTATGCACCAATACATTATATTTTACTTTCTTACTTTCTTCCATAGAGTCCTTCGAAATGACATAGAAATTTTGAGTCCCTATATGATGTATGGTTTTTATAATACCATGCAATCTCACAACATCCTTGAAAAATAGTTTTGCTACTCTAGTGGCATCACTAGAATTATTACATGCAATAGAATAAACTAGATTAGAAAAAATTTCTACAATTTTTTGTCAAAAATCATTACCTCTTTGTGTGTCTAGAAACCCCAACACAAAATCCATACTCAAATCTATCTATGGTCCTCTTAGAACTAATAATGGCATGCATAACCCATTATTTTATGCATGACCTTTTGCCACTTTGCATGTCCTACACATATATTGCCACATCTCTCTTCATCTTTGACCAAACATACTTATCCTCCACCAAAGATATTATCTTAGTATTATCGAATTGTCTACCTAAACCACCACTATACAATTCTATTATAATATTATCTCTAAGAGATGAAACTTGAATACATAATTGTTTCCCTTAAAAAGATAACCATCTTATATAAGATACTCATTATAAATAGTACTTGTTTTACTTGTTAATGGATTCATACATTTCTCAACTATCTTTCTAAATTTTGGATAAGTATCATATAATTACTTAAGAACATCAAATATAACTACTTCACTCACCACAATAATTAACAATGTCACTTTCCTACTCAAAGCATAAACTACTTGATTCTATTTTCCTGATTTATGTATCAAAACAAAAGTATATCTATGAAAAAACACACCCATGTTTAGTGCCTACTATTTAATTTAATATCACTCTTTATTTTCTTTTAATGCATAATAAACACTTGGCATCTTCATATCTTTGATGACTTCTTTTGTAGACAACATGTTTTCTATTTTTTCTTCTTCTTTAAGAGGTAATAAAACTACCTTTGCACTACCTTCATATAAATCATGACTTTTTTTTCTATCATATTATCATAGCCTTCCCAATAACACATGGCATACATCCATTGAAATAACATTGCACCATATTTCATCTATGTGAGTGTTTTAATACGAAACTTGATTAAATACACTGTATTTACTATAACTTCATTCCCTTTCTTAAACCATGAAATAAAATAAGGATAGGTATGATTTTCACACCATAGTCCTATTTTCTCTACCATTTCTTTAGATACTATACTTTCAAAACTACCACCATCAACAATTATTTTGCATATCTTACCTTCTAAAGTGTAGCTTGTTAAAAAAATAATTTTATGTAGCCAAGAATCACCACCTTCTTTATTTTATACTTTTTATTTCCTTTTAGCTATCATTTTTCTCCTCATCATGAGATTTTTTTATATGTTTATTGTTGTAACTTATTTATTTTGTTTTCCTATTTCAGCCTCCACCAAATTTACTTTGGGGCAATCCTCTTACCTCATTTCCTATGCATGATAGTGTAGACACTCAAATACTTTATACCTTCTTCTCTACATTTGTAACAAACATAAGGCCTACGTTGATTTGGAAACCACCCTCTAGCACCACCATATCCTCTTCCTCTCTAAAACTCTCTTCCTCTTTATTGCTATTAAAATTTATGTCTATTATCTTCTTTATTTTCTACACCATAAGGAGATCCTCCTCTACTAAAATTAAAGGTACCTCATCCCTTTACTAGAAGTGATTATCCTTCTTCTTAGCCTAGTTGATCTTCTAAAATTTTATCTATTTTATTTTTCTCATCTTTAAAGCTAATTGATAAGCTTCCTAAATGCAAATTATTTTATGAATGCTTAATTCATCTTGAATAAAAAACATCAAACCATTCACATACCTTGCAATAACTTGTTCTTTTATTTCATCATGTTCCATTCATATGTAAAACTTATAAAAATTGTAAAACTCATATATATAATTTTATATGCTATCATCATTTTACCTTAAATTCAATAATCTTTCATATAGGGTTTGTGCATAATCCAGAAGAAGAAATGTATCCCTTGGTTTATTCTCCATATTTTTCCACATGTTGATCTTCTCTTTACCTTTTCTCTATTTCTATTTCTGTAATTGATCTTACCAAATCAATGCATGACCTTTCAATTTCGTGCATGCAAACTTTACTTTTCTTCTTCTCTTAGTGTTTTTTTTAAAAAAAAATCTCTGTGTTATTTATCCAATCTATTAACTCCTTTGGCTTGAAATTATATCCATAATATGGAATGCCAACATTGATTCCTTCATTCCTTCCCTCTAAACCCCTCATTTTAGATTATTGATAACACATGACATCTACCAAATTATCTTAAATGATAGTAATATTAATGTGACACATTCTTTTTAAAATTAACCAAACTCTATGTTTTTGAAATATTTAATGATTTATCAAAAACCATTGATTTCCATATCCATGGTTAGAACTAATTATGTTCATCCAAGAGTTTTAATGCATCAATGTTGCTAAAAAATGTGTTTTGGGAAATTGATATGTGGATTAGACTAAGAGCACCAGTGGATTTTCTATGTTTTGGTAAATTATTAAGCTTAGAAAAATGCTTAGTGAAAAATATCAAACATCATTAATATAAAAAACCCATAATAGGGTTAGATTTTAATCAGTTTGAAACTTAAAATGGCATATAACTACCAAATATTTCCTACAAAATCCATTTTAATAACAAGGATATAATAGGAAAGACTATGGGGAAAAGGACCAAACATTGTAAATCTATCACTTATGAGAAAATAATAGACACTGAAGTCAAGTGTATGTCATTTATACACAAATTAATTATGAGAAGCATGCTCTAGAATAAATATTAATATTTATCACTACATTTTTCATTTCCCATAAAAATCACATAAGAAAAGTTCATATGTAAGATGAACCCAACCTAAAATTACTCCAACCAATAAAAGGAATTTTAGCAAATAGGTCTGTCTAACATTTCAATGGCCTCACTATTTTATCATACACACACACACACACACACACACACACACACACACACACACACACACACATATACATATATATACATATATACATATACATATATACATACATACATATATACACATACACACACACAGATATATATATATATATATATATATATATATATATATATATATATATATATATATATATATATATATATATATATATATATATATATATATATATATATATATATGACAATAATAAAAACATTAAACACCTTCTTATTTTCTTATTGAAAAGTGTTTTTTTAATGAAAAATATATAGTACAATGTTAGTCATACAAAAAATAAGGGTAGAAAATTCATACCCTAGAAGTAAATCCACATCGAGAATGCCAAGAAAATAAAAGAACAATAATAAATCATAGATGGCCAAACTTTGTATCCATTATAAGGCCTCTTTTTCCCCTTATTTTCAACCTCAGACCAGCTCTCAAAATGACCAATATCTATTGGACTATAAATAACCATCAAAAGCTCAAGATTATGATGAAGATCAAATAGGGGATGATCCTTATCAAATTTAGAAGTTTCATATTCATGTGATCTCTTGATGCCTTGACTTATAACATTTCATGTAAATGTCATTTATCAAGAGGAATTTTCCATAATCAATTATCCAATAACATATGAACCATATTTCTTCCTTGTGCCATCTTTAGAAATATCTATGTCCTTCTTTGAAAAAGTGTGATCATATGGTTTCCAGCCTTTAAGATGAGAAGACTAGTCTTTTTTATTTTTTGGCTTGCCTGCATATAGACAAACCACCTAGAGATGGTTAGTTTGGTGGTAAAATTAACATATAAAGGTAATGTTTTCATAATCTAAGGTTTGGATTCGAAGGAGGTTTTCATGTTTCAGATGGATTCTCTCTGGAAAACCTTTACTAAGGTTCATCTCCACACATATACGGGGATAGGTAAACAACCCTTGCATAGACCACTCAATATCCATCTTGATGAATTTTCCCATCAAGTTACTAATGGCTTCACATACTAAAGGGTGCCATAAGGGAAGAGGGAGATTTTGGAGTTGAACCTAAATTGACATTTTGGAAACCACCTCGATTATTAAGGGATCAAATTTGAAGAAATAGGGGGTAATAAAGAGCCTAACTCTTCCACAAAACCAAGGTCCCTCCCTCCAACCTCTCCGATATCCTTAGGTT
Source organism: Torreya grandis (assembly GCA_037957365.1). Classification (NCBI taxonomy): domain Eukaryota; kingdom Viridiplantae; phylum Streptophyta; class Pinopsida; order Cupressales; family Taxaceae; genus Torreya; species Torreya grandis. The sequence goes on along the minus strand of JARHVA010000481.1, from coordinate 79,885 downwards.
CAAAAATCTAAACTATGAAGAAACCTTTAGAACATTAATGGATCATGCATTGAATGGTCTAGGTAGCATAAAACCATTGATCCAAATCCTTTGACTATGGTCAAAATCCATTAAACCTACAAATCATTGCATAATATTTAAATTCAAAAATCAACCCAATTACCTCAAGAAGAGAGATATCCATTTCATGGATTTCATCTAACTTTTGCATAATGTATGGATTGGGATTAACTAAAGGGAAAGTCGAAGGAGATTTAGGGCGAGACTCATCTTTGAATGAATATCTAGTTTTTTGTTTCATAGAGCCACCATCTATAAAAAACATAGATGCCATATTGAAGGTTAAGGGAAAGAAGAATATCTATCGTATTGTAGACATGCTACAAATCCTAGCTACCACTGCAGGCCTATGCTCCCCTGCTTGGGTTTTTCTCACCCATTTCCTTTCTATCTGATCGAAAAAAAACTATTTTATTGAGATCTCTAACACCAAAAAATAATACCTACAAAATGTAAAAAAATGGATTATTACTTAGCCATAATCTAGAGAGTGATCCTTGCCTTCTAAGTGTCCCTCCTTGCCCTATAAATTCTTAAAATAAAAATAAAAATTGAAGATACAAAATGGCAAAGATAGTATTTTATTATTTTTTAGAATTGACTTAATACTATCCCCTGGGTCATGGTGTAATGGTTAAAATGGATGAATTTGCATAGTGGTGAACCACGTTTAAATCCCACAAATAATTATGTGAACTATAGTAAGGTACATATATTATAATTAGGTAATCGATAGTAAGAAACATGTATTAACGATGAAGATAGGAACCCCACTTGTGTTCTAATAAGTTAGGTAAATTACATTAAGGAACACATATTAATGATAAAGACGGAAATCTCGTTGGTGTTCTTGTAATTAGGTAACCTATAGTAAGAAATATATATTAATGAGTTGGTATAGTGAAAGTACGAAGACCGGAACCTGCTTGTGTTTTAATTTAGATGTGACCCTGTGAACCTACTTCACAATTATCATGTATCGAAAAAGATAGCATTCTATTAAACTAAAATAGAAAACATAATATAATTCTATCCATATGAAATCTTAACTTATACGAATACATAGTATCTATCTTTTTTCTAAGCTATCAATTTATATGTGGACACAATACTTTCATATTTTAAGTTAATGTTTGGCTTTTATGTGATATATAAAGGTAGACCCGAGAATTTTGATTACTCCCTTCAACTGATTCTTTTCTTCTTTTTCAAAGAAAATAGGCAGAAGTCATCACTCAGAAAAGGGGTTTAACCTTTGAAAAAGGTTGGGAATAGAATTGAAATTTTAATAGCGTTTTTTAATGAAGGGGTTGTTGCTCAGATGATTATTTTAGAGAATTTATATAATTATTAAATAATTAAATATATATATATATATATATATATATTTAAAAAAATATATCGAATTATTAAGTTATATGGAATTGAATTTTATAAAATGTTTGTATTTTTGTTCATAATTCGAAAATAAATTTATAGTAGTCATAAGTAAAAATTATTCAAGATACCATTTTGATATAAAATTTATATTTTGGTGAATTATATAAAATGTCAGTATCTTTTTTCAAATCTTGAAAATAAATATATAATAACTATGAGTAAAGAGTATTCACACCATCAAAATCATACAAAATACTATCTTAGTGTAATATTTATACTTAAATAAATAAATAAAAACTATTATCCTTCAGTACAATCCTTTCAATAAAATATATATTTTTTAAAAATAAAAACAATCATTATTTAAAACAAGTCTTTTCAAAAGGCACAAAGGTGAAAGCTATAACTGAAAACAGTTGGAAAGATTTTTTTCAAAACTATTTTATAAAATATATTAAATTTTTCTTTGTTAAAAACAATCTCCTAAATTTTCTTTACAATTCAAATTTTATTTTTTTTAATTCACACGACTGTTTCGCTGCGGATCTCCACCAAAAGAATCTCTACAACACCAATTGAAAATTTTCGTATAAGCAGCTACATGACACTGGATTGTGATTTTCAATGCATGAACTTAAAGGTGCCTTGTAAAACAATTCAACATTCCTAAGTTCTAACTGCAATTCCGTCGGTGCCGTTGAATCTCATCCCGTTCATGTCGTCATTTGTTTGGAATTTACTGCGGAGGGAGGCTGTCAATGGCAATGGCAATGTCATTCCTGGTATAACCTCAGACCTAATCTAAAGTCCACACGATTCCGGCGTGTGCATGTGCGTGGAAGCGCGTCAGCATTATTTTATTTACAAAAACAGGAGCATTAAATTAGCTACGAATGAGGGTAGGTATATGTGGAATGTGCCGGTCGCTGCCGCACATCTTAAATATTGCGCGGCCCGCCTTTCGAAGTTGGCTTCTTCATTTATATACCGAGAAAATCCGCCCACCTTGGCAGAATTGTTTGTTTCCGTACGGAAACAAAAGCACCTAGAAGTTTGTAGGGGGCAGTTGTGAATTTGTCAAACTTCAACCGAATTTCGTATTTGGTAAGAGTCATATCGAACCAGGCCGGCAATCTTACCTACTCAATCTTCCAGCCTATATAACTCTTTCCTATCTCATCGATCTCTCCAACTTCGGAGCTTCATTTATTAATATTTTTTCTTTACTGCGCTCCGATCGCATGTTATCTATGAAAATATTGGGAAGTCTGCTATGTTTGGCTTTGCTTCTTGTTGCGTTGGAACGGTCCAGCGGAGCAAGACTGCTGTTTGGCGCCCAACAAAATCCTTCATCGTACGAGACGAAGCTAGAATCTGTAGTGGCAGCCGCCACCGCCACTACAGCAGCTGTGAAAGAGGTCGCAGAGAATCATGGACTGGCGTGCGAGGGGGATGGGATGAAACCCCGGAGCGGCTCTGCACAAAATGCCACAGACGACGACGACGACAACCTGACGTTCAGGTTTAACAAGGATCGAACCCGTGACGTTGCGAAGAAAGAGTCGGAGGTGGTATACAATGTTCTGCAAAAGGGGGGAGTACCGCCTTCCGGGCCGAGTCCCAGAGGAAATGCAGCGGTCGATGGGCAGCGGCTTTCCACATCCACCCAGAGCCCATCGGTGGGTCACATGCAGATTGGACACAGGAAGAAACCGGCTCTGGGATCTACTCCAAGCCCAGGGGCTGCTCACTAGTAGATCCCCACATACAACTTAACAGATCACACTCAACAAATTCGTCGGGATCCTCCTTCAACAGGAACGAGTAATTATTAAGATTTCTCAATAATTATACACAGGAAACAGTACAGAAATTCTTCTTTAATTATCTGTCAAAGGTATTGTAGATGTACACAATAAAATTTAATTAATCAAATGTTAAGAGCGTGTAATCCTCTAGTTAGATGTAATTATTAAGATTTCTCGTGTTCCTATGGTTCATAAGTGTTTATAAAATAATCTTTTCGTACACGGCTTCTCTGATTCATTTGTCTTGTATCACGATGATTCAAGTTTTTTTAAGTTTTTAAAAAAAAAAATAAAAATAAAAATAAATTGTAGATACAGGTCATTTTGAAAAACAATTTAAAAAAAAAAATATTAGTGGAATTTTATGTTGAAATTTCAGCGTGGTATTTGATGTGGTTTGTAGCTTTAGATTCATAAATATATTCTTCTGTAAAAAATATTTTGCGTATATAGGAATTAGTATGGAGCTAGTATCTTGCGATCTTAACTCCGACGAATTTAAGCATGTTTAAATTTTGTATTGTCTCCATTATATTAATAAAATACAGTTTACATTAGAACCATTACAGGGTGGCAGCAATCTCCATATTTTGTATAACATTGATAATTTATTGTTTGTTTTAGTGCTTTATTTACATGTGGGGATGCAGTGTCAATGGTGGAAACCAATTCACAATTTATTCGAAATCAGATGAACAGTCATTATAATGTTAAGGATGTCAAGTTGATTGAATTATAGCAATTAAAAATATTAATCAAGCTTTTGATAAATGTTTTTTTTAAGATTTGAAGCTAATATACATTAGCCGGCTATATGTAACATTATATGGGGAGAGCTCAAACTTTGAGCGATGGAATTGAGCCTGTATAGTCATATATTTTATTATGAGGAAAATGAAGTTTGGTATATAAATTTATTTATAAATAATTTTTAGTTAATATTAGTTGTATAAAAAATATAATATTTTAAAAAGTTATAATTTGAATTTTATTCTTCAAACTATAAAATGGGAAGTTCAATATATTATTAAAAAATAGAAAATGGGTTTAATTGTATTCGAGTTTGGGTGTGAGCTCGCCAATCTCATAATTATTATGTATCAATCAAGTGTGAGTCCATCATAATATTCTAATAAACCATAATAACATATATAATATAATTTCATACATATATCAAAAATCTTGTGTTTAGGTGTGGCCCTGTCAATCCCACAATTATCATTTATCAAAACAAAGATAATAATCTAATAAACTAAAATAAAATATATAATATAATTTCATATATATAGAAGCTTAATTTGTCAAGTTGTCACAATTTAATTGAAATAAATCTTATTTTGATCAATGCTTTATTAATCTTAATTAAATACTTCTAAAAATTTAGTATAAAAATAAAAATTGTTATCATCAATAGTTTTGATAATGATTAAAAATAGTTTGAATTAATTGCTTTCTTTTTTGCACGATTGGACATATATATTCTTGAATAATATCTATAATATAATTATTTAATATAATATGGATAAATGGAATGTAATTAATTGTAGAAAAAATATTAATTTAAAAAATAAAAAAATACTATTTTTAATTAAACATTATAATATATATAAATATTAAATAATTAATTTTGAAATTAAAGAGAGTTAAGTATTAAAACTTTATAGACTTATTTTTTTTAAAACTATTATTTTATTTGTTGACATGATATTTTTAACTAAATATATAATTTTAATATGTTTATAAATATATAGTATCTTTTTTTATTCTAAAATAATAATTATATTTAAAATTTTACGGAAAATAATATCTTTTAGAATTAATGTACCTTATTTAACTTTTTAGTAACATGAATTAGTTTCTTATTATTAATATGAAAAGTAAACCGCAAATTTTTGCAAACATTATTATAACTGTCTTATAAATCTATATATTTTTTATTAATACTGGTACTACTATACAGTCCAAATTTCAATAGTAATATTCTTTTACGAACTTTTCTTATGAATAAGGTAAGTATTGACCGCCCTTTACTAGAAACCTAATATTCAAAGAATACTTTATATTTGATGTTAATGTTTGGCTTTTATATGATATATAAAGGCAGACTTGAAAATTTTCAAAGAAAATAGGCACGAAGTCATCGTTAAGAAAATGGCTCTCAATTCGCAAAAGTCGAGCATTGATCATTGATGTACTCACTGAAAATTCAAAGGTGTTTAAGTTTTGGAAGAAGGTTGGCAAAGAATTGAAATCTTAAAGGACTTATGAAAAATAGGTTGTTTATATTTAAAAATAATTATATTAAACATTTAAAAAAAAAATTGTTTTGATGAATTGATATAAACAATTTCGTTTTTATTAATTAAGTTATTATTATTTTTTAAATAATATTTTTTGAAAAATAAAAAAAATCATTATTTAACATAGATCTTCTCAAAATTATATAAAAAAATCATTAAAGATATTTTTTCTAAAATTATTTTATAAATATATATTAAACTTCTTTTTATTAAAAACAATTTTTTAATTTTTTTTTACAATTAAAATTTTATAATTTTTTTTTAATTAATATACTATTTATTAAAAAATATTTGAACATCCATGATGGGTTGGAATTGAATGTGCATAATCATGTGCACTTCACTTTGAGAAAAATACTGTTTGGAATGTAAATTTAATTATAAATAATTTTTAATTAATATTAATTGTTAGTTTTATATGTACATTTTGTGTGTTTTATATAATATTTTGGTTTATTTTAGAATATTTTGTGAAAGGGATGTATGCTTGAAAAACATGATTAATGTGAGATGATAACTTTTTTATTCTAAGGTTTATTTTCACATTCAAATGTTAATAGAACTGATGTTTGTAATCTATAGTGAATTTATTGTAGTATCAATTTTTTTTTTTCAAATTTTTTATATATATAAGAGACATAATATTTTAAAAAGTGGCAATGTAAATTTGATTTCTCATATGATGAAATATGAAGTTCAATATATTATTGAGAAAACAAAGAATATTTATTGTATTCATTTATGACTACATCTTATGTTTATCTTAGGCCCAAGATAATAGTTTGTAGTTATTTTTTATTAAAAAAATATTTTTATGTAATATTTTTATACTTTTTTAAAGTTATGGGAGACCGCCTCTTCTTGCTAAATACAATCCAGAGAGGGAGACCTTTGGTAGCTCAAATTTGGAATTGTCGTCACTAGGTTGATTACCGAAGACTTCTAGTGGTTCGGATTTGGAATTTTCATCATTAGAATGATGAGCACTCAATGGATTTAGGCGAGTATACTTTCTTTTCCTTAACAAGACTTGCTTTTAAAGTTTTGAACTTGAGTCTCTTCTTGGTAAGTGCCCAAAGCTTACCAATCTACCCAGTGGATAGAAATTACAATATACCATATGTACTTGAATAACAACACAAACTACAACTTGATCAGTGATCGAAAATGTTCCATCTCATTGACAAGTGCAAAGCATAAAGATGATATGGCATCAATACCTTGCATGAAAGCTAAGAATTTTGTGTTGAATAATGCAAGATAAGTTGATTGGTAAAACAAAATGTGATATGGTTAAAAAGATGAGTTTATCTATCATACATGATTATATTTGTGAGTAAATTATTAATTAAATATTGCTTATAAATTAATTTTATAAAAGCAAAGATATAATATATTAAATTTAGATAAAAATCTTTCAAATCAACATTTTTAATACATCATCAAGAAAGAATAAAAAAAAATTATCAACATAATACATTATTATCTTTAAAAAAATAACTTAAAAAATAAAAAATAAAATAAAATAAAAATAAAATTATATTTTTGACGATTTTCAAACACCCAGTTAACTACAATAGCTTGCAAAGCTAGTTAACTACAAATGCAAATAATAGTTACACCAAAAAGACCAAAAATCTCTTTCGATCATTAACACTCTAAAGTCAAACAAGTTAAGAGCATAATGCAAATTTGATTGAATGAATTTTATGCTTTCCATTTACAGTAATTTTGAAAGCGAATTTCCAAAAAAAAGTTTTTACAACTTCTTTGCCGTCAGCAGTTTTCTTGCTCCGATGGTCGGCGGGAATCCTCCGATAATCAAACATAACAACAGTGTAATCAACATTTTCATATGCAGGCTCTTCATAGGTTATATTCTGGTGGGATTTCTGAAAAGAGATAAACGAATTAGGTCGACTGTAACAGATCTTTGCTGGCTGCTTCGTTCAACTTGACTTTAAAGCTCGAAATCGGATCGGAAGATTTAACCATTCACACGGCGACAAGCAACAAATAATCAAGTCGAATAAAATTGTGGTACCTTGACCACAAATCAAACTAAAACGCGTGCGGCAACCCTGAAAAAATGTGTTCAATGTGTCAATGTCTTTATTGCTATGTGGCTAAGGCGTGCTGCACAAGCCTCATTAAAAGTCAATCCCAGAATCCATCCTGATCACGAGCCAAGGTCAGGGAAAGGGTCAAGGGGAAGGGATTAATTGTTGCATCATGAGTTATGATTAGTTAATCTCGGATTTCAGTTTCATTATGAGTTCTGGTTACGGAAAAGAGATGAATTGTTGGATCATGAGTTAGGGTTAAGAGAAAGGGATTGATTATTGGATAAGGGTTGATAGTTGTGATATGAGTTGTAAATTTATTTTTATTATAATTTGTTGATAATTATTAGTTTTGGAGGGAGTTATACCATTTTATTTGTTTTAATTCGAAATTATTGTACGAGATGGTCAATGAGATATTTTTATTTTGGGTGTAAAAAATATGTATGAGAGTTTTGGGGAGGTAAGGTGCAAGGTCTTTAGTAGGGTGATTAAAAAGTATCATTTGTTGCACTGTAATTGGATGAAATATTTGCGATGTTATTGGCATCCTCTCTTTATTCAAAGCAAGTATTGAATGTAATTGACAATGTAGGCGATTGTGATTTAAATGTGATGATTTTACGTCGTACAAATTTGATATTGTATCAAGTATTGAGATGTGGTTCTGTCATTGTATCAAGTTCTTATATGCGACTTATTTTCCTTTTTATCCAACTTATGTTAAATATATAGGTAATATTATTGAGTTTTGTATGCTTGTAGACTAGGTGGGGTCTTTTAGTGGTTAAGAATTTTACTGTATGACTTTGTTTTTTTTCACAAAGATATTAGTAGTACAAAAAAGGGTAGAGCAAACATCTCATTTTGTGAATAAGTAAAAGAGTAATAACAAGGGTCTCTAATTTTATCATTTTAATGTAGTATTAAATCCTTGTTAATGTTCTCTAAGTATATTTCTTCATAGTAATCAAGGTCGTATCCATGACTTGCTTTTCTTTCTATTTAGCGTATGTGTAACATCTAGGTACTATTGGTAGGTTTTGTATGCTTGTAGTCTAGGTATGTTATTTTACTTGGTAAGAATTTTAGCACATGACTTTGTTTTTTAGCAAATGTGAGGCAAATAAGGAAAATAGTAATAAAGGTTTTTGTTGTAGGTTATTTTTGATTTGAGGCAATTTATGTTATGAGGGAAGGCTTGAAAAATATCGTATGATTTTTAGTAGTAATTTGGTGTTTTTTTGGGACCAAGTCATGTAACAAGGGCTTTTACGATTCTTACTTTTCTTTATATCCGACATATGTTTAATATCTGGGTAATATTGTTAAGTTTTATATGCTTGTAGACCAAGTTTGGTCTTTTAATGGATAATAATTTTACCATGTGACCTTTTTTTTCACAAAGATGGTGGTGATAAAAAATGAAATATGAAGAGAAATTAGTTTCTGTTGGTCACATTAGAGTTATGAATAATAACCCTTTTACCCATTTCAATAATGATTTTTAAGTGTTTGTTACTACAAGTAGATAATATATCTAATAATAATATAAATATTCTTCCTGACATTATTTATATCATGATATTGGATGTATTCAAAACTTTGTTAGCTATGTGTATGATTTCACTAATTTTGTCTATTATGTTATTTATCTTTTATTATTTATTACATGAATATATTAAACTATTTTTTATCAAATACATTATGGAGTATAATTATTTTTTGTTTTTTGTTTTTGTTTTTGTTTTTTTTTTTTGTTTTTTTTTTAGGGGTTTGAGACAATTAGTGTCATTGATGGGGCTTGGTTTTGCTACTGTATTGGGTTCATATCCATGAATATTTTTTGTTTCCATCTGTCATATAATTTTGCCTTTTTGCATAGAGATATTGATAATACAAAGAGGGGTAGAGTAGGCTATTGGTTTTGTGAGTAAGGCAAGTAGTAAAAATGGTTTTAACATTGATTTTAATTTGATTATTTCTGGGTATATAGGAAGGAGACCACTAGGGCATGATTCATTGTTTCTAGTTACTTGTGGTACTAGACATTCTTGCATATTATGAGAATTTAATTTATTTTTTGAGATAAGGCATTCTAGATATTTTATGCTATGTCTTATAACTTTATATTGTATTTTGATAGGCTATGCTATATACAAAACGCTGAAGCATGTAATTTTCATTAGCTAAAAAATTATTTGAAAATCTTGTTGATGAAAAAGAAACCTATGAAAAAAGTGCATGGATAAACTTTACATAAATGTGATTGAAAATAACATAAACAAAAAAATATATATTTATAAATTTAATGGAGACTCTATAGGTGAAGTCTAAGATCACATTAATTATCTCAAATCCTGGAAAATCTTTTTGAATTTATGCAATAGGAATGGTAAAAATAATCTTTTTATAATTTGTGTTACTTATGGAAACAATATTGAGTTAGGTACTTTGAATTATTTGGTTGCAATTTGCTTTTTTTTAATACCTAGAGGCTTTATAAGATTAGAAGTGCTAGGGCAGGGGAATGGAATGGTTTGTGTTTATGTCTATATCTTTTTATTTTCATGTAAACAGAGCTAAATTTTTTGTATGAACATATAAATTATAATATTATTACTTATATGCTACACATAATCAAAATAGAAAGAAAAATAGGTTGTAGATATGAACCCTATTACTAGAAAAAATAAGGAGTTATATATTAAAATAGCAATTTACTTTGATAATCTAAAGCTGCCTGACAATTTTTAGATTGACTTACATGCATAACTTTGGTAAATTTTAAAAGTCACATACAAAAATTCTTAAAATAACCACTTAGGTAAATATAGTGAGGTATTAACACTATATTAAAATAATAACACTAAAAACTATTGTTATTATTTGCCTTGCTCAAAAAACTAGTCTATTCTACTTTTTTTTGTTTACCAATATCTTTGAGCAAAACAAAAAGACATATGGAAAAATTGTCACCTATTAAAAGACCAGATATTGTCTATAACTATATACAACTCAATAATATTACCTATGTATTATACATAACAACTCTCCCACCAACTCTGGCAAAATAATAAATCTTATTTTCTTATGCTGCTACCAACCAAGTTTGATAAATTGCATTTCACTTCCTTAAAAGTTGAATAGTATGAAATCCTCACATTTAACTTCTCTTCACATCTTGAAACCTTGTAATTCTCTTTTGTGCCAATTGCATTCAATACTTGTCTCAAACAAAAAGAGGGTTTGAATAATGTCTTAAATGTTTCCCTGAATCACATCCCAACAAATAATATGTTTTTACACCCATAGAGAGGACATCCAATTTGTATATCACCTTCTTAGAATATTTTTCTTCAAATCTTGGTCTGACCAACTAACAGTTAGTTCATCTATCCTAATCATATGAGAAATGAACATGCATTTTTGGGTCAGATCTCTTGCTCATGAGAATTCTACATATTTACCACTTATTCACTTGAAGAGATCCATGAAAAACCTATCCATTATGTAATTTGAGGAATAAACATCCATATCACCATTATCATTATTGAAATAGTTATTATCACAATCTAGTATCAACTTTTTGTCTTGTAGATCCACTTAAATGAACAACTTCAATGTTTCTTTTTAGAAAAATGATCCTTTCATCAAACTTGAAGCAATGACCATTCTAACATTATTTCAAATCACATGATTACCCATGATATTTCCTAGATAGAGATCAAAACTACAATTATATGCAAATAAAGAGACCAAAACAAAGAGAAGGATGAGCAATAGACAAACTATTACATTTATTGAAAAACTACACACACACACCAAAAGAAAATAGGAAAAGGAAACAAGCCAGAATAGGGAGAAAATAAATATTTATAAGGAGTAGTGGAGAAGGAGAAGATTATACAAATTCATTCACTAACAAAGAGATATACTAGCCATTTCATAATAATGGATTTGACTTACGAGGTTTGAACACATTCAGTTCAGTAGTGACCATGTAGATGGGAAAATAAACTTAAAATTACCATTTACACAAAGATGATCATGAATTAACAAATAAAAATGTTTTCCTATTTTAAATTGAATTCAATATGAACTCTCCAATATTATATGAGAATTCTTGAGAAATACTGAACTTTTTCAATGTCTTCTTGGGTGACTTCAAATATATTTGTGCTAGATACAATAATTGTATTAGAGAGAAGTGTGTGGCATATATGTTTTTGAGATGGAACCACAATATGACTATCTTATGAAATGAATGGAGTGTTTATATTAATTTATAAATTACTTCCCATGACAGAGACAAATTCATAGTTGAGTGAATCATTGTTAACATCTTCATTGTTCTATTCTATCTTGATAGTTTCTATTTCTATTGTAATGAATATTGGGTACCATTATTTTATTTTTATTTCATGTGTTCCTTGACCTAAAATTTGGCATAATTATGATCTTCAATCTATGTAGGCTTGATTTTTTTGGTTTTAAATATTGTGGAGAACTCTTCTACAATAGAATATGAAAATGAAGTACTATGAGAATATTCATTTTTGATCATTGAGTCTTCCATTATGACACAAAAATAATCTTCTTATTTATATAAAATTAGTTTCATATTATTTTCTCCTTAATAAAATGGATGATATGTCTCTGTATTAATGTTCTTTTATATTTGTGGTTCAACCAATTGTTCCTCAAATAAATTATTTTTTTGTTAGACTATGAATTTCAAGCAATCTTGTGAAACATGTAAATGTTTACCCTCTTTGCCAAAGGGGAAGCTAAATTATTCATCTATTTTATGATCAATCATTAGTTCTTCCAACTTTGTACCTTATTTCATAATTGTGAAACTGAAACAATCATATGTGATTGAGAAGTACTCCTCTTTTTCCTTCTTGGAGTTTGGATATGTTTGATCAAGAATTTGCCTTTAGAATATGTTTTATTAATGTTGATGGCTCTTGATTATATCAATTTTCACTACTTCATCACCAGAAATAATAGTCGCAACATGTTTTGAAGTTTATTTCTTCAACATTCTAGACAAAATCATATCATTTTTAATTTTGATAGCTTCTTCTTTTATTATTTTCAAATCATTTACCTTGTTCTCCATCAAGATGAATTTGATTTCTAGGTTTAAAAAACAAATGAAGACATGAAGCATATTTTTGGGACCTAGTTTATCCTCTCAAGGAATCAATTTAAATAATTTGTTGAATCAAGTTATGAAATCTCTCATCTACTCATCATCTTGCTTCTAAATTTCAAAAAAATCTGACAATAATGCACACACATCCACAATTGATTTGAATTTTTTCAAGAACTTCTTCAAGGTGTCCCAATTCACAATGTATCCATCTTGTAGGTGTTACATCCACTAAAATATAGGTCCAATAAAAGTCTCAACAAAAATACTAATAGAAACATCTTCATAAATAACTCACACAATACTACAAATCCCTGTGAAGGCCAGAATATGGTTATCTGCATCTTGACCATTTTCACCAAATTTTGTTGGAAATATCTTCCTTGAACTTAAAGGAAACTCATTGTATTAGTCCAAAGCCAATGTCCCAAAACATTTCCTCCAAGGGATGTGGGGAATATTGAGGTTGGGGTGAACCAACACCATTTATTTAATCATAAATATGTTGTCACTAAGTACTTTTTCTGAATGGAATCACCAACCTCCATTTCAAGGGAGGTTCTTTGAAATATCTAAAAATCATGTGCATAAAAAATAGTGATCCCCAGTGGGGTCACCAAAAATTGTTGGCTCAAAAATTTGTTAGAGAGACAAATTGATGACTTTGAGTCAATATTGTGAGAACTTAGCCCTTACGTTAGTCAATAATGCAGGAATAAAATCCTTCTCCTATTATTAGGTGGAGCTACCTTTTTTAAACTCCAAAAGGAGATAGAAGGAAAGAGTTATTCAGAGCAAAAAAAAATTATAAGGGTTTCATACTTTTATCAAGAAAGTTAAAAACTGAGATAGAAAGGAAATGAGGTAAATGAAGGGAATTATGATAAATAGAAAAAGCAGAGGAATAAAAGGAGAATGAGATTATTATGACTATTTAAACACATAATCTACAATAATATCCTTTAGAAAAATGAAAAACAATTCTAGGTGACTAAACATAAAGTTCACTAGAAAATCTCAAGAAGGAGAAACACTATGCTCATGGAAATATCTCCTCATTCAATTGGTGGTAAGTACATAATTACACCCTTAGGATTGCAAAACATACATTAATATGATTCTATGATACTAATAGCAGACCAAATACAACCATCCCCTAATTACCTGTAAAAGCCAATTATAGTATTGCTTAAACCCCATTAGGATTTTATATTTATGGAAACAACAGACATATATGCAAACAAAATTCTACTGCACAATTTCTACATTAAGATTATTTTATAATAGTTATGACAAAGATTTGAATACAAATAAATCATATACATAGTTATAATTCGTGAAGAGAATCTAAACACAATTTGTAAATATTTTTCTTTGTATTGATCTTTATTGAGTTATAATACAATATCACCTTCCAAAAAAATATATAATAGTTCTATGTTTCTAAAAAACCCTTATAATAAGCCTAATACTCATATTTATAATGTAGGAAAGTGATTATGGTGTGTAAATAGTTTTTTTGCATTTTAGATGATGCGAAAGTGATTTTAAAAGTTTTGCCACTTAAATGATGTAAAAATGAGTTGGTACGATCGAGACTCCAATATATTTAACATTCATAGCCTACAAATTACATATTATACCATCAACAAAATCAAAATAATAAGACATTATTTGATCTAGTTAATGACATAATGATTAGATTGAATCCAACACATTTAGCAATCGTATCTTGCAAGGAAGTCTCTTTTGTGAAAGAAATTTATACTTTCTACTTGCAATAATTTGGAAAGTGAATATATCATAGAATAAGTTTTTAGAGGTTCTTAGCCGTCAACGAGTCAGTGAGAATAAATAATTCCTTCCAAACAATTAAATATGTATACTACACTTAAAATTTCTTCGTAAGTGAGGGTCTAATGGCCACCTCCTGAGATGGGAATAGACATGAGAACTCATTTCTCGCTAACGCCCTGTTGTCAGGCATATGACTCACTCCAAAACTCAGGCACTGTGGGATGGGCATTGATTTGGCAAGGTGTTTCCCGTTGAGGAGGGCGATATTTTCCCCTTAGGTGGATCATTATATTCCACCTCATATTCTTTCTATGCAACGCCACCCATTCGATTCTTCTTAAAACCGAACATTAATATTTTGTTCTCATTCATCTCAACCTCTTCACATGGTAGAACAATTTTGTTTGCACCTTCCACGACCAAATTGAAGTTAGGATCGAAGGCGGATGGATTTTCTAGGCTGATAAATAACAAATCATTTATCTCCAACAGTTGTCTTGCTCTACTGGTTATCAACATTTTCATATGCAGGATCTTCATCGAGAGAAGAGAGGTAGTTTTGGGATTTTGAAAGAGTTAAATTAATTAGGTCTAGTAGAAATTTGTTGGCTGCTTTGTAGAGTGTTAGAGTACAATTTTCTTAACTTGGGCGGAGACTTAAGTTTTTTATTGATCACGTACCATGTAAGTAAACTTAATTTTTTCATTGAACATATGAGTAAATGTTAATTGTTTTTATATAAAAATCAAAATGATTTAGGAATTTATTATATTATGCTATTTATATTTTTTATATAATTATTGTTGATATGTTTTTCATTTACATTGTTGTGTTATTTATATTTGTGTTTACATACTTTTAATTTTCTATCATTTCTCAATTACATATTAAATTTTTCCATAGACAAATGTTTGTTTAGATGGAAAGGGATTTGAATTTGGGATGGAAGACTTTAAATTGGTATACAAACAAATACTTTTTTTGGATGTAAAAGGATTTTAACTTGAGATGTAAGACTTAGTAAATTGGAGGGATGAAACTTTACCCACGGATGTATTGCGTAAAACTAAACCCACAACTATGTCACCCACGGATGTATTGCCTGAAACTAAATCCACAACTATGTTTTTTCTTTTTCTTTTTGTGAGCCCATTATTATTATTATTATTATTATTATTATTATTATTATTATTATTATTATTATTATTATTATTAATTCTTTTTTCATGGTGTTTTTGTGTGGCTTCACATTTGTGTCAACATTTACTGATATGTTCATGGTATCTGTCAAATTATTCATTCAAATACTATTAAATGATATTATTTTATTATCAAACCGTATCATTTTTTGAATTCAAAAACCATGTTGGAAGACACTTGTGTTCTTAATAGGAAAAAAACATTTTTAAAGATATGTAATAGACTTTTTTCCATTAGTGGTGTGTTAGTGTTACCATGTAGACAGCCTTCAACTTGTTCAACATGCTTTGTTCAAGGCACTTTCCTATAAATATCATCGAACCCAAATGTCTCTTCTATAGAATGTAGTGTTTCACAAATATTATAGTGTCTTAATGGTTGAGAGATGAAATGTTACCAACAACTAAACCCAAAATGTCATCATGTTTTCATTCGCATCTAAGTCAACATTTTATGTCATTTTAATGGAAGTATTAGAGGTTTCATTCACATGCCAATGCATATAATTATTTTTATTTTTTTCATTTTTTATTACTTTTATATTCATTTCTATTTTTCATGTCTCCAAATTTCTATGAATTATACAAGCACTCACTAAAATTTTCCATAGAGAAATATTTGTTTCCATGGAAAGGTGTTACAACTTGGATTGGAAGATTTAATGTTTATTGGTGTGTGGATGGAAGCCTCAAAGCTTTACATTCACATACCAATAAATGTTATTGTCTTTGTATAAAATTAAAGTTTTCATTCGCATAACAATAAATATTATTATTTTTGTATCAAACTAAATTATTTTATGAATTCATGTTGTTATGTGTTTTATAGTTATGAGAAATTTATATATCGCTTCATTAAAGTGATGTGTTAATCTTGATCAATGTTCCATGTCAAAATATCACTCCATTGTAGTAAATATGAGATGAATGATGATGGAACCCAATGGTCTTTTAGGCAGAATGCATTGCTTTACATAGATTGTATATTTAGTATGTTAGAGGAATGAAACACTCTTTGCCTTGAACAACCTAAAAATGTTTAATGTGTTAGTGAACATTCACTACTATGTGGATGGATTCCCTACAGGTTTTCAATCACATACAAGTAAATGTTATTATTTTTTAATATCAGAATTAAGACTTTTATGAATTTGTATTTCTACATTATTTATATTTGTAACACAATTTTGTTTCTCTAATTGCAACATTTAAATTATATAATGATTTCAGAAATAAGACCAAGGTTTGTTGTTCCCTATTTCAACTATTCTAGTGGGCTCCCATGAGAACATAGACTTAAACCACATGGTATACCATTTTAAGTCATTTTATAGGTATGACCAGTCATTGAGATCGATATATCGAATGATTTTTTTAAAATTGACTAATAATAAAATACAAAAAACACATTATTTTTGCATTGGTATAATGAAATTACTTAGATGGTTCACAACAATAAAACAATATATCATAAAATTAAGAACATAATAGGAAGATCCATAATAGTAATGATTAACAAAATAGCAAAATACTTGAATATTATGATTGAGCCGCTTCAAGGGGGAAACCTCCACAATAATACAATAAGAACAAAATTTAAAATATCATTACTAACCACTACCTCCTATATATATTCTACTTATCTATGGTTATTATATATGCTGACCATACTAAGAACATCCAGAAACGTAATAAGATAATATGAAGATATGTAATTTAAAATTTGGCTACACATATCCTTAGATGCACTATAAGTTAAAGGCATAACATGAATTTCTCATTCAGAATAATGTTATCCTCAACGTTGAAATAAATCAGGGTGTTTCTGTAGAAATGCTTCATCCTCTCATGTTACAATATTTTACATTCCCTTATCACTATTATAGATTTGTAGGAATTATTGTTTACAAATAATGTATGTCCCAACTATCCATTGAAAACTGTTCCATAATGAAAATTTCCTTATTAACAATAAAAGCAGACCTTTATGGTAGTTATATGTGACATTAGAGACCAATCTCTTCAAAATTGTATAGACTTTCAAGATAATATAGTCAAGATAAAATTTGTTTTTTTACATGTATGACAATAGATAGTCATGGACCAAATCAATATTTTTTTTGGAAACCATTGTGTTATTATGCACAAATACTTAGGACTTACAATATACCATATATACTTGAATAACAACATCAACTATTTGATCAATCACCGAGAATATTTCATCTTATTAACAAGTGCAAATCATAAGAATGATATGACATCAATACCTTGCATGAAAGCTAATGGTTTTGTATTGACTAATGTAAGGTAAGTTGATTGTTAAAACAAAATGTGACATTGTTAAATGGATAAATTTATCTAATACCCATGAGTATATTTGTGGGTAAATTATTGATTGAGTATTGTTTATAAAATAATTTTATAAAAGCAAAAAAATAATATATTAAATTTAGATCAAAACCTTTCAAATCAAGAATTATAATTCATTATCATGAAAGAATAAAAAAAATCTTTCAACATAATACATTATTATCTTTAACCTTAACCAAAAAAACATAATTATCTTTTGCCGAGTTTCAAACAGCCAGGTAACTACAAACACAAAACTAGTTAACTACAAATGCAAATGATAGTTACACCAAAAAGAAGAAAATCTATTTGCTATCACCATGCTGCACAATAAGACTGTAAAGTCAAACAAGTTAAAGAGCATAATGCAAATTTGATTGAATGAATTTTATGCTTTCCATTTACAGTAATTTTGAAAGCGAATTTATCAAAGAATAAGTATTTACAGCTTCTCAGCCGTCAGCAGTTTTCTTGCTCCGATGGTCGGCTGGAAGTCTCCGATAATTAAACATAACAACAGTGTAATCAACATTTTCATATACTAGCTCTTCATTGATTATATTCTGGTGGGATTTTTGAAAAGAGATAAATGAATTACGTCGACTGTAACAGATCCTTGCTGGCTGCTTCGTTCATCTTGACTTTAAAGCTCGCAATCGGATTGGGAGATTTGACCATTCACACGGCGACAAGCGAGAAATACTCGAATCAAATAAAATGAGAAATTGTTTTTGGAATTTGTGTTTAATTAAAACGCGTGCGCAAAATGAGAAAAATGCGTTTCACGCGTCAATGTCTTGATTGCTATGTGACCCTGCTATATTCATCCACGGGGTAGGTGACTAAGGCGTGCTGAACAAGCCTCAATAAAAGTCAATCCCAGAATCCATTCTGATCACGAGCCAAGGTCAGGGGAAAGGGTCAAGGGGAAGGGATTAATTATTGGATCATGAGTTATGGTTAGTCAATCTCAGACTTCAATTTGATCATGAGTTATGGTTATGGAAAAGAGATTAATTGTTGGATCACAAGCTACGGTTAAGACAAAGGGATTGATTATTGGATAAGGTTTGATAGTTGTGATAAGAGTTGTAAAGGTATTTTTTATTATAATTTATTGATAATTATTAGTTTCAAAGGGAATTATACTATTTTATTTGTTTTAATTTGAAATTATTGTACAAGACGCTGGTTAATGAGATGTCTTCATTTTGGCTGTAAAAAATATGCATGAGAGTTTTGGGGTGGCAAGGTGTAAAGTTTTTAATGGGGTAATTAAAAATACTATTTGTTGCATTCTGATTGGATGAAATATTTGGGGCTTTTTTGGCATCTTCTCTTTGTTCGAAGCAAGTATTGAATGCAGTTGACAGTGTAGGGGATTGCGATTTAATTGTGGTGATTTTATGATGCGTAGATTTGGGAGCGATTGGGAGCGAGTTTTGCAGCGATCAAATTTGGTTGGCAGCAACATAGAAAAATGGGGTTTATGATTTCATTAATGTTAGTAGGAGAGTTGGAGCGCTGCTAGGATACTTGGGATTGAATGTTGGTTTTACGCGATGCCTTATTGAGATGCAGGTATTTAGTAACATTCATTTTAGCTTGTGGGCATTTAGAGGAAAAACTATTAGAGCTTTGCAGTTTGTAGATTCTTTGATTGTTTTTCATATGCATTGTGGGCAAAACATCAACAATGAAGTTAGTATTTTTTGTAGGAATAGGGTTCGTATATGCGACCTATTTTTTTAAATTATTTAGCTTATGTGTTATATCTCGGTAGTGTTGTTATGTTTTATATGCTCATAGATTAGCTCTGTTATTTTGTTGGGTAAGAATTTTACTATAGAGTTTTTTTTAAGGGTTCTTGTTCAATGAAGGGCTTAATTTTTTTGCTAGAGTGGAGTAGGTTATTTAAGGTTTAAGGCAATTAATATCATTGATTTTGGTTTTGTTGTTTGTGAGAATGTAGGAAGGAGACTATTAAGATGTTTTGTTATTTTATCAGATTTGTATCCTCGGCCTATTTTTATTTCTATCCAAGTTATGTTTAATATTTGGGTAATATTATTGAGTTCTATATGCTTGTAGACTAGGTGGGGTTGTTTATTGGGTAAGAATTTTACTGTGTGGATTTGTTTTTTTTAACAAAGATATTAGTAATTCAAAAAAGGGTAGAGCAAACATCTAGTTTTGTGAGTAAGACAAATAGGAATAACAAGGGTTTTTAGTGATACTATTTTAATGCAATGTTAAATCCTTGTTAAAATTCTTGAAGTGTATTTCTTACTATTAATCGAGTTCGTATCCATGACTTATTTTTATTTCTATTTAGCTTGTGTAACATCTAGGTAGTATTGGTAGGTTTCATATGCTTGTAGTCTAGGTAAGTTCTTTTACTGGGTAAGAATTTTACCATGGGGTTTTTTTTTTTTGGCAAACATGAGGCAAATAAGGCAAATAGTAAAAAAAATTTTTGATGTAGGTTATTAGGATTTGAGGTAATTTGTGTTTTGAGTGAATTTTTGGCAAAGATGGCAGGTTTTTTATTAGTAACTGATTGAGTCATGTAACAAGATATTTCAGGGTTCCTATTTTTATTTATATCTTGGTTATATTTAATATCTGGATAATAATGTTGAGTTTTATATGCATGGAGACTAGGTTTGGTCTTTTATTGGGTAAGAATTTTACTGTATGTTTTTTTTGGTTACACAAAGATGGTAGTGATACAAAAAAAAGATGGAGTAAAACTAGTATTTGTTGATCACATCAAAGTTATGAATAACAACACTTTTATCCATTTATGTAATGATTTTTAAGTGTTTGTTATTACAAGTAGAAATATAAACATTCTTCCTAAGATTATTTATATCATGATATTGGATGTATTCAAAAATCTATTAGCTCTGTGTATAATTTCAATAATTATGCCTATTATGTTGTTTATCTTTTATTATTTATATGTGAATATATTAAACTATTTATTTTTTATCAAACATATTATGGAGTATTTTTTTTAATATTTAGGGTTTTAGGTAATTAGTGTTGTTGATTATAATTTCATTATTTTTGTATTTACATAGAGAAAACTATTGAGGCCCGGTTCTGTTATGATATTGGGTTCATATCAATGACTTGCTTTTATTTTTATGTAGTGCCAAAGTTTTTTTTTTTTTTGCATAGAGATATTGGTAATACAAAAAGGGGTAGATTAGGCTACTAGTTTCGTGAGTAAGGCAAGTAGTAACAATGGTTTTAACATTGATTTTAATTTGATTATTTCTAGGTATATAGAAGGGAGACCATAGGGACGTGATTCATTGGTAGTTGCTTTTGTTATTAGATGTTGTTGCAAATTATGAGGATTGACTTTGTTTTTTGATGTAAGGCATTTTAGAGCTTTCATATTATTCCTTGTAACTTTATATTGTATTTTGATAGGCTAGGCTATAAACAAAGCATTGAAACATGTAATTTTATTTGGCAAAAAGAAAATTGAAAGTCTTGTTGATAAAAAAGAAACCTATGAGAAAAAAATGCATGGATCAGCTTTGGAGAAATGTTATTGCAAATAACCGAAAAATTTAAAAAAAGTAAAAATTCTTTATACATTTAATAGAGACTATATAGGCAAAGACTATGATTATGATAATTGTCTCAAATCAGGGAAAACCTTTTTTAATTTAGGCAATAAGATCAATAATAGGTGTCTTGTTATGATTTGTGTTGCTTATGAAAATAATATCAAATTAGAGACTTTGAATTGTTTGGTTGTGATTTGCATTTTTTTAATACTTAGAGGCTTTATAAGATTAGAAGTGTTAGGGCAGATGAATGGAATGGTTTGTGGTTATATTTATAGTTTTTTATTTTCATGTGAGTGGAGATAAAAATGTTGTACAAGCATATAAAATGTAATATTATTAAATAGATGTTAGACATAAGTGAAATAGAAAGAAAAATTGGTTGTGGATATGAACCCTCTTACTCCAAGAAAATTAAGGGATTATTTCTTAAAATAGTAGCTTAGTTTGATAATTTATAAAGTTATCTAACAATTTTTAGATTGGATTATTTGTATAAAATTGGTAAATATTAAGTCACATACGAAAATTCTTAAAATAACCAATTCGATGACTCTAGTGAGGATTTAACACTATATTGAAATAAGAACATTAAAATTAGTTGTTACTTTTTTCCTTAGAAAACTAATAATCTATCCTGATTTTTTTTGTATACCAATATCTTTGTGCAAAAAAAAATGTCATATGGAAAAATTGTCACCCAGTAAAAGACCAGATATAGTCTATAATCATATACAACTCAATAATATTACCTAGATATTAAACAAAATAAAACTCATACTAACTCTGGCAAAATCATAAATCTTATTTTCTCATGTTATTGCCAACCAACTTTGATAACATCCATTTAACTCCCTTCAAAATTAAATAGATTGAAATCCTTGCATTAAGCTTCTTTGAACATCTTGACACTTTATAATTTTGTGATACATTAATTACATTCAATAAATTATTTGAACAAAATTAGGTTGTGAATAATGTCTTAAATGTTTCCTCTAATTATAGACCAACAAATAATATTTTTGCACCTAGAACGAGGACATCTAATTCAACTATCACCTAATTAAAATACTTTTCTTCATATCTCAATCTAACCAGCTAACAATGAGTTTACCTATCTCAATTGTATGAGAAATGAAAATGTGTTGCCAAGCTAGATCTTTTACTCATGAGAATTATGCATGTTTACCACATCTTCACTTGAAGAGATCCATGAAAAACATATCCATTCTATCATTTGAGGAATAAACATCTATATCACCATTTTAAATACTAAAATAGTTATTTTTTGAATCTACTATCAACTTTTTATCTTGTAAATCCACTTACCTAAGGAACTTTGAATTTTATTTCTAAAAAAATGATCCTTTCATTAACCTTAAATCAATGACCAATTGACATTATTGTAAATCATGTGATTGCCCATGATATTTCCTAGATATAGATTATAACTACAAATATCTGAAGGAATAAAGACCAAAACATAGAGGAGGAGAAATAAAAAAACTTTCATTTATTAAAAAGCCACACACAAACACACCAAAAGAAAATGGGAAGAGGAAATAAGCTAAAATAGGGAGAATAAAACTATTTACAAGGAGTAGAGGAAAATAAGAAGACTATAAAAATACATTCACTAACTGAGAGAAGTACATACCATTTCAAAATAACGGAATTCAATTCCAAGGTTCAAACACATTCAACCACAGTGACTAAGTTGGTGGGAAGATGAACTTACAATTAGCATTCACATAAAGATGATCATGAATGAACAAATCAGTAATGTTTTCTTATTTTGAAATGAAATCATTATGAACTCTTCAATCTTTTGTGAGCATTCTTGAGAAATATTAAAAAATTTCAATATCTTTTTGGGTGACTTCAAATACATCTATGCTAGACAGAGTATCTAAATTGGATAGAAGTGTGTCACATATCTATTTTTGAGCTAGAACTACAATATGGTTATCTTCTAAAATGAATCATGTGATTATTTTCATTTCTAAATGACTTGCCATGATAGAGACAAATTCATAGTTGAATGAATCCTTGTTATGATCTTCATTGATCTCTTTTACCTTGACAGTTTTCATTTCTATTATAGTGAATATTGGGTACCATTCATTTTGTTCTACCTTCATGTCTTCCTTGACCTCAAATTTAGCATGACTATGATCCTCGATCTCTATAGGCTTGATTTATTTAGATTAAAATTTTGTGGAGAACTCTTATAGCGTGAAGTATGAAAAAGAAGTGCCAGGATAATCTTAACTTTTGATCATTTAATCTTGCATTCTGATGCAAGAGGAATCTTTTTATTATAAAAAAGTGGTTTTGTACTATCTTTTCTTTTATAAAGTATAGCATCTCTCTTTATGTTAATGCTCTTTTTATTTTTAGTTTAACTAATTGTTCCTCAAATAGTTTAATTTATATTTGGATTATGAAGTTCAAGAAATCTTTTGAAATAGGTAAATATTTATCTTATTTATGAAAGGGGAAGCCAAATTCTTCATTTACTCTCTGATCAATTATCAGTTTTCCCAACTATTTACCTTCTTCCATAATTATGAAACTAAAATAATCATATGTAATATGAAGCACTTTCTCTTTTTTCCTATTCAAGTTCAGATATATTTGATTAGTAATTTTCCTTCTAAATCTATTTTCTAAATGTGGAGGGGTCTTAGTTATATCAGGCTCCACCACTTCATCACCATTAATGACATTTGTAGCATGTTTTGAAGTTTCTTTCTTAAATAATCTATACAGAGTTGTATCATCTTCAATTTTGATAGATTATTATTGTGGGGCTTCCAAATAATTTACTTTATTCCTCATCAAGATGAATTTGATCTCTAAGTATAGAGAACCAATGAAGAGACAAAATTATTGTTAGGACTTGGTTAATCTAATTGAGAAATCAATCTTAATAATTTGTTAAAGTGGGATTGGAGCTCTGTCATCTGCTCATTGTCTTGCTTCTAAATTTGAAATGAATCTTAAAATAATGCACATATATCCATAGCTGATTTGAATATGTTCAATAACTTGTTCTTCAAAGAGTATTGATTCATAATGCATACATATTCTAGGTGCCAAAGCCACTCAGCTATAATACTGATGAGAGTTTTAATAAAAATCTTGACAATGACATCTTCATGAATAACTCCCAAGATCATACAAGACACTATGAAGGATAGGATATGGTTATTTTCATCTTAACCATTTTCACCTCAGAAATTTATAAATTTCTTCTTTGAACCTAAAGGTAACTCATTATATTGGAACAAAGCTAATGGACCAAAAAAATTCTTCTATAGGGCATAGGGAACACTAGGGTTGAGGTGAACCAATGCCATTTATTTAATAAGAAAGATGTAAGCACTAGGTAAATTTTATCAATGGAGCCACCATCCTCCATTTTATGGTAGGTTCCTTAAAATGTCCAAAAATTATGTGCATAAATCACCTTGATCCCTAGATGAGTCGATAAAAATTATTCGCTCAAAAATTTATCAGGGGGATGAATTGGTAGCTTTGAGTCAATAGTGTGGGAATTGATCCCTTACGTTAGTCAACAATGTAGGGATAAAGTCCCTATCCTATTTTTTTATTAAGGGTAAAGAGTTGGTTTTTTTTTAAAGTAAGGACATGTTATAGCACGAAAATTCACCCTAGATAATTTAAGGAGACCTTCTCAATTCAGGATAACATGAAATTATCTCTCCTCATAGACAAGCAAATATGAGAGATGTATCTTTAGGTTTGAAAGTGACATTTATATTGATCTATATTTGAGTCTCACACTACATTAGGATAATCACTATTGGGGGTGAAAAATGGAAGAAGGAAACATAAATCAACTTTAACTAAGGAGAGTGATATACCAAAGATAAGTCCACACAACACAATTTTATCTACATTAAATAAAGAGACTACTAAAATTGACCTCATCGCTATGTATTTATAACATAATTAATTATTATAGAGGTAGATTACTATGCATATCTAGAGGTGCATTGGATAAAGGTCTGATACTTGACACTACTAGTCCCTCTCACATTTCAAGACACACTTAACAAACACATACACTTTATGAAACCTGTTAGAGGAAATATACCTTACACAAAACATGCAAGAGCATAATAGAAGCAAGTAGACCATATTCATCACTTATTAACCAGATAAACCACTTAACACACTTAATAAAGATATTACCAGGAATGAATCAACTTCAAAAAACATTATTCAAAGGTAAATGAGGTGTTAAAACTAGTAGGGATTCGCTATACCAATTATGGATCCATTACAAAGCCAAAAGGACTTGAATATATAGAGCATAAGAGAGGAGAGAGAAGAAGAGAAGTATAAGGGTCACAAGGCCAAGTTTCAAACTTTGGAAACTAGTTATAATACCATAGAATGAAGTGGATAATAGGTTATGAAGGCCTTCTTGAACATGTTTCTATCTGAAACATGACATATTCTTCATGTTGTCATAGAGACTCTTCATGTTCTTATTTGAAACTTACCTCATGATGAAGACTCACTTGACTTCTTAAAAGTGAGTTAGAAAGTCTTTGACCTTTAACTAATGATATCCCTTTTATCACTTATCTTTCACTATTTACAGTTACTCATTAGATTTCTAGGACTAGACCTTCACACTTGCCACCTAAGTAACTTTCAGTAACTCAAATAATTTGGTTGAAGGAATGTATGACACCTATTCATAACATCTTTGTCTTTAGGTCTACCAAATAGATCTCAAAATATTTAAAGTCACATCTTTCACTATCACACTAGGCAGTTATATTATCTTCTCACTATGCTTATTCAAATTATCTATAATGAATGGAGTGAGATATGAATATATGGAGTTATAAAAACTCCATGTATACCTCCCATAATGGATTTATTCTACCAATTATCCTTTGAACCTTCAATTCACATTAAAACTTGTAGAAAACCCAAATTTTAGCATGTTTGTATAAGTGATGGTATAGATCAACTAGATGATAAGGACCCTCAGAGAGTGATAAACATGTTTAAAACACCTTTTATGTCATTTGACCACTTTTTTATGCATTTCCATTCATTTCTTCTCAATTAGGTACTTATGAGGGTTTTAGGAGGTTTTACTTGTGAACAATGATTCATAAAATCCAAACATTAAACTTTCAAAAAACTTCCACTAAAAATAAGCTAAGGATGCCCCTCAACTATCCCTAATTATTTAAGACACCATGGACACTATTTGTACAGATGTTAGCATAAGAAAATGGCATCTCGAGCTCTTGACTGCATTCTCAGTAGGTTTGAGATTGTTCTAGGTCAAATTGACATCTTATGTGTCACTAATTATAAATAAGTGGTTCATATAGACTCTCTAATTTACCCAAAAGTTTATAAAATTGCTTGGAAATATCTCATGGTCTTGTGAATTTAGTTTGGCACCCTAAGTGTTTAGGTCTAATTTTATGCCTAAAAGGCCTAACTATGTTTGACTATGTATATAGCCACTTGTAGGTGATCTAGTGGATGTCCAGACTTTGAATACTTTTATAAATTTAATTTAAATACTTTACATCTTTTCATAGTGCCTTAATACTTTCTTTTTCATCATTTCACTATCCATATATTCGATCTACATGTTGGGTTGCCTTTGGAGTGTCTTATGTCGAAGACAAATAGAGGCCATCTCCCTATTTTTCTAACCAAATTGAGGTTACAAAAGGATTTCTTAGGTTATGATGACAGTCTTCACCAAATACCAAGTTCTAACTTTGATTCTAGAACTCTCAATGCTTCAAATACTCTACACTAACTTTTATGACAATGATTGTGTAAGGTCATGTCTTAACTGAGTTTTGAAGTTCAAAAATCTTGTCTTTGATTCATCTCTTTTACCCTTGAAAGTAACATGGAAGTTATATCATCACTCTAAGGATGTATTAAACATATGTATCCATATTATACTTCTTCCAACCTTCCAAACTAGCTTTTCTCCATTTATTTGAACTAGTTTGCAGACTATTTTTGATTCTGTCATCTATAGGTGGAAATTAGGGAGGTCAATGGACTCCTATAGGTGTAAATTATTCTTGAAAATTGTGTTTTCACATCTTCATCTTATCTTGAAGTCACTTAGGACCATTCCACACCTATGTAAGCTCATCCCATGCCATGACATTATATTTTCATCCCTCTACCATCATTGTGCTACAAGTCTACAGTTTCCAAGTTCATTTTGGTTCAAATGTATTCATAGTTTACTAAGTATCTACATTGGTAAATTGATTGAATTGAAATTAACTCAACCCTCATTCTCTCTTAATCAAACAAATTCCTCTCATGTTGAGGAGTAACATCTCCATCTAAGTTACAAGACTGAAATGATTGAACTTTCTTAGACCTGATCAACTCTTACCCACATATGACATTTTTTTAGAGCAAAACCTCATTCATAAAAGTTAAGGTAATCAATCCCATTTTACAAATTTTCTCAATCCTACTCAAGGTGACTATATATGATATTAGATTATCTTCTTTATACTACTTCACTATATTAATCCTATATCAAAAAAGGTTTCTTTTACTACATCTCAAGCCTTATATCCTCTTCAAGGAATATCATTAGGCATTTGTATTTTGACTACATACACACAAAAACTTTTAGGTATTCATCTATGTTTGACTATGGGTAATAGTCTCACAGTCTTGATCACTTGGTTGTCCATTTGAGTTGGTAAAATATGTTATGAGCCTTGGAGGTAATGAGGACTCATTTTAGGGATCTTAGCATGCATTTTGATTCCCTCATAGGCTATTTATACCTCATATATTTGAGATGCATATATTCAAAGTACACTCTTCTTGTAGATGATAATGCAAAAGTCAGTCCACCACGACCTCAAGCAAGTACTTACATGATCAATTAATATGGGGATTCACATTTTACTGAGGGGATGAAATTAATTCATATTGTCTTGATGTTAACCCATTTCATAACTGAAAGATGAATTCTATAACTATGAAACACTATTTTGTAGACCATGATAGTTATGCATTTCTATCATAATGGAGTGATTTTTCCTATATATCTATGCTCAAAAGTGAAAAATAATATGAAAACAACATGGAAAGGAAGGAAATGATCTAAAAGTACATGTACAAATATTGGTTTACACCAATCAACCTAAATAGAGAATAAAATTGAAGGTACTAGGGTTATGCAGGTAGTTTTGAGATGGTAACAATCGTAGATATTTTTCATAGAGCATAACTCACCAATCTTGAAACTATTTCCATGAAATGGAAGTACAAGGGGATTTAATTTTATCCACTAAGTGCATTGAGACCAACTCATCTTCTTGTGTTTGTATTGACTATAGACCAAGTGACTTGTTTGACTTGATGAAGAGAGAAATGAGAGAGAGAGGTTAGTTTTTGGAATTTTTATAGTCTTCAAAGCTTATTGAGCTTAGAGATGAGATATGGGGATATAAAAGGACTCTCCTAAAACCTTCACATGTGTTATAATTGTCTTGTGATCTATACAACTTTAGAAACTAACCCTTTTTACAATTATCTCCTTTGTTTCTATGTTGAATCTACAAAATTCAATTTCAAAACTAAAAATTGACACTTTTGTGACATGACATATTTTATCTTCCTTATTTACACCTCTATCCTTTGTGGATAACTATATATTTTACTTAGAGTGATAAAAAAGGTTACATAAAGGAATATTAAGACAATGACACATATGACCAAGGTAAAACATGTTATGTGACCTTACTAATGACCATGTGGCCATTTCATGGCTTATCAAGACCCTATAGAAAATTTTAATATATAGTGGGTTGACCTAATTTGACCTAGGTTCAAATTTGGTCAACATTTTGGCAATTGTCTAGGGGTAGCATGCATGTTATGTTAAGGAACAATTACCTTCTCATATCCTTGGGAAATGGAGTCACCTATATAATATTCTTGATATTGATAAGCCTTTGAAAAGATACCAAACAAACCACGATGAAGGAGATAATCACACAAGACAACAAACTAAGACATACACTTGTGATCTCATGAATACTTAGGGAAAACACACACAAAAAACTGAAGCAAAACACACCTATCCTAATATGTATAATACCTAAAGATAATTTTTATGAAGTACCATTCTTCATTACTTCAACCAAGGTCAAAGACAATGATCCTTACATTATTATTGGTCCAAAAAAATAGATCCTCATATGAGGCATATTTGTCAATGAACACATGATTATGGAGATAGTCAAGTGGCTTACTAATTTTGGAACTTCTAGTGACTACAAGTGTATCACTTGTATATCTCATAAATACTCCACCCAGCTTTCTTGAAAGCTTGTTTGGATTTTCATCTTACCTATACTTTGTCATGCTTACTTGATAGCCTCCAGTCTACTCATTGGATATCTCCATAACTTCCTCAACTTAAAATGCATTTGAGACATGATATACTTACTATTTTAAGTCATCAAGACCATCTTATTGATTTATAATAGTTATTTATTGATTATATGGGAACTCAAGCTCTTCCCTATGCTCTTCAAACACATCTTGGACTGCCAAGGTTACTTATTGCTTGTTAGAGAGACCAAGCTAGCTCTTCTTTATGTTTATATGGATCATGATTGATCTTATCATCAGGTCTACATTCTTTTTGAATAATTAGAGGCTTGTTAACACCCTCAAATTCCTAAAGTTTGGCATTGAACTATTTCCACATATCATCTACCTCCTCTTGAGGTTCTTGTTTATGAGCATTATCTTCCTTGATAAACAAAACTAGTTGCTCTTTAATACTATCATGTTTTGAAATAACTAAGATGTTCATATCATCACTCATGTGTACAAGATACTTTCCCCATGATACTAATTTTAGAATGTTTTTAGGATATGCCTCAAGAGTTCCATCATAATCTTCATGGAGTATGTAAGTTCCAAGACTAGTTTCTTCAAATCCACCTTACTCAGTGCCTCACTCATAAAAATACAAATCAGATATGCCATCAAGGAGTGTTAGAGGTTCTTGATCAATAGGGTGATTATTTTATTTAATGACATTGTAGTGCATAATAGAGGTATAAGGCACATATGGTTCAACATGAAAGCTAGCGAGAGGTTCTGATTTGATTGTCACTTTTTCACCATATCTACTATTAAAATCTATGTAATACCAGTCTAAATTTAGATAACCTACAATTTTAGTAGTGAACTCTCTTTAAAAATAGAGTGCAAAATGAGAAAGCACATATACCACTACAACATATTTAGAAATGGTGAAGTTAGGACAAGAATGGAAAATAATTTGCAAACCTATAATTATGCCAATGGTCTTGGTAGCTAACCCATCTAATTGTAGGACTCCTTTGACATGAGGCTCATACTTTGAGTTTAATTTATCAGCTACTTGCTCAGGCATGACAAAAGTACTAACTAGATTATTAATGAGACAATTATGTACCAATACATATCCAATAATTATGGATAGTTATAATGTATGAGGTTAGTCTACATTTTCAAATTTTATCAATTATCCTTCACTAGGATTCAATGCAGTTATCAATGCTTCCTCATTACCACTAGGTTGTTTAGTTTCCAAATTGAGCTTGGACATCTCCTCTTTAAGTAGGTCTACTTGTCTAGGAATTGCCAATGCATCCCTCACTGATACATTTAGAAGATACCTTTTTATTTGCTCTACAATGTTAGTGAAAGGAGCACTAAATTTTGATAGTCCACTAGTAGGAATCATGCTTCCTATATCTTAAAAATTTTGAGGTTTGAAACTACTTCTAACATTTTGATCTATTTGAGTTACTTGTGTATTTAGAATAGTATTAAACATACCTTCCCTTGTGTTTGTTTGGACATTCATTGATTGACCACTAACAGTCCTTTGAACTTCTTCAATTTCCTTCCTCTTTTTCCTTGTGTTTATAGATATAGAACTTGCATCAGTGCTTGATTTCCCTTAATAATTGACTACACATGAATCATTTAAGCACCCTTCCCACCAATTAATTCTACATTTGGTAATTTATCTTGAGTCATATCTCTCATAGTTCCCAAACTTACCATGAATGCTTGATTGAAGGAGTCATTGACATAGGAAGATGGATCATAAGGTTGATCCAATGAAGGTTGCCTATTATGCTCTTAGGCAAGGTTATTTTGAGTAATCACTAGTGTTCTTTAGGTGGAAGGAGAAATGGGTTTGTAATAACCATATGACTTAGATTAGACCAGTTGTCCATGACCTTGAGGATGACCTTGGAAAGGTTCCCTATTCCCTTGATAGTTAGCGTAGGAATAATTGGGTTAATATCAGATTTGGAAAGGTCTTAATTTTTTTATTAGATAGATCTCTTTAGACCTATGATATCTTGTTCCATAGCTCTCATATTGTCTCCCTCATTAAAATAACTTGGTTTAGTAGTGAAAGTAGGATTGTGTTTAGGTGTAGGAATAAGAGAAACAATAGGTGTAATAGTTTGCAAATCAAGAAAAAGAAGAATAGGAGGTCTTGGGGAAATCTTCTTGGCTTGAGTCAAATAATTTTCAACCCATATGGATACTTCATATGCATTAGGTAGAGTGTTACCTCCTATATATTGTATCATCATTGTAATATCATTATTCAATGTGGTGAGATGTTGTTCTTACCAATATTGGGATTCTATTCCATGTATTTTGAATTGTAGTGCTAAATTCTTGAATGACTTATTGAGGTGCTATCCTAATGTTGGTTAGTTGCTCAGTTAGTGACAAGTTTTCAGTCTTGTCCTCAAATCTTCTTCTTAATGAATCTCCCAACTCATCTCATGTCGTGATTGATTTAGGTGCCAATGTTACATACCAATCAATAACTTTTCCTTTGAAGAAGATAACCAACAACTTAATTGTAATGTTCTCCTCTAGAATGCGATGGATATTATAGATGTTATTAATATTTATAATATGGTCAATAGCTATGATGGAAGACTCACCGGTGTATGATGTAACACTTTTGAGGGAAGATATGGGGATATAATCATAATGATCAAGTCTTAGAGGACTATAGCCATTGAATTAAATAAAAGGAAAGTTTATTTCCATGGTGGCTTTAGGAATTTTCAAAAATGTGTGAATCAATAGATTTTTTATGGGATTGTGAGCAATATATGACTTCTTTGGATAGGATGGGAATTTTCAAATATTCTATACTTGTATGAATAATGAGGAATCTCTTAGAATTCAAAAAGTATGCCTTTGGTGAGGAAAATTATGTTTACCTTAGGCATGAAAGAGTGCACTAGTTTGTAACTAGTATTAAAATGGTTGGGTCACCAGATATTGTAGGAAGTCAACTATTAAATATCCTTGTTGTCAAAGCTAGTATCCACCTTAAACACCCTTCTTAGACTTCATATCCTACTAGGCATGTAAAAATTGTTATAGCCCAAAATTACACCATAGATAAGTCAAGTAGACCTTATCAATTTTAGGATAACATGGAATTATATCTCTTCATAGATAAGATATTACAAGAGATAGATCTATAGGTTTGAAAGGGCTATCTCCCTTGATTTATCATTTAGGCTCACACTACACTAGGCTAATCACTATTAGGGGTGAAAAAGGGAAGAAGAAAACAGAAAGAAACTCAAACTAATGTGGGTGATACACCAAAGATAATTCCACTTAAAAAAATGCATCTTCACCAAAAAAGGAGACTATGAAAACTAACCTCAACTCTTTATCCTTCTAACATAAGTATTTCTCATAGAGACATATTTCTATGCATATCTAGAGGTGGGTGACAATAAATTTTGATACTAGACACTAATAGTTCCTCTTGTATACAAAAAATATTTTCAAACTTTTAAAAATTACTAATTCTCTTTATCTTTTAGGAACTCATTGAGTCTCAATCTCACTGAGTGCATGTTTTAAGGGGTGTACTGAGAAAGGGGTGGGTAGACTATTGGTGCTTTATAGGATTATTGTCCATTTACCACTTTTCATCTACATACTTATCTACTAAAAACCATATTCCTAATCATGTTCATCTATATTTCACCCTCCTCTAGTCATTTTCCACCTCCATCAGCCTATCCCTAACTCGAATCCCCTTTTGATAGTTTTTAGACTATGTCAGCTGGGTTGACCTTGTATTGTTTTTGACATCAGCTTATATTGTTGACTTTGTTCATTATTTAGCACGTTTCATTATCAAATTCACTACTAGTTTGTCTGGGTTGACCTTCTTAGTCAAAATGTTTAGAAGGGCTTAGGGTTAAATCCACTTATATATAAGATCATTTTTCCATTATTTAGAGAGGAGAAGAAGAAGTAAGAGTTAGTATGCATCTACTTATCCATCATTCTATTTGAGGAGAAAACTTAGATTTTCATACTTTATTTGGAGATAGGTATCTTATCTTGTAGAGAAGTCTTTTGGATGCATTGATAGGTTATGTAGCCTAGATCTTATTTATCCTTGTCATCCTTACATACCATAATAACCTCTTGAAAAATATTTTGCCCAAGGTAGAGATTGAGGATAGACTAGTTCATCTTCAAAGGTAAGTATTCTAAACTTTGTTCCTCTTTTGTAAGAGTATATAGATATGTATTTGTATTTATCTTCCATGCATTAGGATTGTGTATATATTAATGTGAGTATATATATTTTATGCATGTTTACATTTGTTGTTTCTTACCTGCACTTTGTGCCACAAGCTTTAGTGAGAACTACAGTAGATTTTACTTTACTTATTATTAGTTTAGTGAGATATGAAAATAGAGGGCCCAGTTAGGGTTGTTTCATGATTGTGACTGACTAGAGGCTTTGTAACCCTCCCTAATATGGTTTATTGTGATAACAGATCGCCTAATTGGGTCTAGTGTATACCAATATAGGAATTTACAATGCATCCCACATTGATACATTCATATGATACCTTTTCATTTTCTCTAAAATGTTAGTGAAAGGACCAAGAACATTTGCTTGTCCACTAGTAAGAATCATGCTACCTATATCTTCTAATTTTGAGGTATGAAAGTACTTCTACCATTTTGATCTCTTTGAGTTACTTGTGTATTTGGAATAGTATTAAATATACCTTCCCTTGTGTTTGTTTTAACATTCATTGATTGACTATTAATAGTCCTCTAAAATTTTTCAACTACCTTCCTCTTATTCGTTATATTTGTAGATATAGAACTTGCATCAGTGCTTGATTTCCATTAATAATTGACTACACATGAATAATCTTGCTACCAATTAACCAATTTAAACCCCACATGAGCACCATTCCCACTAGTTACTTCTCCATTTGGTACTTTATCTTGAGTCATAGCTCTCATAGTTCCCAAAATTACCATGAAGGCTTGATTGAAGGTGTCATTGACATAAGAAGATGGATCATAAGGTTGATCCAATGAATGTTGTCTATTATGCTCATCGGAAAGGTTATTTTTATTAAGCACTAGTGCCCTTAAGGTGTAAGGATAAATGGGATTGTAACCACCATATGACTTAGATTGGACCAATTTTCTTTGATTTTGAGGATGACCTTAGAAAGGTGTCCAATTACCTTCATAGTTAGGGTGGGAATGATTAGGTTGATAGTGGCTTTGGAAAGGTCTTACTTGTTGCTATTAGATAACTCTCTTTAGACCTAAGATATCTTGCTTCATAGCTCTCATCTTGTCTACCTTATTAGAATAACTTGGTTGACTAGTAGCATCATGCTTATGTTTAGGTGTAGGAGTTTACAAATTAGAAAAAAGAGGTATCGGAGGTCTTAGGGAAATATTACTAGCCTAAGTCAAATAATTATCTACCCATATGGATACTTCATAGGCATTGATAAGAGTGTTACGTCTCATAGATTGTATCGTCATTGTAATATCACTATTAAATGTTTTAAGGTAGTAAAGAAAATAAAGGTGAGATGTTGGTCCTAACAATATTGGGATTCTATGCCATGTTTTTTGAAAGGTAGTATTGAATTATTGAATGACTTCTTGAGGTGATATCCTAATGCTGGTCAACTACTTAGTTACTAACAAGTTGTCACTCTTGTCCTCAAATTTTCTTCTCAAGTCATCTCCCAACTCATCCCATGTGGTGATTGTTTCAAGTTCCAAGGTTCCATATCAGTCAAGAACTTTACCTTTGAAGGAGATAACCAACAACCTAATAGTAATGTTCTCCTCTATGATGTAAGGATATTGTAGATGTTAGTAATAGTTCTAATATGCTCAATAGTTGTGATGGTTTATGATGTAATACTTTTGAGGGTAGATATGAGGATATTATCATAATGATCACATTTTAGAGGACTATAGCCATTGAAATCAATAAAAATAAAGTTTATTTCCATGGTGGCTTTAGGACTTTACAAGAATGGGGGACTCAATAACTTTCTTATGGGCTTGTGATCAAGATATGTCGTATTTGGATATGGATGGGTGTTTTCAAATATTCTTGATTTGTATGAATAATGAGGAAGCTCTTAGAATTCAAAAGGTATGCCTTTGGTGAGAGATATTGTGTTTACATGAAAGAGTGCACTTGTCTGCAACCAATATTAAAATGTTGGAGTCACCATATACTACAGGAAGTGAACTTTTAAATATCCTTTTTGTCAAAGCCATCATCCACCTTGAAAAACCTTCTTGGACTTCATATCCTACTAGTTGTGCCAAAACTATTATATCCCAAAATTACACCATAGAGAAGTCAAGTAGACCTTATCAATTTAAGGATAGCATGGAATCATCTCTCCTTATAGACAAAATAATAAAAGAGATATATCTCTATGTTTGAAAGGGCTATCTCCCTTGATCTATCTTTTATTCTCGAAACTACATTAGGATAATCACTAGTAGGGGTGAAAAAGGGAAGAAGGAAACATAAAACAACTCAAACTAATGAGGGTGATACACCAAATATAATTCCACATAACACACATGCATCTTCACTAGTGAAGGAGACTAATAAAACTAACCTCAACTATATGTCCTTATAGCATAAGTATTTCTCATAGAGGCAAATTGTTATGCATATCTAGAGGTGGGTGAAAAGAAAGTCTGATACTAGACACTACTAGTCCCTCTTGCATACACATAATATTTTAAAACTTTTATCAATTACTAATTTTATTTATCTTTTAAGAACCCATCGAGTCTCAATATATTCGAGTACACACCTTAATGGGTGTACTGACAAAGGGGTGGGTAGACTATTGGTGCTTTGTAAGATTGTTATCCTTTTTACCACTTGTTATTTACACATTTGTCTACTAAAAACCATATCCTTGAGTATATTCTTCTATATTTCACCCTCCTCTAGTCATTTTCCACCTTAATTAGCCTTTACCTAACCTAAATCCCCTTTTCATAGTTTTAATACTATGTTGGCTAGGTCGACCCTATATTGTTTTTGACATTAGCTTATATTGTCGACTTAGTTCATTATTCAGCATGTTTCATTGTTAGATTCACTACTAGGTCGATTGGGTTGACCCTGTCAACCAAAATTTTTAGAAGGGGTTAAGGTTAAATATGCTTATATATAAAAGATCATTTCACCATTTTTTATAGAAGAGAAGAATAAGTATTATTTATTCTGCATCTACTTATCCACCATTGTATTTGAGTAGAAAACTTAGGGTTTCATACTTTCTTTGGAGATATAGATCTTAACTTGTGGAGAGGTATTTTGGATGAATTGATAGGTTGTGTAGCCTAGATCTAATTTATCCTTGTCATCTATATATACCACAATAACCTCTTATGAATCACCTTGGCCAAGGGAGAGATTGAGGATCGACGAATTCATCTTCAAAGGTAAGTATTCCTATCTTTGTTCCTCCTTTGTAAGAATAGATAGATATACATTTTTATTTATCTTCCATGACCTAGGATTTTGTATACATTAATGTGAGAAATAGATTATATATGTATTTGTATCTATCTTCTATGAATGTTTACATTTGTTGTTTCTTACTTGCACTCTATGCCACAAGCTTTAGTGAGAACTAGATTAGACTTTACTTGTTATTATTTTAGTGAGATATGAAAACATAGGGCCTAGTTAGGGTTATTTCATGATTGTGCTTGATTGGAGTCTCACTAACTCTCTTTGGTATGGTTTATTGTGATAAGAGATTCCCTATTTGGGTCTAGTGGATCCCTATATTAGTCATGTTTTTGATTATCTAATTTATCTCTAATTAGAAGTGTAAGTAAGATATATCTTGTCTGAGTTAGGGTTGATTTATAGACATGATACATTTACTATTGCATACATTCTGGTGAACCCAACATGAATCTAACCCTTATAGGTTTTATATCACATTTTTCATTATTTTATCATTTTATTTATTATTTTTCTATTTTTACGATACTAGGACAATAATGTTGGTATAGTTTCTAAATTATGTGTGAAAGTTTAACACAGTCACATCAATATGACTATGTTATGTTTGTACAGGTCTTCATCAAATATAGGCTACTAGGTCAACTCTGCCAACACAATACATGTTTTCATTTTCAGATAGGCTACTCAGTTGACTCTATCAACATATTACACTTTTATACTTCCATAAAACATACTAGGTCAATAATGCTAGTATATTATTCTTTACAAGCTTTAAAAAATATGGAACTATAGAACTAGGTCGACCCAATTGATAAATTTGGTATAATTTGGAAGTAAAAATCATGGCACATGAACAACAATCTCACTTTCTTCTGCATCCTCCAACCCACCAAAGCTCCTTTCTCTCTTTCTCTTTCATTTATGTTTTTAATTATAGTTTTTTTTTCATAGTTTGTACACTTTAAAACTACCCTTATATAATAAATAAAGTCCACTCTATCAACATAGTTTTGTATCATGTCTTTTATATGAAAGACTAGTTCGACATTTTCAATGTAGTTAGTAATAGACCCTTACTGCAATAGTATAATAGTGACACTGTTGACTCTGTTATGTAATATTTTCATACACTATTGTCTGAATTGACATTGTACTATGTTTTAAAGTTGTAATTGACATCTATATGCTAGTAATTGCTTCACATTTTCACTTTTTGTTGAGTGCATGATTAAAATATATCACATAGTCTAATTAGGTGGTTTTTCAATATATCATTTAGTTTCACTATTTTCTATTTTTACACACACTACCAAATCACATAATCTTAGTATGCACCTAAAAAATTATCTACCCAAGGCCTACCTAATTGCATTTCATCACTAAGGGGGAAGCCGACTTGGATTTTTGATCAAGTATAAACACATGGTTAATAGTATATATTGGTACATCACCCAACACCCTTATATCTATAGTGTGTGAATTTAGAGGATAAGAAACAATACCAAGTCAATACCATTGCCAACATAGATTGTTATTAGCCTAAAAATCCTAAAACCATCCATAGGTTGCTTTCTAGTTCTATACTTATAGCCAAATCCCTATCACACTTAAAATATTACTCTAATAATATTCAAGATGACCACTTATTTAGCATTTAGTTTCCAAGTTGACTACTTGTTATTTGCTCAATTATATTTTGTATTACAAAAAATTGTATTGGCCAACATTGGTGCAAGGTTTTGTGTTACGTGCCTCAATTGGATCATCCTCATTGACCTAATTGATTATGTGTTTCTTTTCACTTCTTGATTTCAAAAGTACTTTTAAAAAAATCTTGTTTTAGTACACAATATTCTCTTTGACATAGTCTCTTATAGACTATCTATTTTGTTTGCCTATAGTATTGGGTCAACCTTATCGACACAATATTATTTTATGCCTCTCAAGATACAGAACTAGGTAGACCCAGTCAACTCTATATATTTTTCTACTTATTTTATATCTAGGTTATAGAACTAGGTTGATCTAGTTGACTCTGTATCTCTATTTTATTAATTTTTAGACCCTACTTTTAGTACTAAGTCAACCTAGTCAACTCTATACTCTTCTTTACCTCTTTGTTTTTCCTTGATTTTTCATCACATTGGCATTCTCTAGTCCTTCTGCTTCATCATTAATTTCCTATTTAAAGACAACACTGAGTTGAATTCAATGGGTATCATGAGTCTTACCAACCCTCATAGGGTCTCCCATAAGTAGATTAGATCTCCTCTCTTAGATGAGAGTAATATTCATATAGCTATATGGATAATAAACTATGGGACCCCTCCTCATTCTTCTTCACTCCATAATCCTCTCTTATTACTTGAAGGTAAACCCAAATTAAAGTATACCCTTGAAATTTTATTCTTTATTTCTAAATTTCTTCAACATCAAGGAAAGGATCCTTCTACCATTTACCATCTCGTGATTAGTGGTTAATTTGAAGAGTCTCATTTACCTTTTGCCATATTTTCACATAGATTTGGGGATACTAGTTTCTTTGATTCTCAGCCTCTTCCTTCTATTTTTACCCCTTCTCATACCATGACTTCTTCTTCTTTGATTTCTTCTACCTCCATGCCTAGTATCTCCACTAACATGGTAGGTTCTACATCTAGTGCACCTCTTCCAAGACCCACTCTACTCAATTCTTCCATTAGTTCATTGTTTGCTACCCATGGTAATCATGCTTCTAATGCTTCCTGTTCTCATCCCTTTACTATTCCATCTTTTTCTACATGAGCAAAATTTTCCACTAGTGCCTTACATTCCAACATCTCTTCTCAAACTCCTACTAACACCCATAATGGTACCCAAGCCACAACTTCTAATTCTAATGCTTTAAATAATGCTAAAAATGTAAATCAAACCCACCAAATTTTATTACAAATTCTTATTCAAATGAAAATATTTTAAGCTCATAATGTAAATCAAATGATGCGAATGCAAAACCACCTTATCCATTTTCAAACCCACGCTCAACATATGCCATGGGGTATGTATAATCAAAATTTCCCCTACCTCCTCTTTGGGATTCCGATGGTTAATCTTTTACTCAACATCCTCTTGTCAAAAAGACACTCAAACATCTTTAAAATGAGCCTATTACATCTCAAATTCATAATATCAATATAGGAGATATCACCCATACCATTTCTTATAATGGGTCAACTGACCCAATCTTCACTTAAAAATATTTGGAAATCTATATAAAGATCAAGTAAAACTAAACACCTTCACTAATACCAAGCTATTAGCCAAAAATATTATGGGTGATGCTTTAGATTGGTACAACCAACTTAAAACTCATTCTATTAATAGTTTGGAAGATTTAGTAAATTCTCTAGTATAAGATTTCTAAACTTGTGATCTTTCTGAGAATACCTTGGCCCATTTATCAATTGCAAGCAACATGAAATTGAAACTTCCCAAGCTTTTGTTAAATGAAGGAAGACATTGTCCAAAAAATGTGAGCATAACATGATCGATGATAACCTTTTTCATCTCTTTACCAACGATCTCTTTCCCAAGTTACAATATCAAATCCAAAATCTCTCTCCATGTACTTTCGAGGAGGCTATTGACCAAACTAAATGTCAATATTTCCTTATACATCAATTCTATCCATCCCAAATTTTTTTGAGTACTCATATAGTACTCAAGAATAAGAATCATCATGCTACCAATTATGGTGTTATAGACTCTTATGATACCATTCAAACTATTCAAGCTGTTGTTCCTAACTAATCTTTAGAACCAACTTCCCCTTTGAAATAATTCAACAATCTTCATTTATCTTCACCTAATAACATCAATGTTCACAAACACTTATCCTTGATAAATTAATAAAATATCTATGCAAGCCTCTACCATGATAAATTGATCCCACTCATCCTCTGAAATCTTGGTATGATCCTGATAAATTTTGTTGGTTTAACATTAGTTGGGGTCATTCTCATGAGACTTATA
The DNA here is from genome assembly GCA_037957365.1 of Torreya grandis. NCBI lineage: Eukaryota > Viridiplantae > Streptophyta > Pinopsida > Cupressales > Taxaceae > Torreya > Torreya grandis. Next base: position 38,241 of record JARHVA010000481.1, on the reverse strand, counting down.
GGCAACTTCATGATTTAGCTATTGATTTTCTACTTGGTCCTAATTTTGACCATGAATCTATCTTTTATAAATTCCAACAAGCCTATGACATTAATATCAAAGCCCATAAAAAAAATATTAAATATCAATCTTTGAATCAAGATAATGCTCATTTAGCTATCTATAAAGACCCTCTTCCAAATCACGAAGATAACCAAGATAAGCCCACTCCTTCCACCAATAATGTCAAAAGTCTTATTGACCTAACTCTAGAAGATAATATGGTTAATATGACTAATATGCAAAGGGTGAATGCTTTAATTGATCCTCACCCTATCTACACACCTCCACTATCTCACACATTTCATATTATCTAAGATTCTTCTCCAACTCACTTAAATGAGTTGGGGAAAGATGACATTATAAATCTTTATTAACCTCTTCCAACTCCTCCCTTGGATAAAACTTCCCATTCCATTTTACCATTAGTCCATCTTATTTACCTAACATGAATGACACTCAAGCTTCTATCAACACTTCTTCCAACACTTCTCAAAACCAACCTGCATTAGCTACTTCATCTTCTCAACATAATCTACAAACATGTCCTCTCACTGAACCCTATACCTCTTATCAACATAAATTCTAATGTACCTTAGCTCCTCCTTTCGAAGACCTCATTCGACACTATGCATATCTTGTTAATAATATTATTATGAGTTATGATGAATGAGATCTTATTACAAAACTCACTATTATCGCATCCAAAATTCCATTTATAGAGCTTATGAGGACTTTTCCACATCATCATAACCATCTTATGAAACTTTTGTTTGAAATGAATATCCCTCTTCCTCCCCTAGTAGGATGCAAAATAACCTTATTTTAATCTAAAGATAGCATATTGCAACAATGTGAAGAAATGCCCATCCATGTTGATGAAATAATGGACAATTCTATTTACCTCAATTTTCCCATCCCTTATATGATTCGTAATGATATTGTTATTCGTGTGGATGATCCTCCTCTATCCATTAGTTTCAAAATTGGTGAAAGAGAAATCAAGCATGCCTTGATTGATGAGGGTTTTGGCACTTGTGTTACCTCTCTCAATTTTATCAAAACCCTAGGATTTTCAAAATGTAATCTCAAATCCACATGTAGAAAATTTCAAGGCTAAGATCAAAGGTAAATTCCTCCTTTAGGTTATGTGTGGCTCCCCATTACCATCCCACCTATCACCGGTCATGTGAATGTGATAATATTTAACTTTCCTCTATCTCAAAACATCTTATTTGGTAGGCCATGGACTCATCTTATGAGAGAAGTTACTTCTTTCACTTGCCAATGCATTAAATTCCCTCACAATGGACCATTTATAGGATTCAGGGTGACACTAGTCCTTATAATTTTGAACATTTCCAAGACTGAGGTTTATTCAAGATTCCTACCCTTGAAACATTGTCAAGTGTTCCATTGCATGAGTCTTAATGCTTCAGCTTTCTTGTCAATTCTACTCAAGGTTATAATGGTCATATTGAACTCATTGAGAATATTATACCTAACCTATTATATTTTGATGATGATGATGAACATGATGAGATAAATATCAAGATTAAAACTTTCAATCTCTCACATTATCTCATCTCAGCTTCTTACTTCATTACAACCTCATTCTCATCAACCACCTTATGATGACATCCCCATTGTCTTAACTATGACTTGACATTCCATTCATCACACTTCATCTAATGATAATGTCATCCTTAGCTATGTCATTGATCTTCATACCCTAATTATGATGATGGTTATACCTTAGATGATCCATTCTTAGGATGTCTTGTTCAGGCCCATGATGCTGAGATTATCACCTTATTATTCCTCTTTACTTTATTCCTTTATTATATATTCCTATGTTCCATTGTATATCATTCCTAATTTTAGCATTTTTAATTTTTATCATAAGTTAGATATGGTGTGGACACTTCTAGTTTTTGAAAAACCTCATAGGAGTATGCTTATAGATCGTGATGTGACTAGGCCCTATCGCTTTGTTAGGTACCATGAACTTTATAGCCTTATTATTAAAAAAATGTGTGTAACTCTCCTTAAAAATTATGTATACCATCCCCCTCCCTTAGTATATCCCACTTTGGATCCCATTCCTACAACTAGGTTAGTAGATTCTATTCCTGCTTTTAATCCTATCACTCCTATCAAGCCTAGTCTAGTCCCTTCACCAACACCACCTTCTCTCAATGATGGTTTGCTTAGGTTATCATAGATAGATGTTTTATCCACCAAATGGGTTGATAATCCTTCCCAAACTACTTACACTTTTTTACACCTCCTCTTGTGAGTACATCTACCAAGACTACTCATAGGTGTATATGTTACTTCCATGACATAGATAACCATTCTTCCATGCATTATCATAAGTTATGACAATATATTGACACATTGCATCATACTACCCCTCAGTCCTCAAAAAGGGACATACCTCAATTAAATGTACTACCTGAATATATTCTTAAGTATGGAGAGGTATATTATCTCTAGCATCAATGTGGCACCCATCATATCGATCATTGTTGCATCTTTCAGCAACATCTTATAGATCACCTTTTAATCATTCTCAGACCTTTTACCATTCCTCCCATAGGTCATTCATATAATAAGGATACCCCTTCTTCTCTCATGGTTCCACCTCCTCTTATGGTCCCTTATTCACCTCCTATTTCTCTACCTATGAATCCTTTGCCCATGGGCCTTCCCTCACCTATGGATCCTTTTCCATCTATGAGTCCCTCACTTATAGATCCTTTCCCATCGGTGATCCCTTCATCGCTTGTAGATTCCATTCCTATGCATTCTCCTAAGAATTCCTTACATTATATCCCTCTTGAACATGATCCATTAATAATTCCTACCTTTTCTATTGAGCAGATTAGACATGATGTACTTTCCTAATTTTCACTAAAGATAGATGAGACATTAACTATAGTTCATATTAAACTCATAGAGACTTATAAAATGTTTTGGATAGTGTGTGTGGATAAATCTATGAGTACTTACGTTCTCATTCATGGTGTCCTTTCATTTTCATTTAGATTGGATGTTTTCTCCAATTTGATCTTTATCGATTTATTATATCATTTGACATTGTGTCAATTTTTTCTTTTACATGGTGACAATAATTTTACACTTTATATTACTTATAATGTTATTTATGTTTGCTTATGGATTTATCATTTATAATTTCCTTATTTTTATCCTTAAGTTTCTTTATTAAAACTCCCTTCTTTTATTTTCTTAATTGTTTTCTATCTTATCTCTATAAACATAGATAGTTATCATCATGACTTGGTTATACACACCTTATTCTCTTTAGTCATTATTTCTTTACCAAATGATCAATTAATAAATAATTCCTCTCATTATAAACTAATTTTACTATCCCACTTTGGATATCCTTTCTTCCCCTTTATTATCTTTCACAAACTAAGTTTATACATGGTTGAAACTTGAGATAACATATTGGTTCATTATTAAGCCTAAGTGTTTCTAGACAGTCTTGTCTTTGGTCACTTATCTTCCTTTAACTAAAACCTAAATATCATTCATGTGTATCACTCTATCTCTCATGATTGGTAATTCCAAGTCCGTATGGAGGAGGAATATTAAAAAATCATAAAAATATGTAAAAGCCAAATCATTTAAAAAAATACAAAGATCCAAAAGACAACATTCAAAATTTTTAAAAGTCAAATCACACTAAAAGATGTGACTAAAATCCCATATCTTTCTTATATTATAAGATAAAACTCCATATTTGGCCTCATGATAGAGTCGAGGTCCATTGGAGTGTGGTAGGTTAGTAGTTTAGAAAATGAGAATAAAAAAATATTTTAGTGCTACCTACTTTCTCATGTAAGTACTCAATATTCGTAGTGGATCAACAATTATATAAGGGCCCTAAGGAATGAAGAACATGTCATGGGAAGGTAGGTCCATTTTACTATTCTTGTACCAATCTACCTTCATTATTTGATCTTAGTATCATGCTTATTTATCTACACATCTTTATGTCTATAGTGAATAGGTTTCTTTTATACATTGATGGTCATTAGTCACTTAGTGTCTTCTCATGTCCCTAGTATGCCTCCTATCTCCTAAGGTCTTTTCATAAAATTCCTAATTTATGAATTTTACATTCCTTCTTTCACTCCCTATATTCCTCATATTTCCCTTGATAAATATTGTTTTGTTCACTGACCACTCCCCTAGGGATTTTATTTGTGAGTTGCATTATAAGACCATGGATAAGACCTGAAATTCCTCATAAATTACCATCATTTCATATTCCTATTACCAACATATATTTTAACATAATTCCACCTCATTGGTGTTCCCTTTGTGAGTTGTAGTGGAAGACCATGGATAGGACATAGCCTTTCTCACAAAATTTTCCAATAATCCAAGTCATAACAAAATCACATGTATCAAATATGAGATAAGATTCAATTTATTATTACCTTACACATAATTGAAATACTTTCCATCTTGATTTAGTATGTTTTATGCTTACTTCATTACTCTTTCACTTTTATCTTCTTATTTTTTGATTGCATGTAAAAATCTAACCATTTTTTGAATTTTTCATACATCCTAGCTTAAATTAGTGTGATAAATTTAAGACCAATTTTTACAAATTTGATTCTCTTTTATACTTCCAAACTTGATTTAGTATGATTTATTGGTTTAATTAATTTATTTTTATACTATTTGTTCTTTTACAGGTTTTCCACTTTATTACACTATTTTCATTCTTCCCAACGTGATTTAATCTGATTTTCCTTATTTTAATTTGATGCCAATCTTTGCTATGGTTTAAAAACCAACTTTTTTCCTCTTTTTTACCATCCTTTGGTTTCTTATACTTGGTAATTTTCTTGTTATTACACATTTTGTAACATGAAATAGTGTGTAGTGCATTTCTTATTTTCATTGATTATACTTAGCTGAAGTCTTTTTCACCTTTTTTTTAACCATGTATGTGTCCTAAGTAATGATATAAAATAAACCAAAACTCATATATTTCTTATATGAAATATAAAAAAAGATAAAAACATGTGCTAGAAAGAAATATATCCATACATCCACACCCATAATCATAATACAAGCACATAAGATCAACATCTAACTACCAAAACAAGATACACACACACACACACACACACACACACACACACACACATCATGTGTTTTTTATACACAATACAAAAATACATCACTCCAACTCTACATTTGGGCTCTATCATGTCTATCTCTTGGCCTGGCCATGTTAGCCGTAGATGCCTTAGATAGTCCCCTATAAATATTAAACTATAAAGAGGATATACGCTATTTTATTGGGTCATGATATCCATATGCACATATCTCTTTTGAGAAAAGGCTTGCAATGCCTGTGCCTCTCTTACTCCCACCCTTGTTGGTGGTTGTAGCTCTTCCTTGCATGCCCGTACTCACCTCACTGGCTCTCCTACCAGTCTAAAATAGTTCCATGGTGTAGATACTATCATAGGATCATCGAATGTCATAAGGTCATATGGAATCAATGCCTCATCATAGATCTCATGGAGTGCTCCCATCACTTGAGATCCCCATCTGATCTCCTCATTCATAAGATCTATAAAATTTAAACCAAATAGATATTAGATCATAGATAATCTCAAAAATTTATTTATCTATAATATTTCTCAAAATAACATGAGATAATTTCAAAAAATCTATTATTACCTATCTAAATGTCACCTACCACCATCTCCCCATCTGTGTGATCACCAAACATGATCTCTCCATAGATTCCTTGTTTTACCCATATCTTTGTTTTTACTAGCCCATTTTTTGAACCAAAAAATATTATGGAATCATGACATCATAGAGAATAATTTACACTAATATATGCCTATATTCCAAATATTTCAATTTTTGGCTATTTTTTACACTAGTCTCTATAGGTTCACCTAATGTTTCTTCACATTGGTTGCCCTCACTTCTCTTGCAATCTCCTTATTTATCTATAACACTAAGGTAAGTAAAGGTATGTGTTTTTTAATTCTATCCTTTCATTTATATTATTTTCTCCTTACTATGTTTTACTTGGCATTAGTGTTATGTGTTATTATGTTCTATTCCTGAAGCACCATCTTGTGTTACACTCGCATGACACATGATGAGATTAAAGTGGGGCATATGTATACACATAATATTTTCAAAAATTTATCAATTAATTATTATCTTTATATTTTAGGAACTAGTCAAATCTCAATCTTTTTGAGCTCATGCCTTAAGGGGTGCACCCAGGAAGGGGGAGGGCATACCATTAGTGCTTCACAATATTATTATCCTTTTTAAAACTTATTATATATACACTTGTGTCCTAAAAACCATATCCCTAAGATTTTTCTTCTCTATTTCAACCTCCTCTAGACATTTTCCACCTTATTAGCCTTTCCCTAACCTGGATCCTATTTTGGCATTTTTAAGACTATATCGGTTGGATTGACCCTGTATTGTTTTTGACATCAACTTACATTGAAAATTTAGCTCATTATTTAGCATGTTTAATTTTCAAATTCACTATTAGGTCGACTAGGTTGACCTTATTGATCAAAAATTTTGGAAGGGTTTAGAGTTAAATTCACCTATATATGCAATATCATTTCATCATTATAATTTCTTTGGATATATAAATATTATCTTGTGGATAAGTATTTAGGATGCATTGATAATTTATGTATCCTAGAGATAATTTATCCTTCTCATCCTTACATACCAAAATAACCTCTTACGAAGCACCTTGGCCAAGAGAGAGATTGATGCTTGGTGGGTTCATCTTCGAAAGTAAGTATTCCTAACTTTGTTCTTGCTTTGTAAGAGTAGATAGATATGCATTTGTACTTATCTTCCAAGAATTACAATTGCATATACATTTATTTGAGTATATGGATTCTATTCATGTTTACTTTTATTATTTCTTATCCCCACTTTGTGCCACAAGCTTTGGTGAGCACTAGATTAGACTTTACTTTACTTATTATTAGTTTAGTGAGATATGAAAACATTGATCCTAGTTAGGGTTGTTACATGATTGTGATTGATTAGAGGCTTTGAAACCCTCCCTAGTATGGTTTATTATGATAAGATATCCCTTAATTAGGTCTAGAGTTTCCCCATATTGGTCATGTTCTTAATTATCTAATGTATACGCAATCAAAAGTGTCAGTTTGATCTATATTATCTAAGTTAGGATTGATTTATAGACATGATGAATTTTTTATTTGATACACCTCTTACACTTCAAGACAGACTTAACAAACACATACATTTTATGAAGCCATTAGAAGAGATATCATTCACACAAATGCTGGAAGAAATGAGAGCATATTCATCACTTGTCAACCACATAAACCACTTGAAACACTGAGGAAAAAGATTGAAAATAATGAATCAACTTAATAAAAAATTATTCAAAGGTAAATGAGGTGGAAAAACTAGTAGGGATTTTCCATACAGATTATGGATCCTTTACAAAGCCAAAAAGGCTTGAATAAATAGAGCATAGGAGAGGAGAGAGAAGAAGAGAAATGGAAGGGTCACAAGTTCAAGTGTCAAACTTTGGAAACCAGTTATAGTTCCATAGAATTAAGTGTATGGAATTTTATTAAGGTCTTATTGGACAAGTATCTATCTGAAGCATGACATATTCTTCAAGTTGGTGTAGAGACTCTTCATGTTCTTCTAAAAAAACTACCCTTATGATGAAGAGTTACTTGATTGCTTGAAACTAACTTAATACATCTTTGACACATATGTCCTAGCATGGGAGGTTGCAAAAAATATTTTTAATATTTATCTATGCCATTCAAATTATGACGTCTTCTTTGTCACTTGTCCTTCACTATTTGTAATAACTCATTAACTCTCTAGGATTAGAACTTCACACTATTCACCTAGGTGACTTGTAGCTGCTTTAAGAAATTAATTTAAGTAATTTAAGACATATTTTTAGAATATGTTTGTCTTCTTGTCTATAAAATACACCTCAAAATACTCAAATTCACTCTTTCACTATCACACTAGGTAGTAACATTGTCTTCTCACTATGCTTATTTAGATTGCCTACAATGAATGGATTAAAAATTTATTTTTAATGCCTTAATGGGGTGAGATATGAGTATATAGTTATAAAAAGTCCCTACAAACCTCCCACAATGGCTTTTATGTACCAATTATCCTTTATACATGCAAGTAACCTCAAAACTTGTAGAAAAACTAGATTTTGGTCTATTCATATAAGTGATTGTATAGTTAAAATAGATGATACGGACCTTGGGAGAGTGATAAACATGTTATAAACTCATTTTAGGTCATTTGACAACTTTTGGATGCATATCTATTCATTTGTTCTCCATCAGGCACTTATGAGGGTTTTAGGGGGTTTTGCTTATTAACAATTATTCATAAAACCAAAAAATAAAAATCTAAATCAATTACAATAATAATAATATAAGGACCCACCTAAAATATCCCCAACTCTTTGAGGCACCATGCACATTTTCCATATACATGTGAGCATAATAAAATCGCCTCTAGAGCACTTGACTTCGTTCTGAGTAGGTCTGAGATAGTTTTAAGCCAAATTGATCACTTATATGTCATTTAATACAAATAAATGGTTCATATAGACTCTAAAATTTCCCCTAAAACTTATAAAATTGATTGGAAGGATCTCATAGTCTTGTGAATTGAGTTAGGCACCCTATGTTTTTAGGCCTAAAAGGCCTAACTATGTTTGACTATGTATATAGCCACTTATAGGTGATCTAGTAGATGTAAGGCCTTTTAACACTTTTTAAACCTTAATTTTAACTCTTTACATCTTTTAATAGTGTATTAATACTTTCTCTTTCATCCTTTCACTATCCATATACTCAATCTGTAAATTGGGTTGCCTATGGTGTGCCATCTATATGAGACAAAACAAAGCGCATCTCCCCAATTTATTTGACCAAATTGAGATTATGGAAGGATTTATTAGGTTATGAGGAAATTATCCACAAATATCAAGTTCTAAATATGTTTTTATAACTCTCAATACCTCAAATTCTCTAGACTAACTTCTATGGCAGTGACTGTGTAAGGTCCTAACTTGATCAAGTTTTGAGGTTTAAAAACCTAGTATTTGATCCATATCTTTTAACCATGAAATTAATATGGAAGTGATGTAATCACTCCAAGGATATATTCACCATATTTATCCACATTATACTTTTTCCATCCTTTCAAACTAGCTTCTCTTCATTAATTTATACTAGTTTGCGTACTATTTTTGACTTTGTCATCTATAGGTGCAATTAGGGAGGTCAATTGAATACTATAGGTGTAAATTTATGCTTTAACATTGTGTTATCACATATTAATATTATCTTTAAGTCACTTTGGACCATTACACACCTATATAATCTCATCTCATGCCTTGACATCATGTTCTCATCCCTCTACCATCATTGTGCTACAGATCGATAGTTTCAAGGTTTATTTTGGTTTAAATGTCATTTTAGTTTAATAAGTATCTATAGTGGAAAATTTATTTAATTTAATGTCACTCTACCCTCATTCTCTATTGATCAAATAACTTACTCTCATGTTGAGGATTAACATCTCCATTTATATTTTAGTAATGAAGTGATTCAAATTGCTTAGAACTCATCAAATCTTACCCATAGATGATATTTTGTAAAAGAAAAACCTCATTCAAAGAATTTAAGGTAATTAGTCCCATTTTGTAACTTTTCTCAATCCTGCTCAAGGTGACTATGTATGATATTATATTGTCTTTTGTCTACTACTTTAAAATATCACTCCTAGATTAAAATAGTTTTTTATTACTACATCCAAAGATTTATACCCTCTTAAAGGAATATCATTAGGCCTTTGTATTTTTACTACCTATAGAAAAAAACTTGTAGGTCTTCATCTATGTTTGACTATGGGTAACAGTTTCACAGTTTTAAACACTTGACTCTCCTTTTGATTTGGAAAAATATGTTATGATTCATGGAGGTAATGAGGAATCATTTTAGGGTTCTGAGCATGCATTTTAAATCCCTCATAGTCTATTGTCACCTCCTATCTTTTAGATGTATATATTCAAAGTACACTTTGCCTGTAGATGACAGTGAGAAAGTTGATCCACCATGACCTCAATCAATTACTTAAATGATAAATTTATATGGAGATTCACAATACATTGAGGGGATTAAACCAAGGCATATTGTCTTGATCTCAAGCCATTTCATACCTGAAAGATGAACTCTACAACTATGAAACACTATTTTGCAGACCATGATAGTTATGCATTTATATCACAATGGAGTGATTCAACCTATATATCTATATTCACACATGAAAAAAAAGATGAAAACAACATGAAAAGGAATGAAATGCTTTTCAAGTACATGTAAAACTCTTGGTTTCCATAGACCAATCCAAATAGAGGAGAATAAGGGATTAGGGTATGAAAACAATTTTGAGATGCTAACAATCTTAGAGATTGTTCATAGAGCATAGATAATAAATAATAAAAATATTAAAATGAAATAGAATTAAAAATTATGTACTTTCATCTACCAAGTGCATTCGGACCAATTCATCTTTTCCTATTTGTACTGACTATAAACTGATTGACTTGTTTGACCTACACAAGACAAAGATGGGAGAGAAAGGTCAAGTTTTGGTAGTTTTAGAGTTTTTAAAGATTCTTGAGATTTTATTTGATTTTTTGGGATATTAATGGACTATCATAAAACATTCACACATGTTATAATTATCTTGCACTCTATACCACTTCATAAACTACCCCTTTTTGTAGTTATCTCTTTTCTTTCTATGTTGACCCTACAAAATTTAGTTTCAAAACTGACAATTGACACTTTTATGACAAGAAATATGCTAGATTCCTTATTGACACCTCTATCCTTAGTGGATAACTATACATTTCACCTACAGTGACAAAAAAAAGGTGACATAAATGAATATTAGACAATGACACATATGACCAAGGTAAAACATGTTATGTGACCTCACTAATGACCATGTGACCATTTTATGACTTAGAAAGACCCTATATAAAGTTTGAATATATAAGGATTGAACTAATTTGACCTAGGGTCAAATTTGGTCAACAAGACCCATACCCTAGAAATTAAACAAAAAACCAAGGCCTAGATAGCTAGATATTACAATACTCTTGGCAGAATACCAAAAAACCATTGAGTAAAAATAGCCACAAGACAACTAAAAATCAATGATAAAATGGCCTCATATTCCAATATTCTCAACAAGAACTATTTCCCTTATGCCACAAAAAATTAAGAACTAAAACAACTAAGAATCTCCACTAACATTTTCTTTGTTAGATATGAGAGACATTGTCATGGGTTTCAAACCATGTTTACTTTTTCCTTTCTTCCTAGTACTTAAAATTTTCCATTCTCCTTCCTCCTTATGATTTGGAAATATAGGAATGCATATTTATATAATTTCCACTTAATTATATGTTTTCAAAAAGTTAAATTAACTTTATCATTTTAAAGGAGTTTGAGTTGATGAATCTAGTTAGATATTAGTAGTGCCATTCATCCTCTCTTGTAACACAACATCACCCACCTCCTTAGTCATTTCCTTAACATGTGATGCATCCTTATTTTGGTTCTACTCCACTACTTCCAAATTGATGTAGGAGCATCCTCACACTAGGAATTAATTTTATTTGTTGAGTTTAGTATGTCTAGGTATATTAAGTAAATTCCCTCCATTTCTTCAATTTTTAATTTTTTTAAAATTAGCTAAATATTCCTTAAGCCTAGAAAATATACTCTGTTGGGTGAGTTGTTAAACAGTTTAAAAATCTTCTTATGTTAGGAAACTATTTTATGCATTTTGGGGAGATTGTTGCGTGCAACCCAGGTGAGAACTAATTAGCTAAAATTAGAAATATAGTTTTGTTTGTTTTTGTATGGGATTTTTGTGTGTTAAAAAAAAAAAAAAAATAGGGGATATATGTTTTTGGAAAAGGAGAGAAAGGAGGGAGGAGAGGACTCTGCAATTCGTAGGTAAACCCAATTGTATATCTTCTGGCAAAAATGAATAAAGTATGTGTTCTTTTTGATGGGAATCATTTATGAGATTATGAAGACGTGGCTATCTATTCGTTATTGATATGATTCTGGTGTTTTCTTTTTAATTTGAGGCTGTGGCTATTTGTTGGCTGTTTGCTATTTGATACACAACATTCTTGAATATAAAACTAAACCAATGCTTGCTACCTGTGCCCAATCAATTAAGTCGATGCACTTGTGAAACTGTCACTATTGGCCATGTACCAATGCTGGGTCATATTCTGACTACTGGGGCATTCCAATATATTAATTTGTATTCTGATTTTATTGCTGGGCGTCCAAAATTCAAAGCTGGACTGTAGTTTTCTTGTTGGGTAAACTGTCAACGCTGGGTCGCACCTTAATGCTAGGTCATTTTAAAATTCAGGACGTTGTTGTTACTATTGGTGCACCAAAATTTGAATGTATAATAAAACAATCAATTGACTTGCATTGAACTGTGAGATTTCTCTATTGGGTCATGCCACAGTCCAGTCTAGAGTCAAATGGTGAAGGGTCCTCCATAAGCTTTCTATTTTGGTCATTGCAATGCATGAATGTTGAATCCTTTTAAATGTATTGAGTTTTAATTCTGGGCATTCTATGGTATATGTTTTGCTGGCTAAGTGAAGATTCTATGCTCAGTTAAACCTGTTTGGAAGTTATTATTTTTTTTTTATGTTCATCATTTGGTATCAGAGCTTGTGATCCAAGCCAAAGAGAAGCAGAACCAGATTTGTGAACAAAAAACAAGATGGCCATGAGAATCAAGAACAGAGGTAGAGCTGGAGGAAGGAGACTTGGAGGACAGGTTGCACTGGCAGAGGAGATTAGGAACCTGACAGCTAGGCTGCAAGACCTAGAGATGGCTCAAAGAAGAGGCACTGACATGGGTGAAGTCAGTGACAGAGAAGAGGAGCCACCAGAAGATGAATTGGTGGTGGAAGAAGAAATAGCTGAAGAGAGGTTGATCAAACCCATTATGAAGGTGAATACAAAGCCAAAAATGGAGGTTCCAATGTATGAAGGTAATTTGAATGTTGAAGAATTAATTGATTGGATTAATGCATTAGACAAATATTTTGAGTATGAAGGAATTGAAGAAGATGAAAAGAAAGTCAAGTATGCCATGACAAGGCTAAAGAAACATGCATCCATGTGGTGGGATGGAGTGCAAGAAGAAAGAAGAAGGAAAGGGAAGCCAAAGATCAGAAGCTGGGACAGAATGGTAGCAAAAATGAAAGGTAAGTTTATGCCTAAAGATTATCAAGCAAATCTTTTTAAGCAATTACAAAATTTAAAGCAAAAAGAAATGTCTGTGAAAGAATATACTAAAGAGTTTTACAGATTAACTATAAGATCAGGTCATATTGAGGATGATACAAAAAAGGTAGCCAGATACACCAATGGCTTGAAATTTTCCATTCAAGATGAAATTAGTCTTCTCATTCCTAAGACAGTTGAGGAGGCATATCAATTTGCCTTGAAAGCTGAGGAGAAGATTGCAAGGAAACAAACATCCTTCTCAAGAGGAAGGGGCAGGTTCAGTAGAGGTAGAGGATTTCAAGGAGGTAGAAGATAGCTGCAAACATCTCATGAAGAGGCCAACAGCTCACAAAGTTCAAGAGGCAGCTATACACCAAGAGGAAGAAGACCATACCAAGGATATCAAAGAAGAAGAGGAAGATTCATGGGCAAATGCTTTAAATGCAACAAGTATGTAGGACACAGGACATATGAGTGTCCAGAGAACCCTTCTACTAGCCATGAGAGAGGTGTACATGTGACTGAAGGTGAAAAACAAAATGCAGAAGTTACAGCAGCTTATGAAGATACTCTAGAAGAAGGTGAGTCTCTTTTGATGAAAAGAATTCTGTTAAAGCCAAATAAAGAAGTTATAGAACCACCTCAAAGGAAAACTTTATTTAGAACCACATGTAAGAGTAAGGGGAAATGCTGTAAGGTCATTATTGACAGCAAAAGTACTGACAATCTTGTGTCAACTGAGATGGTGGAGAAACTAGGCTTGAAGAAGGAGGTACATCCTACACCTTATCAAGTCTCTTGGCTACAAAAAGGACACAAAATTCTGGTAAGTGAACAATGCAAAGTAGATATTTAGATAGGAACATATAAGGATCAGATTTTGTGTGATGTCATGCCCATGGATGTATGTCATATCTTGCTTGGAAGGCCTTGGCAATTTGACAGGAAGGCCATACATGATGGAAGGCAAAATACATACATGTTTAAAAAGGATGGGATTAAGCATACACTTACACCATTGAAAGAAGAAGATACTGCTATTGTTGGATAGAATTCTAAAGTTTTGATAGTAAGTGACAAAGAGTTTCTACATCAAATGAAGAAAGAAGAGGTAAACTTTGCTGTAATTGGTAAGCCAAAGAGTGTAGTCACTAGTACTAAGTTGATTGATATGCCATTAGAGATTCAAGATATGTTGAATGAATACATTGACATTGTTGTAGATGATTTACCTGATGAGTTACCACCATTGAGAAGTATTAGCCATCACATGGACTTGATTCCAGGAGCAAATCTTCCAAACAAGGCTGCCTACAGATTGACACCAAAGGAGAATGAAGAGATCAAACATCAAGTTCAAGAATTGTTAGACAAGGGATTGGCAAGAGAGAGTTTAAGTCCTTGTGCTGTCCCTATAGTGTTGAGTCCTAAGAAAGATGGAAGTTGGAGAATGTGTACAGACTCCAGAGCAATCAACAAGATTACTATCAGGTATAGATTTCCATTGCCAAGAATTGATGATTTACTTGATTGTTTAAGTGGAGCTACATATTTCTCTAATATAGATTTAAAAAGTGGTTACCATCAGATTAGGATAAGAGAAGGGGATGAATGGAAAATATCCTTCAAGACTAATGATGGACTCTATGAGTGGTTAGTTATGCCATTTGGACTAACCAATGCACCAAGCACCTTCATGTGGCTGATGAATGAAGTGCTAAAGGAATTCACTGGTAAGTTTGTGATAGTGTATTTGGATGATATTTTGGTGTTTAGTCAAACTAAAGAAGATCATTTGAAACATTTGAGGATGGTGTTGAGTAAACTACATAAGGAGAAGTTGCTAATTAGTGTCAAAAAGTGCAGTTTTATGAAAACAGAGTTGATATATTTGGGATTTATGATTTCAAAAGAAGGATTGAAGATGGAGAAGGAAAAGATTAAAGCCATACTTGAGTGGCCTACACCTAGGAGCACATATGAGGTAAGAATCTTTCACGGTTTGGCTAGCTTCTATAAGAAATTCATAAGAAATTTTAGTGGAATTGTTGCTCCAATGATAGATACAATCAAGGGTGATAAAAGAAGTTTTTGTTGGACTGAGGCTGCTGATAAAAGTTTCAGATTGTTGAAAAAGAAGGTAACTGAAGAGCCAATCTTGACCTTCCCTGATTTTAATAAGCTTTTTCAAGTAGAATGTGATGCTAGTGGAACTGCAATAGGCACTATTTTAAGTTAAGATGGGAAGCCTATAGCATACTTCAGTGAGAATTTAAGTGATGCTAAGAAGAAATATTCAGCTTATGATCAAGAGTTCTATGCTCTTGTACAAGCTTTGAAGAAGTGGAGGCACTATCTTTTGCCTAAAGAATTTGTTTTATTCACCGACAATTATGCTTTACAGTTCATTAGCAATCAGAATAAGTTGAATCAAAAGCATGTCAAATGGATTGAATTTTTACAAAGTTTCACATTCACTATTAAGCACAAGAAAGGACAATCTAACAAGGTTGCAGATGCCTTAAGTAGGAGAAATCTTATCATACAAGAGTCTCAAGTAAGCATTGTGGGATTTGAAGATTTGAAGGAGCTATATAAGGAAGATCCAGACTTCAAGGAACCATATGAAGCTTGCATGAATCCAGTGGGGGTTGATAGAAGTCCTTGGATAGATTTCATGGTCCAAGAGGGTCTGTTGTTTAGAGGTAGTTGGCTTTGTATTCCCAAGAGTTCTATGAGGGAGAATTTGTTGAAGGAAAAACATAGTGGCAGCTTATCAAGACATTTTGGGCAGAACAAGACATTAGCACAATTGAGTGCTCACTAATATTAGCCAGGTATGAGTATTGATGTTAAAAAATTTGTTGAAAGATGTAAAATATGCCAATATGCTAAGGGAAGTAGTCAAAACACAGGTTTGTACTAGCCACTACCCATTCCAAATAGGCCTTGGGATTCAATAAGCATGGATTTTGTACTTGGTTTGCCATGAACTCAAAAAGGACACGATTCCATATTTGTTGTGGTAGATAGGTTTTCAAAGATGGCTCACTTTATTCCGTGTTTCAAAACAAGTGATGGTACTCACATAGCTAATCTATTCTTCCAGGATATTGTTAGATTACATGGATTGCCTGGAAGTATTATTTCTGATAGGGACACCAAATTTGTTGGACATTTTTGGAGAACCTTATGGAAGAAATTGGGAACACATCTAAGTTTAAATTTAGCCTATCATCGTCAAACAGATGGCCAAATAGAGGTTGTCAATAGGAGCTTGGGCAACATCTTGAGAAGCCTGGTAAGTATGCATCCGAAACAATGGGATCTTGCACTTGCACAAGCTGAATTTGCCTATAATGATTCTCCTAATAGAAGTGCAGGATTGAGCCCATTTCAAATTATGTATGGAATGCATCCAAGAGGTGTGTATGAGTTAAGAAATCTAAGCAGCATGGAGACAAGGAGTGCTGATGCGGAGGAATTTGCCAATGCCATGCAAACTTTGCATGAACAGGTAAAGAAGAAACTTGAAGAGAAGACCATCAAGTACAAGCTAAGGGTAGATCAAAAGAGAAGAGAGGTCAGTTTCAATATTGGAGACCTTGTTCTTGCTCATCTCAGAAAAGAGAGGTTTCCAAAGAAAGAATACAACAAGCTGAAGGTAAAGAAAATAGGACCATGAAAGGTAATAAGAAAGTTTTCAAATAATACATATGAAATAGAACTACCAAAGGGGATTGGAATTTCTCCAATTTTTAATGTTGCATATCTATATCCATACAAAGATGAAGGACAGCCAGCCAAAGAAATTGAAACAGGAGTAGATGAAGTTATCCAATGGGAGCAGCAACTACTAAAGGAAGTGTCAAAGGAGATTGAGAGCATCTTAGACAAGAAAGTGGTTAAAAATACAAGGGACAAAGAATATTTCTAGTATCTAACTAAGTGGAAAAACCTACCAGCTAAAGATGCAATGTGGGTGACTGCAAATCACATCCTTAAACTGGGCACAAACGTAGAAGAATAGCTGAAGAAAAACAACAAGTGAAGAATATTTCTTCTGCTCCTTGGAAGAATGATGCAGGAGCATCTTCAGACTAGGAATTAATTTTATTTGTTGAGTTTAGTATGTCTAGGTATATTAAGTAAATTCCCTCCATTTCTTCAAGTTTTAAATTTTTTTAAATTAGCTAAATATTCCTTAAGCCTGGGAAATATACTCTATTGGGCGAGTTGTTAAACAGTTTAAAAATCTTCTTATGTTAGAAAACTATTTTATGCATTTTGGGGAGATTGTTCGTGCAACCCAGGTGAGAACTAATTAGCTAAAATGAGAAATATAGTTTTGTTTGTTTTTGTATGGGATTTTTGTGTGTAAAAATTAAAAAATAAATAGGGGATATATGTTTCTAGAAAAGGAGAGAAAGGAGGGAGGAGAGGACTCTGCAATTCGCAGGTAAACCCAATTGTATATCTTCTGGCAAAAATGAATAAAGTATGTGTTGTTTTTGATGGGAATCATTTCTGAGATTATGAAGACGTGGTTGTCTATTCATTATTGATATGATTTTGGTGTTTTCTTTTTAATTTGAGGCTGTGGCTGTTTGTTGGCTGTTTGCTATTTGATAAACAACATTCTTGAATATAAAACTAAACCAATGCTTGCTACCTATGCCCAATCAATTAAGTCGATGCACTTGTGAAACTGTCACTATTAGCCACATACAAATGCTAGGTCATATTCTGACTGTTGGGGCGTTCCAATATATTAAGTTTTATTCTGATTTTATTACTGGGCATCCAAAATTCAACGCTGGACTGTAGTTTTCTTGCTGGGTAAACTATCAACGCTGGGTCACACCTTAATGCTGGGTCATTTTAAAATTCAGGATGTTGCTGTTAATATTGGTGCGCCAAAATTTGAATGTATAATAAAATAATCAATTGACTTGCATTGAACTGTGAGATTTCTCTGTTGGGTTGTGCCACAGTCTAGTCTAGAGTCAAATGGTGAAGGGTCCTCCATAAGCTTTCTATTTTGGTCATTGCAACACATGAATGTTGAATCCTTTTAAATGTATTGAGTTTTAATTCTAGGCATTCTACGGTATATGTTATGCTGGCTAAGTGAAGATTCTATGCTCAGTTAAACCTGTTTGGAAGTTATTATTATTTTTTTATGTTCATCACAAATGTGTATTTGATATTATATATTTTCCCTCACTATTACTTCCACTATAATTCACAACTAAAACTGAAGAATGTTTTATTTTTGCTTTCTTCCACCATGATTTTTTTCTTCAACTTGAAACTTGGGCAATCATTGACAAGATGCCCTATTTTGAAACATCTTTACCATGTAAAGGGGTTTCCTTTAAATTCTATTCATTGAATCTAAATTTTTTCCCCTAGCTTCAAATCCAATTGAGTAGACAAATCCTTGGAAAAATCAACATAAACCAACATATGGGCATGTGTGGAATTCCCCTTATCATCAATCAATTTATCAATGGTCCAAAATTTATCTATGGTAGTAAACACTAGATAATTCTAAAACTATTAAGGAAGTTTTAGGGGCCTGATCTAAATTAGTTTGAAGTTAAAAATTTTAGTTTAGAAATTAAAATCTGGGTGCCAAGGTTTCACTAGAATATTATGTTTATCCACTCCTAAGTAGAGTTTTTAAAAATTGCCTCTTTAACTTCTAAGTAATTAGAAATAAAAATAAAAAACCCTCTATAACAAGGGTGAATTTCTATTTTAACTTCAAGCAAAGTTTGCCATTAGGCTGAGATCCATTCATAAAGTGTAGGTAGAGTCAGCAAGAACCCTTCAAATTTACAAATTAGACCCTAGAAAGATAACCAACTTTCCCTCTCAGAGATAATTTCAATCTCTTTCTCATTAAACAAGATAGAAAAGTTATCCTTCACTGGCATCATATGATAACTTAATTTATATCCACTCATACATTTTTAAAAATATCTTCCCCCTAATAGATGTCCTAAATTTATCTGATCTCTAGCTTTGGGATGCATCTTAACCACTAAAATCATGGGATTGACCATCCCCTACCTCCATCTTACTACTTTCTCATTCATAGTTAGGTCCATAGAACCCTATATAATCAGTAGATTCACATATCCCCTACATGCAGATGCCATCACAAATGTGAACTATGTGTTATTTTTCCATCGACCATTTGACCATTAGATATGAAAGGAGATGGGTTATTCTTGATGTCACTTTCCCTCTGCTCTTTGATGCCTCTGCCAAAGCCATTTCTTGTAGGTTTCTTCTCTATTGTGACTAGCTGGTTAAGCCTTTCAATGTTGTAGCTTTTACCTTTGCTGACCTAGAATCCTAAGAATGAATATAGGTTTTGTAGACAAAAATATTAGGAAGATTGATGACACCACTAGGTTTAGCCATATTCTCTTCTGTCATTGGCTTCCCCACTTTTGTCGTTCTTTCCCCTATCCTAATCACCCCTAGAAGATACCCTAATAGGGTTGAAACCCTATCTATTATGATAACCTTGTTCATTGTGATACCCCTCTCTTATTAGTAGGTGGATTTACCCTTATTAAAATTCAAAAGGAGAAAGCAAGGAAATATTTATTCACAAATATTCATTACAAAAATGTTTTCTATAGGGATTTCATACTTTTATCAAGAAAGTATGAAAATGAGATAGAAAAAAATGAGGTGAATGAAGGGAATGATTTAAAATAGATAAAGGAAAGGAATAAAAGGAGAATGTGATTCCTATGGCCAATTAAACATAAAAGTTACCATAATAATCCTAGGAAAAATTAAGATGATTCTAGGTGATTAAAACATAGATTCATTAGAATAGCCCAAGGAGAAACACTATGTTAATGGAAATATATCCTCACTCAGTAGGTGGTAAAGGCATAATTACACCCTTAAGAGTGAAAAAAATACTTTGAGATAATTCCTTGATACTAGTAGCAGACTAGAGACAACAATCCCATATTTACTCGTATAAGATAATTAAAATATTTCTTAAACTCCACCAAGAATTCACATTTGTGGAAATAATAGACAGATTCAAAAATAAATTCTACTATGAAATTTCCATATTAAGACTATATATTAGTTATGACAAAGTTTTGAAATCAAAGATTTGAATAAAAATGAATCATACAGTCATAATTTGTGAAGAGAATTTAAACACATAGTTTACAAATCTGCTTCTTTGTATTGATCCTTTTTGAGTTGTAATACAATCTCACCTTCCAAAAATATGTCTCAAAGTTTTTTTTTTCAAAAAATACCTTATAATTAGCCTAATACTCATATTTATAATGTGAGAAAGTGGTTAGAGTGCCTAACCACCTTTTTTGCATTTTAAATGGTATGAAAGTGATTTTATAGAAAATCACCACTTAAGTGGTGAAAAAATAGTTGGCAAAATTACACTATGTGCAAGAGTATAAAAGATAAATTTCATGACTTGAAAAGTACAAAGGTGAAATTATGTTTTTTACACCAAGTGCAATTAAGACTCATGACTTACAAAATTGACGTAGTACATTTGTAAAAATTAGTTTTCCAAGTTGCACTTATAAAATTTACAACATAAAACTACAAAAAAAGATTAAATATTTACATGAAAATACTAAAAGCTTTTGACGAAGCCTATTTATCTTCACTTTCACTAAGGATAATTTCAACTTTCTTTGACAACTCCTTCTTTCCTATTATGGCATTAATTCTAATTTGTGCCCAATTGCCACTGCTATCAACCCATATATTTATTACCATTTAGAATAAATAATAATTATTCTTATAAAAAATATTAAATTAATTGGGGCCATTCTTCTTGATTTGTTCAATTAAATCTATAATATCACCATAAGCACTAGCTTCTCTTGTTTTACACTTTTCTTGGTATAGTCTTTCAAACATGTTATTAAACTATAGTGATCCATTCTAAGAGAAAAATTCCATCCCATTATCTATCTGTAATTATAGAGCTGTTGTTACAGTCATAAAATATTATCCATTAGGTGACCATTCACTTGTTATTAAACATTTAGCCCATGTATTTCCAAACAACATTTTGAAATAACAATCCCAAAATATCCATGTCACTAGACAAATTGATGAAACTTGCTATACATAAAAGTTTTACATGAGGGTTCCATCTAAGTGTAATGTAAGGACATTCACCAAAATCCTACACAATATTTCACTTTTTAAAAAATAAATTTGCACTTTTAGGCATAAATCCATAAACCATAACAATTTTACATCCTAAAGGAGACCACTAGATATAATGGAGACGTCACTCCTTATGAAGAGTCACCATCCTTTCATGACTCCCATTATTTGTCAAGTAATGTAATATAGATTCCCCATAGTATCTTTGGTTACTTTTATCAACATCATACTGTGATATAACTAGAAGCCTAGTTGATTCATAGTTATAAATTAATTGTGCTATAGAACATTTAAAAAAAAATCTCAATCGGGCTACAAGTTACACTTGGTCAAGTTTATCTCACTCAAATATTTTAATACTGGCCGGTATTCCCTTTTCTTCGGTAACGTAAGTAGCTAGATAAGTTGGAGGATATGTATCAAGTTGCAGATCATCTAATCCAAGATGGCATAGCATATTTAAAATTCCATTGGCAAAGTTTTGTGTATCAAAAATATGTGTCTCATTGGTTTCCTTTTGATAGGTAATTGCCTTATCTTCACTAAATTAGAAAGAAGGCCAAGTGTCTTTAGATATATATTTTTGATACAATTGATAGATGGCTGCTCCAAACTGAACTTCCCATAAGAAAAGATTCTTGTCTTGGTTGTTAGATGGCCATTGGAATGCCTAAAAAAATGTTCATCAAGGAGAAAAAGATACAACAATGATACTAAGAAACTCAATGGAATTAGTCTAAGTGGCTCTATCATAATTATATATTCCCACACCACTTTTCATAGGTTGTTGCAATTGATACATCTTCAGTTATGAGAAAGATTCAAAGTCCCTCATATAATCCTCATTATTTTCAACGTCCATCATCCTACTCTCCATTTCTTAGCCTCCTATAAATAAAAACATAAAATAATTAGGTAAAGGCTGAGGCCAAAATAACTAAGTGAGGTTTGGGGCTCGACACTTGATCAAAGCTAAATTTAATGAACTAAGAATCTAATTAAGGGTGGAAATATTCATGCAGATAATGATGGGAGTGTATCTGATTGAAATAAATTAAACTATATATATATATATATATATATATATATATATATATATATATATATATATATATATATATATATATATATATATATATATATATATATATATATATATATATATATATATATATATATCACTTAGAATGATTTTCAAAGGGGGACCATTTGAGAGTTCACGGTGAGGGGAGAATAACAATCAAATTCCATATTTAGGAAAAATAAATCTTATGTGCATGGTAGTAGAAGGAAAGATTTTAATTGCTTATTTTAGAGAAGTGTTAAGACATATTTATATGACCCAAAGAAGTATCAAAGGTAATTACATTGTAGTGGGAAGAATAAAAAGATAATTGTATATTTTAATAAAAATAATTAAAAATTATTTGAATTAAGTATTATTACTTTTAGTTTTACAACTACACTGGATGCAAAAGTGGAAATAAAAACTTCACAACTTGAAAAATAGTTTAGGTAATTTAGCAATACTGGGGAAAAATATAAATCATTTGCAAAGCTTGAAAAAAGTTAATGAGACTTTTGAACAGTTGAGAGAGAAGTTAAAAACTTTTTAAATGGCACAAGAACTTTAAAGGGCATTTGCATGATTTGAGAAATAAGACATTTTGGTCAAAACTTTGATTTTTAATTAAATTAATAAATTAAAAGAAATTAATTAATTAATTTTCAATTGTTTAAAAATTAAAAAAATTAGACCCAAACCAAAATCAATTGAAAGTTAATTCAATTTTCACTATTTTTTTAAAATTTTAAAAACTATGAAAATAATTAGCTTTGACTGGGATTTTAAAATACAAGGGATGGAATGAGTTTAGACTTTGATCTCATAGAAAATTATTTTATCCATTTGAAAATGGAGTCTTAAATTTGATTGTAATTTGATCAACTAAGAGAGAACCAATCATTGATAAAACGATTGATCTTCAAAGCATCACTATGCTATCACATGTCAATGGAAAGTGTATGGGAGGACATCAGGTACTCAAACTTATATATACTATCAAATATCCTAAAATATATTGTATGTTAGGGAATTTTTCTTTGTGTTTTCACACAAACTAAAATACAAAGAGAGAAACCTTTCCTAAACATTTTATTATTGATGTTAACTACCAAGAATGACTAGAACTTGTTAAATTTTTTATTGAGGATTGATTTTGTTTATCATGAAACTTTCATTTAATAGATATAATGTAATGATCTGATTAATTCACCTTGATCTAACCAACTGATAGTCAATTCACTTATCTCAATTGTATGAAAAATAAACATGCATTACCCGACTAGAACACCTACTTAAAATATTTTTATTCATATCTTGATCTGAGTAACTAATAATTAGTTTACCTATTTAACTGTATGATAAATGAACATGTGTTAACACTTTATATCTCCTACTCATGATAATTATACATGTTTACCACTTGTTCACTTGAATATATCCATGAAAAACCTATCTATTCTATCATTTGATAAACAAACATTGATATCACCATTTTTAATACTAAAATAGTTATTCTTTGAACCTACTATGAAATTTTTGTCTTGTAGATCCACTTAGCTAAAGAACTTAAATGTTTCTTTCTAAAAAGAATTGATCGTTTCATCGACCTTGAAGTAATGACCATCTTGACATTCTTGTGTAAATCATGTGATTGCCCATGATATTTCCTAGATAGATATCACAATTAAAAATATGTGAAGGCATAAATACCAAAATATAGAGGAGGAGGAGGAGGAGGATAAAAAATAGACTATTGTATTTATTGAAATACCACACACATAAATCCAAAGGAAACAAGAAAAAGAAACAAGACAAAATAGTGAGAACCAAACTATTTACAGAGAGCAGAGGAAATTGAGAAGACTATACAAATCTAGTCATTGGCCAAGAGAAGTACCTACCATTTTGAAATAATGGATTTGACTTACGAGGTTCAAACACATTCAATAATAGTGACCATGTAGGTAGGAAGAGGAACTTAAAATTACTGTTCACATAAAGATAATCTTGAATGAATACATCAACAATGTTTTCCTATTTTGAAATGAAATCATTATGAACTCTCCAATATTTTATGAGCACCCCTGAGCAATACAAAACTTTTTCAATATCTTCTTGGGTGATTTAAATACATATGCACTAAATAAATTATATTAATTGGAGAGAAGTATATCACATATCAATATTTAAGCTGGAACCACAACTTGATTATCTTCTAAAATGAATGGAGTCTTGATATTCATTTCTAAATTACTGCCCATGACAGAGAAAAATCCATAATTGAATGAAACATTTTTATCATCTTGATTGATCTCTTCTACCTTACTAGGTTTCATTTCTATTGTAATGAATATTGGGTACCATTATTTTTGTTCCACCTTCATGGCTTTCTTGACCTTAACTTTGTCATTATTATGATCCTCAATAGTCATAGACTTGATTTCTTTGGATTTAAATCTTGTGGAGAACTCTTCTACATTGGAATATGAAAAGAAAGTACCATTAGAATATTCACCTTTGATCACTGAATCTTTCATTCTGATATAAAAGGAATATTATTATTTATAGAAAAGTGGTTTCATACTATTTTCTCCTTGATAAAGTGGAACATCACTCTCTAGCTTAATCCTCTTTTCTATTTGAAGTTTAACAAGTTGTACCTCAAATAACTTATTTTCTACTTGGATAGTGAAGTTTGATAAATCTTATGAACCAAATAAATATTTATCTTCTTTACCAATGGGGAAGCCAAATTATTCATCTGTTCTCTAATCAATCATTAATTTTTCTAATTTTTCACCTTCTTCCACAATTGTGAAACTGAAACAATCATATGTGATAAGAAGCACTTTCTCTTTTTCTTTGTTTGGAGTTCAGATATTTTTTATTAAGAATTTTCCATTAGAATCTATTTTATGATTATAGAGGGATCTTGATTATATCAGGTTATACCACTTAACCACCACTAACGAAAGTTGTATCATGTTTTAAAGTTTCTTTCTTTAAAATTCTAGAAATAATCATATCTTCAATTTTGATATCTTCTTGTTGCATGGCCTCTAAATCATTTACCTTGTTCCTCATCTAGATGAATTTGATCTTTGGGTTTAGATATTTAATTAAGACACAACTAATTACTAGGACTTGGTTGATCCACCTGAGGAATCAATCTTAATAATTTATTGAAGTGGGTTACAAACTCTCTCATCTACTCATCATTTTGATTCTAAATTTGAAAAAAAAAATAATAATGCACACATATCCATAACTAATTTTAATCTATTCAGTAACTTATTCTTCAAGGAGTACCAATTCATAATGCATCCATCTTCTAGGTCTTAAAACCACTTAGCTTTAGGTCCGATGAGAGTTTAAACAAAAACTAACAGTGACATATTCATGCATAGTTCTCCTAAGATGTTATAAGACACTATGAAGGCTAGGATATGGTTATCTTCATCTTGACCATTTTCACTTGAAAATTTTAGTAATATCTTCCTTGATCCTTAAGGTAACACATTTTATTGGGCCAAATCTAATGAACTAAAATGTTTCCTCCATGGGATATGAGGAACATTAGGGTTGAGGTGAACCAATGCCATTTTTTTAATCAGAAAGATGCAGGCACTAGGTATAATTTCTCAATAGAGTCATCAGCCTCTATTCCATGAGAGATTCTTTCAAATATTTAAAAATTGTGTTTGTAAATCACCTCAATTCCTAATGGAATCATCAAAAACTATTAGCTTAAAAAGTTGTTAGGAAAAAAAATTAGTGACTTTAAGTCAGAAGTGTGGGAATTGAGTCCTTATGTTAGTCAGTTGTGTAGGGAAAAAGTCCCTCTCCTATTATCAAGCATAATTACCTTTATTATAATCCAAAAGGAGAAAGTAGCGATAGAGCTATTAACAACAAAAATATTTTCTATAGGGGTTTCGTACTTTTAACAAGAAAGTATGAAAAGAAAATAGAAAAGAAATGAGGTGAATGAAAGAAATAATGGGAAATAGAGAAAATAAAATAATAAAAAGAGAATGATATTATTATAACCAATTAAACATAGAAGCTACCATAATAACTCCATGAAAAATGAAGGACAATTCTAGGTGACTAAACACAAAGATTTACTAGAATAACTTTAGAAGGAGAAACACTATGCTCATGGAAATCTCTTCTCCTTCAATGGGTGGTAAAGACATAATTACACCCTTAGGAGTATAAAACATACACTGAGATGATTCTCTGATACTAATAGGAGACTAAAGATAATCATCCTAAATTTATCTATAAAAGACAATTACAATATTTTTTAAACCCCACCAAAATTTCACATTTGTGGAAACAACAAACATAGATTTAAAAAGAAGTTATACTGTGTAAATTATACATTAAGATTATTTGGTAATAGTTATAAAAAAAATTTGAAAGTAAATATTTCAATAAAAAAGAATCATAAACACAGACATAATTTATGAAGAGAATCTAATCACATAATTTGTGAATCTCCTTTTTTGTATTGGTCTTTGTTGAGTTGTAATACAATTTCACCTTCTAAAAATATGTCTCAGAGTTCTATTTTTTTAAAATCCCCTTATAATGATCTTAATACTCATATTTATAATGTGGGAAGGTGGTTATGGTGCATAACAACCATTTTTGCATTTTAGGTCGTATGAAAAGTTTTTTACAAAAAAACTCCACTTAAATTTTGTAAAAAGGAGTTGGTACAATTGCACCATGTGTAAGAGTACAAAAGTGAAATTGCATGAATTGAAAAGTGCAGAGGTGTAATTGTTCTTTTTGCACCAAGTGCAATTAGGACTCATGAATTACAAAGTTGACACAGTGCATTTGCATGAATTATATTTGTGAAGTTGCACTTACATAATTTGTAACTAGAAGTTGTAAAATAAGATTAAATATTAACAAGAAAAGACCAAAATCTTTTGATAGAGCCTATTCGTCTTCACTCTTGCTAAGGACAATTTCAACTTTCTCTAACAACTACTTCTTTCCTTATATTACGCCCATTTGATTCACTACAAACTGTTTGACAAAATGTTTCGATGAAATTTTGTGCCCAATCGCCACTATTGTCAATCCATTTATTTATTACCTTGTAAAAATAACAATAATTGTTCTTATAAAAAGCATTGAATTCATTGGGGCCATCCTTCTCGACTTGTTCAACTAACTCTAAAAGATCACCATAAGCACTAGCTTCTGCTGGTCTCCACTCTGCCTGTTATGGTCTTTCAAACATCTTAAAATATAGTGATCCATTATAAGAAATAAATTCATCCCATTATCTCTTTGTAACCGCATTGTTGTTGTTGCAGTCATAAAATATTGTCCATGAAGAGACCATTCACTTTTTACCGACCATTCAGCCCTTGTACTTCCCAACAACTTTTTGGAAAAATAATCCTAAAAGGCCATGTCGCCAGGAAAATTGCCAAAACCTATCATACGTAAAACTTTTCCATGAGGGTACCATCTAAGTTTATTGTAAGGACCTTCACCAAAATCCAACAGAGGATTTCACCTTTTTCAAACAATGTTGCACTTGCAGGCATAAATCCATAAACCACAACAAATTTAGATCCCAAAGGAGACCACTGGACATCGTGGACAGGTCCCTCCTTACAAAGATGCACCATCCCTTCATGACTCCCATCAGTTCTCAAGTAATGTAATATGGATTCCCCATAGTAACTTTGGTTGTTTTTGTCAACATCAGACTGTGCTACAACCAGAAGCCCAGTTGATCCATGGTTCCAAATTAATTGTGTTGTAGAACATTTTAAAAAAAACTCTTCTAAGCTACAGGCTGCGCCTGCTCAAGGTACTTTCGCTCAAATATCTAAACACCGGCTGGTATTCCCTTTGATTCAAGAGCATAAGTACCTAGATAAGTTGGAGGAGATGTAGCAAGTTGCAAGCCAGCTAATCAAGGATGGCGTAGCTTATTTAAAATTCCATTAGCAATGTTTTGTGTATCAAAAATATGTAGCTTATGGGTTGCTTCATCTTCACTGAATTGGAAAGAAACCATGTGGCTTTAGATATATTTTTCTGATACAATTGATAGATGACTACCCCGGACTGAACTTCCCATAATACAAGATTCTTGTCCTGGCTGTTAGATGGCAAACGGAATGCCTGAAAAAGTGTTCCTCGAGGAGAAAAAGCTACAAAAATGACATCAGGAACCTCAATGGAATGAATCTGAGTGGCTCCATCGCAATTATAGATGCCCGAACCACTTTTCTTGGGTTGTTGCAATTGATACATCTTCGGTTATGAGCAAGCTTCAAAAGCCCTCGTATAATCCTCTCATTTTTTTAAATATTCCTTCATCCTACTCGCCGTTTTTTACCCTCCTCAATAAAACCCCGCAATAATTAGGCAAAGGCTGAGGCCAAAATAACTGAGTGAGGTCAAGGGTTCGACACTCGATCAAAGCCAAATTGACTGAACTGAGAAACCGTTTGAGGGTGGCAATCTTCATGAAGATAATTAATGGCCTCATCTTCAATGAATTGGAAAGAAGGCCAAGTGGCTTTAGATATATTCTTCTGATACAATTGATAGGCGGATGCTTCAGACTGAACTTCCCATAATACAAGATTTGTGTGCCGGCTGTTAGATGGCCGACGACATGTCTGAAAAATGTTCCTCGAGGAGAAAAAGCTACAACAATGATACCAAGAACCTCAATGGAATAAATCTGAGTGGCTCCACCACAATCGTAGATGCCCACAGGACTTTCTATGGGTTGTTGCAGTTTAAAAATCTTCGATTAGGAGCAAGCTTTAGAAGCCCTCGTATAATCTTCTCATTCTTTTCATCCTCCTCGCCATTTCTTACCCTACTCAATAAAACCCCACAATAATTAGGCAAAGGCTGAGGCCAAAATAACTGAGTGAGGTCTGGGGTTCGACACCCGATCAAAGCCAAATTGAATGAAGTGAGAAACCGTTGTGAGAGTTGCAATCTTCATGCAGATAATGATGGGAACGTATCTGGTTGCAAGAAATTAAAAAAGTTGTACATCTCGGTTAGATTGTTTTGCAGTGGGGGACCAGTCAAGAGTACATTGTGAGGAGAGAATAAAAAACAAATTGCATGATAGGGGAAAAATAAAGCTTGCTGCACGATAGTGGAAGGGAATATTTTAATTGTATGTTTCCATGAACTATCAAGATTCATTAGCGTAATTGGGGAAGTATCTAAGGCAATTATACGGTAGTCAGAAAATAAAAAGCGAATTCCATATTTTAATTAAAATAATTAAAAATTATTTCAATTAAATTTATTATTTTTAATTTTACAATTGCTTTGTATGTAAAATTGGAAATAAAATTGTACGACTTGAGAAAATGTTTAAATAATTTAGTGTAATTGAAGAAAAATATAAAACATTTATACAACTTGAAAAATGTTAATGAGATATTTGATTTTCCATAAAATAAAAAATTAATTAATGAATTTTTACTGTTTTAAAAATAAAATAAAAATTAGACCCTAACAAAAATTAACCAAAAGTTATTTCAGTTTTCTCTATTTTTTTTAAAATTTAAAAACTGTTACAACACCTCTAAAAAAATCCTCAAGGATTTCAACTATACTTGTCTAGCTCTCATTATGAAAAAATCAATTGTTGATTCATTGGATGGCTTCAAACATATAACTCTTTGTTATACAAGATAATAACAGAGATTAGTAGATTGTATGATAGATTCAATTGGAATTTTTTGTTTAAAGTTTAAAAAAACTTAGCTTTTTTGGTCACTTGTCTAAATGGTTGCTAGTGTTTGTTTCTACACCTTTCTTCTTTATTTTGGTAAATATTGTTCTAGCTAATTGTTCTCCTTCTTCTAGAGGTCTTAACTACATGATTGTGTTTCACCCTAATTGTTTATTATTATGGGAAAATATCTCGTAAAGAATTGTAATAGTATTAGTGGGGTTGGATATAACAATTGAGGTCTCATTTTCTCACAATCAATTTGTTAATGACACCATTCTTGTTAATCTAGTTACATATTAGGAGGCTTCTATGTTTAAAAATATTATATATTGATATTAGAAAGCTTTGGGATAGGCAATGAATCTTTCCAAATCAAGTATTTTCTTTCTTCACACCTCTATTCCTTTTGTCAAATGAGGATCAAAGCTATATTTGGGTTCTACATTGGGAAGCTTCTTAGTAAATATTTGTGTGTTTTCTTTGTGGGATGATCTTGGATTTTTTTTTAGATTTAGATTTCTATTTTTTAAAATAAAATAATATTTGGAAAGGAAAATGGCTCTTTTGAGTTGGGAAAATTATTCTTATACAATTTGTTTTCTAAGCAGATCTAGTCTAGATAATGTTAATTTTGCTAGCTCCTAAAAGTGTTAAACATAAATTAACCTTGCTTATGAGAAATTTATTTTGGAATGCCTCTCAAAATGTTAAAAATATTTCCCTCATGAAATGAAATGAAATTTTTAAGCCATAGTCAAAACGTGGAGTTGGTATTAAAAACATTGTTATGTTGAATAAATTCTTTGGTAATAAATTACTTTGGATAATCTACTCATAAAAGGGGATTTGGTATTAAAAACATTATTATGTTGAATAAATCCTTTGGTGATTAATTACTTTGGATAATCTACTCAGAGAAAGGTTTGTATTTGGAGTGCCATGTTAAGAGGAAAATACTTGGATGGTTTAGATGATACAGTGAGAATCTTCATTGATGAAAATTAGATGAGGGGATCTCATATATGGAATTTATTAAAGGGATGCATGTTTATTATTCTTGATTTTGTTTATTAAAATACCAAAAATGGTAGGAGAGTTCAATTATGGAGAGATGCCTGGTCTTCTCCTACAACTCATGTTCATCATCCCTCTTTCAACCTTTTAATGATTATTACTTAAATGTTTAGGGCCACACTATTGATAACTATTGGACATTTTCATAGATGCTTAGGGTGAGAAGAGATATTGGAAGGACCCATTGAGCATGGATCCTTTTACATTAGAGATTCTCCTTTATTTTTACATTTTATTTATTTCTCGACCCTTAAGTCCTCCTAGGAGGATGGTTGCTTGAAATGGACTAGGGACCCATTGGATGAATAGTTTGTGAAATATGGATATTATAAGTTGATCAGTAATCTAGAAGCTCTAGACTCATCATCGTTAATGTTTGGAATCTTATTGGTTGTGTCATAAGAAAATGTCTTGTATGGTTCTCCATGAAATAAGATTCCTTATTTCGAGATAGGATTTAGAATATTGTATTCCATGGTCCATTGTTATGTGTTCATTTGAATTCTTCTTCTAAAGATCCATATAATGTGCTCTTTCATTACTTTTTCTCTTAAGGATTTAGATGTGGTTTTTTCATTGGATCTGTAGAAATTGGTTGGGAATTTGTTCTATTTAGGATATGTTAGTCAACGGGGTGGAAGAATGAGGTGATCAAGTGAGTAAGCTTTGGCAAATTCCTCCCTTAAAATGATAGTATTAGAAGATTAGTTTTCATGGTTCATTGTTATGTGCTCATTTTTATTCTTCTTCTGAAGATCCATATCATATTCTCTTTCATTAATTTTTTCTCTTAAAGATTGAGATTTTAGGAAATGTCACTGAACTTTGTATGTGTCTAGATAGCTTATTTAAGTCCATCACTTGGAATACCTTTTTATCACTTCTTTCCCTTATGACCCACCTCACCTTGAAATCCTTCACCATTTTTATGTTCAATATGTCTTTGTCATTATCCACCACTTCATCATTTATCAATTCATAGTGAAATTGAATCTCTTCTCTTAGCACAACACATTCCCATACCATATGAAGGAAATGTACAAAAGGTGAAAAAGGGTCAATGATCATGGGTTTTGAGTTAGATACAAATGAAAATTTACACTTTTTTTGTGTAATTTGATATATTTTTACAGTCATCCTATGTCTGATATCGATTGTGCCTAGTTAGAATAATTATTTATTTATCATAGGTTAGAAGAATAGAGTTAATGAATGCTCGACTAGGTTAAAAATTTGTAATGACGAGTCGAGACGAGAAGATGGATTTGATAACAATTGTAATAGAGAAGGAAATTCAAATGGGAAACATAAAGGATTGTGTAGAGAAGGGATTTAAATTTATGTGTCTCTACAAATAACGTGACTCTACAAATCCATCATGATTAAACAACATAAGAGATTGGCATAAAATAACTCCTTTTCAACCATCACCCCCACTAGAAATATGAAATTGACATTTTTGTAAAAAGATGTGAAAGGAGTTTAGTGGTTCAGGGTTTAATGACTGACCATGCAAGTTGGAATCTAACAAACACCACCAAATATAACCATCAACTATTAAAATGGTGCCCACCATTTTTCCTTGATCACTTATGACTTCTACACATTAATTAATTCAATTCAAAAATGTAAAAGATTGGTAGGGAGCCCAATGAATTCCAAGAAGAAAGAAATAATTGGGAAAGTATTAATGTTCACCCCCAAAGATTCATCTCATATGTACCTTAAAATATAAAGTTTTTTCCACTTACCTGATAATGACATGTATAAATAGGACTTACCTATAGCTTTTATCTTTTCCATCCAGATTTTTATAGATGTCAACTACATGTTATTTTTTGGTTTTGATTGGTGGATATGGTGAGGTGTTGAATTCCTTATTGTCATGATTTAATACATAAATAGACGTAATGAATGCCAACACAATGAGAGGGAAAAACTTTTTAATTTGGTTCAACTTGTTAGGAATGACTTTATTATGGAAGTAAGTACATTTGTATATATTCATTTCATAATATATTAAACTTTAAGTACTAATAAAAAAGATAATTTTCATTTTTAAATTACACATTGAGTGAATTTATATTCAATAATATTTTATAATAAATTAAAATATAAGGATTTCTTAAATGTGTATAGTAAGTTTTAAGTGGCAGTAGGAAGAAAAAAATTGTTCAAAAAGATTTTTAAAATGACAATAAGAAGCTATGCTGACTTGAATATAGGTAATTTCCCTCTCCCCCAAATTTTTATGTTTACCTTGCATCTAATCTTCCTCTAAATTCATCAACTTGTTCACCAATGTTTCAACATATTTTCTCCTCATGTTTTCCTTAATCTCAAGTCTAACCTTCAAAACATCACTAAAAAATCTTTTGTTTGTTAGTTACTCTATAGAGAATGTTCAACATATCATGACCCCTAAAAATATGCTTTCAATGGTTGATATCCATCAGTTGTACATAATAAATACTCCCACAATGGGATGGAACATAACCTTACTTTGTGGTGCCCCATCTTCTGATGAAACCTCACTCCTCTATTCTTTCCACAAACTCTGTACGTAGCACTTCAAACTTTTGCTACACTAGATTAGGGTGAATGAACCACAAGAAGGGCCGATTAGTCACTCCAAACCTCATGAAAACTTCTCATGCTCTTCATTTGATAAAATAGTGATACTTCCAAAGAAGACATATATACTCCTCATTGCTTCATTTGTTTGCTAACTCATCTAGTTAGTTTTCCTCTTCCTCCTCTTAATTATTTCTATAACTATAAATTTTGGCATCTATACATCATCTTCTAGCCCAGGATTCATAAATATAGAGATCAACAAATATTATTCAAATAATAACTATATTATGATTTTCTACCCCTATTTCCTCTGAGCTTTAACAAGTGTCTAAATAGTTATCTACGTGTTTGTATTTGTTTATTAAGTTATTGATGAAAAATTGTTTCCATACTATACTTAAGCATTATCTATGCCAACAATCATTAGAATTACAATTCTAAATATTTATGCAAAATGTGGACATGTCATTAAACTTTGTAAGTCTATGTTTTTAGGTTTATTTGATTCCATCACCTTAAATGCCTTACCATGGCTTCTCACCATTAATTCCCAACTCACCTTGAAATATTTCATGACTTTATTGCTTTGTAATATTATATTTAGATGAAAAAAATAAATTTTTGTAAAGTAATTATGGAGAAAGATTGATTGGGATTTGAATCACCATGCAATCTTTTAGTTTATGATGTCTTGCATTATTCATGGAAAGAAATAGCCTCTTTGCCCAATAAATATGTCCAAATTATAACTCTTTTGGTTTCAAGTAGGGGACATCTATATTATTTGGCTGAAAATTCCAACATGTTAGGGTCGGGTGAACTTTGGTTTATTTAGTTTTATCTTGGCGACTGAAATAGAGAAATTAATTTCATTATAATGGAATTAGAAAATTTAGAAGCAACCAAGATAAATTTAGTATTTTGGGTTTGTAATTTGGATAAAAAATTAAAGTGGACATGGGTGCATACATTCAAGATCTAAGTTGTAAATTCTCCAAGTATTTTTAATTATTTTCTCAACCATTCACCAGGTTGATCAAACAGGATGTGATGTGGTCGATGAAAAAGTGTTTGAATATTTTACTTAAGCATGATCTATGCCAACAATCACTAGAATTCAAATTCTAAACCTTTATGTGAAATGTGTCATCCAGATTTCATGATAGATTGCATTTATGTCTATTAGGATTATGTGTGTTTAAGTCAATTATTGGATTTATATGAATTGCATCTATTAGAAAGGGGAGTAGAGCTTCCAAGGTGGTAGGTTCTTTGATTGGGTGTTTACTAGTATTAAGGGTTGATAAGGACAACATGACATTAATTTGATTTTAATAAGGTTCAATGTTCAATGTGAGAATCAACTCAATGTTACAATGCCAATGATACAGAGACAAGATAGTGAAGTTATAAAGTCTATATTGTAGCTTATGTTCATCTATGCTACCAATATATTGACAACTAGATCAATTATGGCAAGGACATATTAATCTTACAAATGGTGAAAGATTTCAAAGTGAGATTGGTGGTGATGATGAGGGGAAATGATAACATATTTCATATGATATCATACAATAGATGTCCCTTAACATATTGATTTCATAATGCC
>JARHVA010000480.1:5272500-5333964 GCA_037957365.1 Torreya grandis | reverse complement strand
AATGGTTTTGAGGGATGTTTTTATAGTTAAAATACATATTTTAAATGGTATTTTCATCATCCAATTCAAATCCATGAAGTGTCTTCAATAAGAGGAATGGTGTCTTAAGTGTTAGAACATATCATCCTACTACAAGTCTATTTTGGTTTGTCTAAGATGTTTGAATTTTTAGATTTTATAATTTATTAATAATTCATTAAATCCTAATAAATATCCCATAATTAATGTGTTGTTTCTTTATAAGTATCTCTTTTTAAATATTCCTTCAAAGAAGCATCCTATTTTGTATCCTTTGGAAGCATGGTCTATGTTCATGAGCAACCTTATCTAAGTCAGAATAAAAATGTGGGGTATTAATGGTAATGATAATTAATTTTTATGAATGAGTTAATAATTTAAAAAAAAAATTAATTTTAATTTGTTTAGAAGTGAGTTCAAATTATACTCTCAAACAAGGTAGAAATGTGTTCTAGCCACCCAGAGGTCTGTAAACCTATAGGTGGACATTCATGGGACCTAAGTTCTATGTGGAGTTTGTTAAAGTACTGTAAAAGTGTGATATAAAATCAAAAAAAACCATGTGACCCTATAAAGACACCATTGTATCATCAAAAGGCATTAATAGACTCATAGACTTTTACTTTCAACACACAAACCTTACACATAATCTATACAAGTGATTCAAATGTTGAGGATGACATATGATTAGTCAAAAGGCATAGGATTATGGATAGGATGATAATATGTTTCTAATAACTGATACATCTTCACACATTAATATTCAATAATTTAACTCCCTAACAACCTATGTAAGCAAAATAGAGACCTATAAGTGACATACCTATAGGTTCTCTTTTAGACTGAAAGCTATTTATCCTCCCAAAAAGAATAAAGTAAAGGAAGGAAACATGATTTAAATTAAATAATAAAAGAGAGGACACAAACCATTAAGACACCTGAACCATCTAGGAGTCAAATAAAATTTGAGAGGACTAAGTTAGCAAACCTAGTTCTCATGCACAGACCTATGTATGAAGGCAAGAAAGAAAAGGGTTTGTATAATTTTATAAAAAATCTAGTGAAAAATGAAATATAGTGAAATAAACTCCTATCAATTTGGAATACTATAAAAGTTACATGAAATATTTAATAATATCAACTTATAGGCCTGTTGTCCCCAAAATTGGCCACTCATTTTTGTAGTCAACATGTTAACCATTTTGGTCCTACAGGCCAAAAAATGGTGTCTTTCCTTCTCAAAAATGTTCTGAGAAGTCAAGTTATCCAATTACCCAAGTCTTTTTGGCAAAAGGAAAGCTCTCATTTTCAAAAGGTTTTTCAGTCAGGAAAATGAACAAGGAACAATTCAAAACACTTGAAGGCATTTCCTAAAACTGATAAGGATGGTTCAACGGTGGGGTTAAATGATTTGAAATGAATGCCACTAAACCATTGAACCATTAAACCATTAAACCATTGAAATCCACTTCAAAATGGTTCAAAGGTTCAAAACAGTTCAAAGGATTAAAAAGGTTTGAGCTGAAGGTTCCAATGAAAGGTTCAAACAGTTGGTTCAACGATACATTGAATTGAATTCATAAGAAGACTGAGCAAATGTGACTCTTTGTAAAACATAAAATATTTAACCGCTAAATTGTTGAACCATTAAACCAATGAACTCTAAAAGATGGTTCAAGGTTCAAAATGGTTCAAGTGACTGGTGACATCCCTGTGGATGTCAAATTTAGGATAATGGAATAACAGTTGATTTTAAAATAACATAGACTTGAGGACAAACTCAGTGATCTACTAAGAAAGGAGCCAAAGAAGCCAGTAGAAGGTGAGAAGATAGCCCTGAGAGATCAGATCAGTAGGAAGAGACAAAATATAGCAAGGAAAGAGGGAATTAAATAGAGAATCTAGAAACATAAGTGGAAGAGTTATTTTAGTGGGTATAATAGTCCACTAGGTGGATATTAGAGAGCAAAAGCATTCAATGGTGCAGCCTATTTTTCTTTATTTGAGTAAAGATGAGTGGATAGTTGTGTAAGTATCAGAAAGAGGAGTGGTCTTTCCTTTCAGAGGATCAATAAACCCATGCTTTGGAGAAGACATTTGATATGAGTTAAATGCCAAAGTCAGGACTGGTAACCTACTCCAGCATGGCCCTTGCATAGAACTTCCTCTTTCCAATGCATTCAATGCAGCATGGGCCATTTTTTGAAAACAAGTGCCAAAGTCTTTCTTTGGATGCTATATATTTTAATCTTTCATTTTGAATAAAAGATATCTCTCAGTTATTAGAAGTAAAACTCTGTCCAAATTGAAATGCATTTTTGAGACTTTGAGCTCAGATTGTTAATCATATGTTATCAGGTGAATGAGAAAGCAAGTGACCTTTCAAACTTTGTGTTCAAATAACTTGTGTTATGTAGGAAATTTTTTTTATGTCTTTTTCCTAAATACAATCTTATCCATTTGATCAAATAAGTAGAGCAAGTGAAAATAATCTGGAAGATGTCCTGAAGTTGATTGTAGAGACTTTGTGCTACCATAATTATCTTTAGCTTGTGTGTTTTGTGTTTTAACACAAAGGATATTGGAAATTATTTGAACTACTTTTATCCTTTGTGATCTTATACTCTGTTGTAGTTTATGGTGGAGACTTTGGGCTATACTTCATTCTATGGTGTCTTACGTACTTAATCAGTAAGAGAAGCAATGCAAGACTTTGTGCTTTTGTGGGTTTCTTGTGGATCCAGCTATCACCTGGGAAGTTTTCCTATTGTTTTATGAACATCATTTCTCAAAAAAGAGAAATGGATTTAGTTATTACATAGGATTTTTCCTTTGTTTTGTGAACATCATTTCTGAAAAAGAGAAATGGATGGTGTGATTCTACCCCCAAGTTAGTATTTAGTATAGGTTTAGTTTATAATAGTTTATAGGGAGCCTCCCCTTACTGAGAGGAGAGATTTATCTTATTATACTGTGACTGATATAACAATTTTGTCTTCAGTTAGTTGATGATAAAATATTCACCCAATAGCTTTTTGGAAACTCTACTGGGGAAGAACGTGCAAGTTGAAGCCTCATGCTTCAAATTGAAGTAGTTCTAGTTCTTTTCCATTCTACACTTTGGTAGATCCATAATATATGAAAAACCAAAGAGCTCAAGGTATTGTTGATTTTGTATTCAAGTTTGTGCAACAAAATCATTTTGATCTTTCTCCTCCACAAGCTCACCTCTAGCGAACCAGGAGTTTTCCTCCTACCAATGTCAAGTCTCCAATACTAGGTGAAGCTTATCTTTCCTCTTCTAGCAGAGATTTATCTATACATACTCCACAAAGGTTTTTTATCCCTCCTTTCAATCATCATATCATGGCAGCCCAAAGCCCTTGGGGTAACACTTTTAGCCCCCTAAATCTAACCCCACCTTTACATGAACTACCTTGTAGTTCAAGAAAGAATTTTTCCAAGTTCTATGGTGATGGGAAAGTTTATCTTGATGAGAATATTGAAAATTTTTGCATATCATGTGGTGTGATAGGCATTGAATATGAAGATATAGCAGTAAGATTGTTCATAGAAACATTGCAAGGCACTTCTATAGATTGGTTTTATCATCTTCAAGATCAGACTATAACTGACTGGAACACTCTCAAGGCCAAGTTTGAGGCTAGGTTCAAATTCATAAAAGATGCACATGCCTTGTTGACTTAGCTTACACAAATGAAGAAGGAGCCTCATGATCCTATGCGAGACTTCATTGATAAATTCAATAAGCTGAGGAATAGGATTCCTATAATTGCTCAGCCAACACTAGAAAATATTAAGTGCTTCTTCATCAATTCTTAACTTCCCAAAGTGAGTTTTCTATTGAGGCAAGCTGGCCATATAGATCTTTCTACAAATCAATTTTGGCTACCAAGGTCAAAGATGATCTTATAATTGCAAGTAAGATAAGAAGAGATCCTAACAAAAATAAATTTTCTTTGCCTATTGAAAATTCTTCTACAAGCACCACTAATCCTATGGTGAAAAAGTTAGCAAATGAGTTATTATATCTGAAAAGGCAAATGGCCCAAAGAATGGCTGCTCCTCCTTCTTATTGAGATATACCAAGGAAGACATTCCCTAACCATTCATATCAAAGCAATGCTATTAGGAATCAAGGGCAACCCAATCGCCTTCCTCCCGTACAGGGGAAGCTTGCCATTGAAGTAGCACCGACTAACTCAGTAGTTGGTTATCATGAAGCCAAACATGATTTATCTTTCCAACCTAAGT
This sequence comes from Torreya grandis, assembly GCA_037957365.1. Taxonomy (NCBI): domain Eukaryota; kingdom Viridiplantae; phylum Streptophyta; class Pinopsida; order Cupressales; family Taxaceae; genus Torreya; species Torreya grandis. Next base: position 5,329,671 of record JARHVA010000480.1, on the reverse strand, counting down.
TTGACCAAGAAGATGATGCTAATATATTTTTAGAAGGAGAAGAATAATTAGCTGGTGACTCCAACATTAGTTTTTTAAATTACCAAGATGAAGCTAGAAGAAAGGGAGAAGTGTTTGATGGATCATACACTATTTTTACTAGGTCCCAGAACCAGTCAACTCAATAAGTTGATAAGGGAAAAGTAGGAGAACCTTAACTAGTAATTTAAATTTATAAACAGGGGACTTCACTACCTTTCCAATCAAAGGACTCAGTGATCAATAAGAAAGTAAGTACCTCAAATAACCATATACCTTCTGCTTCCATTTTTTAGATCGGTCGCACACCCAATAAAACCTAGAATGATGGACTTCTTTCCTCTATTTCTAGTTCATTTCAGTTATTTGACATAATTGATCATACTAGGAAGACCAAGATCTAAATGTCTGAGTTTGAATACTTATAAGCCAACCCTGAGCAGTTGGATAGGTTGACTGAATGCATCAAAAGCAAAATCATCCTTATAGGAAAAGATTTTTTAAAAGTGACTCATGATCCCTCAAAGAACAAAGCCACTTGAAATAATCTTGTCATTACTCCTCCTATTGCCCTTGAGAAAATAGAACCTTTCTATGTTTCCCTTTTGATTAATGGTCATAAGTTGAGAAACTGTATAATAGACTCTAGAGCCTCTGAAAATGTTATGCCCACCAAGGTAGCAGAATCTCTTGGTCCTACCTTAACTAAAACTTTTGGGAGATGTTTCTCCATGAAAAACAAGTAAGTGCCACTTTTGGGTCAAATAAAAGATGCCCAATTTGCATTTTCAGCTTTTCCAGATAAGAGGATTAAGATGATAGTCTTAGTGGCTGATGTTCCAGCTTCCTATGGCATTCTGCTTGGACATAATTTTTGTAAGGATGTAGGTGGAGAGTTGAATATGGACTTGTCTAAAGCAAGGATACCTGTTAAGGGCATCATGAAAAATTTTCTTCTTGAGAAGGAGTCAAAATATATTTTCACCCAAACGTCAGACCCTAAAGCTCAAATTTTGTTTGAATCCTCAAGAATGGGTAATTACTTTCTATCCACTGAAGATGTTTCTATTTCATCAAATGAAATTTCATTGGATGACAATTCAAATAATTTAGATAGAAAATTAGAAGAATTAGTTGAGCAAAGTTTAGGTGAAAAAGGATCTTCCCTCTCTAGCGAAGACAAATCTTTAAGAAGATCAGATTCTAATGATGTCTAGATTATAGAATTTAATCACAGCTGCTTTTTTACCAGTTCTAGAGCTGGAATTGTTTTGATATCTTCACAAGGAGATATTTTCCCCTTTTCATATAAGTTGTAGTTCAACAATACCAATAACACCGCTGAGTATGAATCTTTATTGCTTAGATTAAATGCTACTCATGCTAAAGGTGTTAAGATTCTTTATGCTCAAGGAGATGCTAAATTGGTGGTTTGTCAGGTAAGAAATTTATATCAAATCAAAAATGAAAGATTGTGACATTATCACAATCTTGTATGGGATTATATTAAAATTTTTGATGCTTTTAGTATTTTTGTAGTGCCCAAAGAGTTTAATGATTATGCAGATTCATTGGCTATCTCTGCAACCCTCATGGTTCCTTACAAAGATTTCAAAGGGAACAAGTACACTATTGAGTTGGTCTTTTGACCAAGTGTACCTAATAATGCTGACCATTGGCAAGTGTTTCATGGTGATAATCAAACTGTCACTTTTTTGTAAAATATGGATGGTTTTGAGGAGCACTATTTTGAAGGTAGTACCTCTCTAGCATGGGAATCAGTTCCTAAAACAAGTTCATGAACTAGCGAAGAGTTTATTCAACTCAAAGGGAATAGAATCCTAAAAGGTTTGGTTTCTTTTGAGAAACTATTTGATAAGCATGATAGGTGTATCAAGTAGCATCCAATGGATTCAAGTTCATCCAAAGAGTTTGATCAAGTAAATCTGAGTACCGAAGAAAATCCCAAAATGGTCAACATTGGGAAATGTTGTACTACTGACGAACAGCTCAAATTTGTCACTCTTCTTCACCTTTACATTGATGTTTTGTCATATTCCTATGATGACCTAAAATCCTTCAAGCCTAAAGAAATCAACATGAAATTCCTCTCAAGACTAGGTCATTGCCTCACAAGTAGAAGTAAAGGCAATACAATCCCAAGATATCAGGTACTATCCTTTCAGAGATCCAAAAGATGTTGAATGCTAGGATAATTTTTCCAATTCATTATTCCACCTAGATCACCAACATAGTTTTTGTAAGGAAAAAGAATGGATCAATTCGTATATGTGTGGATTTCAGAAATCTCAATCAGTCTTCTCTAAAGGACAACTACCCTCTACCTATTATGGATCAAGTGTTGTAAATAGTAATTGGATTAGAGATGTTATCAATTTTGGATGTTTTTTTTGGGTATAATCAAGTATAATTTGATGAATTAGATCAACACAAAACTAATTTTACTATACCTTGGGGCACATTTGCATATCACATAATGCCTTTTGGTTTGATCAACACTGGCACCACATTCCAGAGAGAAATGGACCTTACCTTCAAAGATGAATTAGTGAAGTTCATCATGGTATATCTTGATGACTTAACTATCTTCTCCAAGCATCATCTTGATCATATGCATCTTTTACAACAAGTGCTAGAATGATGTAGGAAAAATGGTCTTTCTCTTAATCCCAAGAAGTTAGTTTTTGGGGTTACAGAAGGTAAACTTCTCAGCCACATTGTATCCCAAGAAGGTATAAAAATAAACTTAGAAAGAGTCAGATCTATCCAAAATCTTACTCTACCTAGTAGTAAGTCTTTAGTCCATTCTTTCTTTGAAAAGGTGAATTTTCTAAGAAGGTTCATCCTAGAATTTATAAAAAAAACCCACCACATTATCAACATGATGAAGGATAAAGCTACTTTCTAATGGACTGTAGAAGGTACATCAACATTTGAATATATCAAGAAGGCTATTTCTCATTCCCTAATCCTATTTTTTATGGATTATACCAAAGACTTCATGGCATATAGTTATGCTTCTAAGCACACAATTTTAGCCATTTTGGTTCAACAGTATAAAGAAGGTGTGGATTTTACCATATCATTTATGAGCTGCCCTCTCAAATATCATGAATTGAAGTATTAAATTATGAATAATCATGCTTATTTAGTGGTTAAGGTGATAAAATATTTTTGGTTCTATATCCCGAATTCACACACTATTGCTCTGATGCCTGATACCACAATGAAGGCTATTTTAACTTAGCAAGAGTTCAGTACAAAAAGGGGCAATTGGATTGTCAAAATTCTAGAGTTTGATATTGATATAAATCCTACTAAGTTGGTGTGGGGAAGAGGTCTTTGTCAACTAATTTTTGAAAATGTATCAGAAGAAATAGGACATGAAGAGGCAATGACTGATGACATGCCAACAATTCTTTTTGTTACTACTACTGATGAGTGGTATTCTAATATCACTCATTTTATTACTTATGGTGAGTATCCTACACATCTATCTTATAAATAAAAGAGGAATGTTAAGTTGAGAGCTGCTAACTATTTTTTGTCAGAAAATGGTTTATACAAAAGAAGCCTTGATGGGGTATTTCTTCACTGCGTAGATAAAGTGCAGAAAAGTAAAATTTTGTAGTCCTTCCATAACTTGGCTTGTGGAGGACATTTTTCCACACCTATAAATATTCATAAAATTCTATGAGCTAGATATTATTGGCCTACTCTATTGAAAGATGCATATAATTGGGTACATAGATGTGATTTATGTCAATAGTTCATTAGGAAATCCAAGTTGGCCGTATTACCCATTAAGCCTATGGTTATTGAAGAGCCTTTTTAGAAATGGGGTATTGAATTTATTGGCACCATGAACCCATCCTCAAGTTTTGGACATAACTATATCTTCACTGCAATAGATTATTTTACTAAGTGGGTGGAAGCCATTCCAGTCAAGCATGCCACTTCAGAAGTGGTGTGTAATTTCTTGAAGGAAAATATTATTTCCCGTTTTGGAGTTCCAAATAAGATTATAGTAGAAAATGCCTCATGTTTCTCTTCTCAGGAGATTACTAACTTTTTCTACAATCACAAAATTATTCTTTCCCACTCCTCAGACTATTATCTATAAGGAAATGGCTAGGCAGAATTGAGTAACAAAAATTTGGTTACTATCATCAAGAAATTGGTTGATGACAATTAGAGGACTTTGCATAAATCATTATTTAATGCTTTATGGGTAGATAGGATTACACCTAAGAGGGAAATAGGTATTTCCCCATTCCAACTTCTATATGGTCTAAATGTAGAAATACCCATTACCTTGGAATTACTATCATTTAATTTGGCAAAGGCAGTACAAGATTCAACTTTTGAAAGTTTTATTGACAAAAGAATCATGTGTCTAACTGAGTTAGAAGAGTAATGAACTATAGTAGTGGACCACATTACTGAACATCAAAATCAAGTGAAGATACTTTTAAACCATAAAGTAAGGATTCATGAGTTTCAGATTGGAGATCAAGTCTTGTTATGGGACAAGAGGAGAGAACCAAAGGGAATGCATGAAAAATTTGATTCCTTGTGGAGAGGTCCATTCGCCATCCATCAATTCAGTGGAGATAATAGTTTCTTATTGAGATATCAAGATGGGATGCCATTCTAACTATCTTGTAGTGGGTATCATCTGAAGCACTTCAATCCTTGAAGTATTAGATAAGTCTAGTTGTATATTTGTATAGTCTTTGTTTGTTTTATGTTGTTCATTTCATTTTTTTGGCATCTTTCTCTTTTTGGGTGGCTTGACTCTGTGGCCCAATGGCATGGATGAAGGCACTTAGATTATATATTCTAATCCCTTCAATTATTTTAGAGTAAAACCAATGGAAGCTCCCCAACTAGAGCCTGCTATTGTCCCCAAAATCAGCCACTTGTTTTTGTAGTCAACATGTTAACCATTTTGGTCCTGCAGGCCAAAAAATGGTTTCCTTCCTTCTCAAAAATGTTATGAGCAGTCAAGTTATCCAATTACCTAAGTCTTTTTGGCAAAAGGAAATCTCTCATTTTCAAAATGTTTTTTAGTCAAAAAAATGAATAAGGAACAATTCAAAACACTTGAAGGCATTTCCTAAAATTGATAAGGATGGTTCAATGACAGGGTTTAATGATTTGAAATGAACACTGTCGAACCATTGAACCATTAAACTATTGAACCATTGAACTCTACTTCAAAATGGTTCAAAGGTTCAAAATGGTTCAAAGGTTCAAAATGGTTTGAGCTGAAGGTTTCAACGAAAGGTTCAAATAGTTAGTTCAAAGATACATTAAATTGAATTCATAACAAGACTGAGTGAACACGACTCTTTGTAAAACATAAAATATTGAGCTTCCAAATCATTGAACCATTGAACTATTGAAGCAATGAACTCTAAAAATATGGTTCAAGGTTTAAATTGGTTTAAGTGACTGGTGATGTCCCCATAGATGTCAAATTAAGGATAATGGAATAACCATTGATTTTCAAATAACGTAGACCTAAGGACAAACTCAGTGATCCACTGAGAAAGGAGCTAAAGAAGCTAGTAGAAGGTGAGAAGATAGCCCTGAGAGCTTGGATCAGTAGGAAGAGATAAAATATAGCAAAGAAAGAGGGAATAAAATAGAGAATCCAAAAGTGTCTGTGGAAGAGTTAATCTAGTGGGTGGGACAGTCCACTAGGCAGATATCAGAGAACATAAGCATTCAATGGCGTGGCCTATTTTTCTTCATTTGAGTAAAGATGAGTGGATAGTCATGTTAGTATCATAAAGAGGTGTGGCCTTGACTTTTAGAGGATCAAGCAACCCATGATTTGAAGAAGACATTTGATATGAGTTAAATGCCAAAGTCAGGAATAGTAACTTGCTCCAACATGGCCCCTGCACAAAACTTCCTATTTCCAATGCATTCAATGAAACATGGGCCATTTTTTGAAAACAAACACCAAGGTCTTTATTTATATGCTATATATTTTAATCTCTCATTTTGAATAAAGGAGATCTCTCAATTATTAGAAGCAAAACTCTGCCCAAATTGAAAGGCATTTTTGAGACTTTGAGCTCAGATTGTTAATCATATTTTATCAGGTAAATGAGAAATCAAGTGACCTTTCAAACTTTGTGTTCAAATAAATTATGTTATGTATGAAATTGTTATTATGTATTTTTCCTAAATACAGTCTTATCAATTTGATCAAATAAGTAGAGCAAGTGAAAATAATCTGGAAGATATCTTGAAGCCGATTGTAGAGACTTTGTGCTACCATAATTGTCTTTAGCTTGTGTGTTTTGAATTTCAGCACAAAGGATATTGGAAAGGATTTGAACTACTTTTATCATTTGTGATCATATACTCTGTTATTTTTTATAGTGGAGAATTTTGGCTATACTTCATTCTACGGTGTCCTACGTACTTAATCAGTAAGAGAAATAATGAAAGACTTTGTGCTTTCATGGGTTTTTTGTGGATCCAGTTATAACCCGAGAAGTTTTTTTGTTGTTTTATGAACATCATTTCTGAAAAAAGAGAAATGTATTCAATTATTACATAGGAGTTTTCCTCTATTTTGTGAACATCATTTCTAAAAAATAATAAATGGATGGTGTGATTCTACCCCCAGTTAGTATTTAGTATAGGTTTAGTTTATAATAGTTTATAGGGAGCCTCCCCTTACTGAGAGGAGATATTTATCTCATTATGATATGACTGATATAACAATTTTGTCTTTAGTTAGTTGATGACAAAATATTCACCCAATAAGGCCTCATGATCAAACTCTCTCCAATAGTCACCTACAGCCATGCCTTGGAAGGTATAAGCTAATTGGTGCATACAATGAAGATATAGTGCCTTGAAAAATTTGCATAGGGTAGGTAAAGTGTTTTTAACCATAATTAGGGTGACTATTATTTACAATGACTAGAATCAAGGTTCTAAACTCCTAATACATTGTCAAGATCTCAAGAATTGACACCTATAGTTAGACTTAGAGAGAAGTGAGAAGGGTACTATAGGGTGTGAAGTAATGGTGAATTGAGAGTGAAAATTGAAAGGGTTAAAAATTATTAAAAAAAATCATTAGTATGTAAATGTTCTTAAATTAAAATCCTAAAACCCTTTAATGCACTCAGATTATCCTAAGGATTACCTATATGCTAGTCTAAGCAAGACAAACTAGTTTCAAGTGTAATGAAGGGGAAGAATACATATGAAACATTGGAATCTATATCAGGTTATGTTGAAATATATGAAACTACCTTAAGTAATGATAAATAAAATAAACATGAGAAGGATGACTAAATAGATCTCTAAAACCTACTCACACAGTGACATGGACGTACATGTCTATTTAAGTTCATGAGAAGATTTTGCTTTTTTAGAGAGAGGTAAGGGTCTATGTGGGGTTTAAGAGGAGGGTAAAATATTTTAGGATGGTTTAATGGTTATTATATGGTCCTATGATATCCTCAAACCCATAAAAATGAAAAAATGTTGATAGACTCTGTTTAGGCTAGGTAAGCTTAAGATCAACCACACATAGACCCATAGGTACAATCATGAATAAAGTGGACTATTGGAGGTAAATTTATGGTTTAAAGGTTTTTATAAGTTTATAGACATAATAAAAAACTCCAAATATCATCATAAATAGGTAAAAATAAATAAAATGCCAATTAGGAATATAAGACCTTCCTTGAGCTTCTCTTAAAGCAGACTACAACACAAAATGCAACTTTATCTCACTTGGTATAACGTTGACCCTATGAATAGAGCTAAGTGATTTTTAGGGATGGTAGTGAGGTATCCAAACTTCATTATTTTGGAATCATTTTATGTATTTAGAACATCTCATACATGAACCAAGGCTAAGACCCCTCTCTAATGGCCTACTTCCAACTCTAGAGACACCATATTTTAATTAGAAATTCCATGAGATTTTGAATGGAGAAAAATATTATTTGGAGGTGGTATGGGTCCCCTAACTACAATATTTTGGCATTAATAGGGAGAAAAAATATCTATTCTTTATGAATAACCCTTGAGAGTAAAATTTGCCTAAAACCCTCCTAAAACCTTAGTAGTGACCATCTGAGAGAATTGAACCTGCAAATCACATGAGATTACCTTGTTTTTCATTGAAACCTCATATAAATTGTTTATGACTCTAATTATATTTACAAGTGTACTTTGGTTGTACTTGTAGATGTATGGATTGTAATAATTACACTATTTTACAAGGGTTTACAATGTTTTGTAGGGTTTTGAAATGTTGGACACTTGAAAACTATTGGGAGAGGTCACATGAGGTTTATTTAATATTTGGGGTCCAAAAAATCCATAATATAAATTTTTTAAGTGATTCAACAAAGCTCATTTTTCAAGTTAGTCTTAAACAGGGCTAAAATGAGACTAGGTTTCAAGGCCATTTCATAGTTTTCACACTTCCACAAGGTCTTAGGGCATCAAATTTGACATGAAGGTTGGATATATTAAAAATAAATTTAATAAAATTATTTTTTTTGGTTTCACATGTGTGGGAGAGGTTTGGATTATAAAAATAGGCTATTAAGCAAGGAGGCCTAATTGAGGAGAGAAAGGCAAGAAAAGGTACTTCCACTTAGAATCTAGACCTAAAAATTGGCATGGAGTTGTAAATACATAATGGGTCCTATAATATTCCCTTATTTTGTTAGTAACATTTTTACACTATCCTACACAAGGATATTTACATGTTTTTAGGGCTATAAGGAAAAGAGGCCTAATGAGAGAATGAGGAGTAAAATGGAGTCTTGGGAGTTGTTAAAAGAATCAAAATTGATTTATTCATGTATAATAATATATGTAAAGGTAATCCATGGAGATATAATTACTTGGATAATATGATCTCAAGTTTTGATCCACTTGGACAAAGCTAGGCATGGAAAATTAAGAGTTTCAAGACAACTAGGCATATAAGTGATGAGTGCCACTGAATTGTCAAATCATAGGAGTTTATAAGTGTAGATAAGGTGTCAAATGAGAATTTATGAAGGAATTAATGACGAATTTATCATTTATAATCCCATTTATCACTCTTTTTATGTAAGGAAGGGAAATTTTCAAGAAGATGATCAAGATGTCAAGTTAAGTTCTAACTCCTACACCACTTTGAAGATGAAGCATCTTTAGAGGATAGACACATGGATTTGGAAGTATGTTTATACTAATCATAAATCCTACTTATTTATAAATCTCACATGTAACTTGGAAATATCCTTCTCCTACACCTCTCTCTTTCTCTTTTTCTCTTCCTAATTCTCTATATAAGCAACCACTTTTGTCCTTGTAATATATCCACATATGGTATGGTGAAGACTTTCTAGTTTCAATAATAAATTTTTCCTTTGAATAAAATATTTCAAGCTTGTTATAATTTCTCAAATTATTTTTTAAGTGTGTGAAGTAGTTCATGGTTGAATGGTAAGGGATAGTTATCTCTCCTTGTATTCATCTCACTCTCTAATGCTTTGGGCAAGTAATCTTCCTTCTAGCAAGTCACATGAAGTGTATTTAGTTGTTTTGTATGTATTTAAGTGTAATAAATAGTAATATTATCTATTATCAGACCTTATATTTATCCACTTTGATAAATACATGGAATCTTACCTTCATGTTGAAACTCTTTTGTTAGAAGAACCTTGGGTATTGAGATAAGTTTTGGAAATTGGCCTTTCCTAGTGCAAGTTCAAGTAGTCTTTTGGAGTTAATATTGGTGCATCACATATATTTTATTGTTAATATATTTCTATCCATTTTCCTTTAAATCAAATATATTAGTGGCTAGTTGTAGATGTGGTGCAAAGGAAGATAACCCTTTAATCTATAGACTCATCTCTCCCATAAGTCACTCACAACTTGAGAGATGTTTCCATGTTATATAAAATTGAATGAGGCTAAAGTATACCTCATTAGGGTTAAAATTTTATTTATAATAGTTTTGATATGCCCGATGGGATTCATAGTCCAAGAAGTTGTCAAAGGTAGATTATGACCTTAGCAAATTTGAAGTTGTAAAGCTTCCTTCATGCAGTATCTGGTGACTCATCACTCATTGGATCTTCATTATAGACTAGTGATTAATTTTAATGATTAAGTTAAAACCAAGGTATTATAATAAATTAATTCCCTTTTTATTTTTATAGTTACATTACTATTTTGTTAGAGTAAAGAGGTTTGATAACACTCATCCATACTCCAAGAAATTTTTGGCTACTCACTTGCCTATTAGGAGACTTTTCTTGGGACCAATTTTCAAGATGGTATACCTAAGGAACCTGAATTTTGTTTCATTAAATGTACATATACCTTTATCACTTGATCAATATAATGATATTCCTATGTCAACCCTCAAAAGTGTGCCTTCATACATAGGAGAAGCTCACTACTCCTATTGAACATATAAGAAACATTGCATTTTTTTGTTATATATATAACATCACTGAAGAGGAAATTGGTATCATATTTTTGGTTTTTTATTTCAAGGGAAAGGAACTTGATTTGTATGGTACTTTGGATCCCAATTCTATCACTAAATGGGATGAATTAGGTGATGCCTTGAAAAATATATTTGAAGACAAATCTAATCACTTGTCTTTAATCAAGTAGCTAACTACAATAAAAATAAAACATTAAGAGGCCATTAAAAAATTTAACATAATATTATAAAAGATCTAGGATAGGATCCCAATCTTTGTAAGGCCTAATACCCATCACACTTTTCTTTACTACCTCTTCAAAAGTGTGCTTTCATACATGGAAGAAGCTACCACTGCTCTTATTGAAGATATAAGAAACATTACAAATTTTTAGAATATACATAAAATCATTGAAGAGGATATTACTATCATATTTTTGGTTATTTATTTGAAGGTAAATACATTTGATTGGTATGTCACTTTGGCTCCCAACTCTATCACTACATGGGATGAATTGGGTGATACCTTGAGAAATATATTTGAAGATAAATATGATCACTTGTATTTAACCAAGTAGTTTACTATACTAAAAATAACACCTCAAGAGGCCATTTAAGACTCCAAAACAAGATTATAAAATACTTGGTATAGGATCCCACTCTTGGTAAGGCCTACTACCCATCATGTTTTTCTTTACTACCTCAAAGCTCTCAATTATGATATATCTAAGACGATTCAATTCATGGGAGGGGATAATTTGCCTAATGACTATGATACCACCATAATGGATTAAAAATAAATTATTAAAGATGGTAATATATCCCCTATACCTCCCATGCCTTTTTTCCCTAATGTGAAAGCTCCTATGCCTACCATTGCTCATATTTTTACACCCAAGCACAAGAAATCTACCCCTAATCTGCCAAGCAAGCAAAAGGAGGAATATTTAATCAATGTTCTTATATAAGAGGTTAAAAATTCTTAATAGATAACAATAAAAGTAGTAATGGATGTATTTTAAATTCCCTTAGCATCCCTACTAATCTTATCAAGCTCCTAAACATCCTTTTCAAGGTCAATACCAAGGACAAGGGAAGATAACTCAAGTGAGGCAACACAATGGACAAAATTAGAACAATAATTATACTTCTAAAGAACTTTTACCTATAAAAAAAAATATTTTAGAAGAAAATGTAGAGCAACCTTCATGGGACCAACCTCGTGACTCTTCCACTTATGTAAATGAAGCATTCAATCAAACTTATATGGCTCAATCGGGAATAATGCCTTACATTACTCAAGAGGAGATGCCTAGTGGAGGAGATAATGTTGGATGAGATGCCAAATAAAATATTGAATTGATGAATTAACTTCAAGGAGACTCATGTGCAGTCAACTACCAAGCTAATTCCAACATTATGTCAAACTCCATAGCTACAAATATAAGTTCAAATAAGAGAGTGGTTGAAGAAGTCTAACAGGCAACTAATGGTCCAAATATGAACTCTCAATCACCTCAAGGATTGATTATTTTAAATATATCCCCCATTTATCAATTAAATAAAAAAACTTAGAATGTTATATCTCATTCTATACTTTATCCTATGAATTAAGTTACATAAGCTAGTGGTAGTGTTATGGCTTCTAGAGGACATGATAAAGTTGGTAGCTCTCCTATGAACATGATTGAGTAGATGAAGAAGGTTCATGTAAGAATCCAAATGTGGGAAACATTTTCCATTATTAAACAAATATACTTAATCAAAAATGATCTCTCCAAGCTCAATTCATCACCTAGGTAACTTAGTAAAAGAGGGACAATTTTAAAAAATGAAGTAAAGACCAAATATGGGCATGCAATCAAAAATGAAATAAAGGATAAACCCCCTCCATTATACCCATACATAATCATTAGAGACTCAATGGTACATAATTTTTTTTATTGATAGTGGAATAATTACATCAATCATGCTTAAACAAGCAGTAGATAAGCTTAAATTGAAGTATGAATCACACTCCAAGGGGGTGTTGTAGTTAGATGGATCAACTGCTAAGACATTTGGAATTATCAAAGGTTTTTAGGTCACTCTCCATAATTTTTCTAACTTTTATATCTCCCAAGATGTGGTGGTTTTATATGTGACACATCACATTACCCTTTATTTGTCAAGATACTTTATTATTAAGATTGGGGTACTTGACTTCAAATTGGTCCTACATTGCATTTAGGACTAGGTATGTTGTTAAGGTCTCTATCAAGTCTGAACCATTAGTTAAGTTTCATGTGGATCCATATGTGCCTAATACTTCAAACATGAACTTCAATATCAATGATGAGGGAGACTATCTTAATGACCAATAACCTTTAACACCTCTTGATGACATAACTAACCTATACGTTGATGAGTAAGGAGCTGATCAACATGGGTTTGATCCATATAATCTCATTGAAGAGATAGGTCTTTGTATATATATTATGAATGAAGAATATGATGAGTATCCTGAGGTAAGTCTTGATGATTACCTTCAACAAGCTACATAGGGAAACTATTTTTTGCATATGGATGATAATGATGATGTTGCAAGTGTATTAGAACATGATAGTCAAGAAGATGATGTAATTATGCCTTCCCAAGAATAAGAAGTTCATGAGTATGGAATTGAAGAAGAATTTTATGATTTATGGAATTAGTACCATTCCATAATGAAAGATTTTAAACAAGTAAGTAGGCCTACTTTTCTTCAAATGGAACATAAGCTTGATGATGAAGTTAATGGTGAACCTAACAAACACAAGGAATACTATGAAACCACTATCAATCATATTGTAGCCTTGAAGAAATTCAATAAGGTTAGGACAAAAGTATATATGAGTAAGGAGAAGCATAGGCCTCAATCTGATCTTAAGTCACTTACATATGTGTTTGATCAGCAATATAACAAATTTGATGCTTCTAAACATCAAACACACCATAATCTCGATGAAGGTTAAGTTGAGAAGAGTTTCATGACTTCCAAGAAGAAAATTTTGAAGTGATAGATGATTATGAAAGAGACCAAGTAGGATAAAATGTGAATAAGACCTCAAAGAGAGCTAAAATGATTAGTGAAATTAGTCTTATGTGATGCACGTACAGCTAGTAGAGGTCTCATGAGTGGTAAGTCATTTGATCACCTTCATAAGCAAGTTTTCTTTGACAAACATCCATCATATGGTGATTTTTTCTCATAGAGTAGTTGTGACTCTAGAAAAATTATTTTGGACCCTAGTTGAATCAAGAGGAACTATTTCATTACCTCAAACATGTTTTGAGGTGTGTACATAATAGGTTAGATGTGTTGTTTTAAGTCTTTTGTCTATGGTTTTCCCTAAATGCCCTTGGCATAATATGTTTGATTCTTATTGTTTATTTTAGTGCAATTTAAAAGTATTATAGAGGCATCCTAATTTCAAATTATAATATAGGAGTGACTTCATTTCCTAATGGGAGGATAAGGCCACTGATCCATTAGCATTACAGGCATGCTACCCCTATGAATCACAAATTTGTTAACCAAATTTTTACCTCAAGTTATAATGGGTCAACACTTATAATTTGAAACTTTTCATGGGATTATCAAAACTTGTATATGGTATTTTTATGGTGTTAAATGGTCCTAAATGGTGTCCATATGGTCATATTAGTGATTGTATAACCTTGTCTAAGGTTTGATCTCATGTGTACTTATTTAGTCATGAGGGTCACTCATAAAGTATTGGTGTTATCAAATGGGGTAAAATGTTTGATATGGTTTAGAGTCATTATAAAAGGTTATTAATGTGTATTTATGTCCATAATATCATGTATTAACCCTTTATTTTGTTCTTATCTACTAAATTATCATTTTAGTCACCTTTTTGGCTAATTTGGAGTTATAAGTGCCAAATTCAAAGGTAAAAATTTAAATAAGCTCCATAATGTAACTAATTTTATTGAATGTTCAAGAATGGTCAGAGACTTACAAACTTATAGGATCAATGCCTAAACTAAGCAAAATACCACTTTGCAAGCATTTTTGGGCACTTATATGACATTGGAAGATCATGTTTCAATTTAAAATAATATAATAGTGTCCCTTGGGATTATAAAGATCATTTTAAATATATAGATCAAGTTTTAGGTTATACATATGTATCAATACTCTCTCTCCTCCATTGCTACCTTTACAAGCTCAAAAAAGCCAAAATCAAATGCATGTTGTGATTAAGAGAGAGAGAGTTGGGAGATGAAAATTTCTCCATTATTAGGGGCCAAAATAAGCTTAAAATTAGAGGAATTAGTTTTTATATTTGTTTCTCATCCTTTATGAATAATTACCAATAGTGACAACTGGTCACTATGCCTTACCTATCCAAGTGGGGTCTGATTTTGCTCCTATTTCTCCACATTAGAACTAGATGGAGAAGAATGGTTTTCATGTATGTTTTTAGAGGAAAAATATATATTTTAAATGGTAGTTTAATCATCTAATTAAACCCCATGAAGTGTCTTCAACAAGAGGAAAGGTGCCTGTTGACCACTTTTACCACAAACAAAAATGGGTCAACCCTTAAGTTTGAATCTCACATAGGGGCATTTTTATAATGTCATAGGGTATGTTTTATTTCATTTTATTTCATTTAATATGCCATTATAGATCTATTCATGGTCCATCTTAGTCCGCGTGTCATTTGGTGTCTTAGGGGTCATTTTAGGGTCCTATATGTAAGTGTTGGTCTTCATTGTGATCAATACAAGCTAGGATCATGGAAATGGTCCACACATGGCCTCTATGAGTTTATTAAAAGGTTTAAAAGTTTAATAAAAAACATTATGAATCCAAACCATCATCAAGACATCACATGACAACTAGAATGGAATAACTTACTTGTGAAATTTATAAATATTCTCAAAAATCCTTGTGTGATAATCAAACCATACATGATCAATTTAATTAGTGACAATATAATTCTATACAAATTTCATATCTTGATGAGTCTTTTATCTCAACATCTAAGCCTTCCAAGTTTAGCTTACTAAGTCTAAAGGGCCAAGTCATCTAAGACATCACACATGAATGAATGAACCAGCTCATTTGTGCATTTTTTATCTTCACTTAAGAATATCTTATGAGCCAAAATATTGTAACTCTATTTATTTATTCATGCTAGGAACATGATTTGAAATTTTTAAGTTCATGTGAGCTTTTTGGCTCAAGTTATGAAGCTTCAAAGTTGAGCTAATAGAGTAAAATGGTTGCGTAAACATCAAAGTAAAGATCAAGGAAATAAACCCTTATAATATTAAATTTGATGGTTGTGTGAATTTCAATGATGATCATACAAACATCATGCAATGGGAACAAAAATGTTAAATTTGATTCCTGAAGTAGCCATTGGATTTCAGTTAGTGGGTCTTCATAAATCTAATAGTTTCTGTTACATAGTACATCTTGATCTGACAGTGTGAGATGAGTCAAAGAGCTCAAGAGGCCACCACATGGAACAAATGGTAAAGATAATATACTAAAAATAAGATCCTAAAACCAACACATGACTGACACATGGCATAAACATAGAAGTAGATAGTCTGATAGTAGGATCCTAAAACCAATATACATTTGATATGTGGCACAAGCTTAGATAGAGTTGAAAAGTCAAAGGCATATCAATGAATCATGATCATTCATATTGATCAATAATAATGGTATGAGATGGGTCAATGATTTAATGATATAGGTCATATATTGATGACAAATGAAATTAGAAGTTAAAAATTTAAGAGACTTCATGGAGATTGAACACATGACCAAGGTCAAATGAGGGAAAGATATTCGAAGGGGATATACTTCCATTGAATCTCAATCAAACACCATGAAGTGGAAATATTTATGTAGTTAGATATAAGGAACATAAAGGACCACCATCAAAGCTTAATATAGGCCTCTAGTTCAAATATTTGAGGGTTGTAGTATCATTTTATGATTGTGTTCACTTTATTTAAAGAAGGTTCCATTCATATATGAATCTTTAGTTCTTATAGTAACATAGTGGGTCTATTTAGACATATTATAATTAATTAATGAAGCTATGTGGTCTATAGGTTCCCATCAACATAATGACTATAGGAAAACCAATAGTCTAAGATTGGTTTTTCATTTATATTAGACCTATGAACATGGGGATAAGTTCAAGAATGATCTAGTTAGAATAAGATAAATAATTTTAATAAGTTACAAAGAGGTATAGATGTAGACCTTAATGATTCCATATCTAGGACCAACTTCCTAAAAGGGACCTTTCTCTCCACTTTTTCATGCCACAACAAACTAGTTAAGAGTATTTAAGTAAAAAGACAAAATTATAATAGATAGATCATATTATTGTAACCTCATTGATGCTAGAACTTAGCTTAGACCCACTTGATCCCATTCTTACAACTGTATTAATAATCAGTGAATGAATAATGAATGGTTGGAATTACTCGAGATGACTTAGATTAATCAAAAAGTTTCAAAGAAGCATACTAGCAGAAGTAGTTGTAACTATAATTTAAATGGAATTGAACTTATTTGATTCCCTATTATACTTATCTTTTCCCCTTCTCTCTCAAATTATATAATTAGCTACCATCTTGTTATTTTTAAGAATATCCACTCTATATATGGAATATCCCTCCTGGAATGATGTCATATTTTGCCTTTGAACATTATTGCAAATCTAATTTTGTTTTCGTGACCAATTATCTAAGTGTGCAAGTGATGTATGGTGATCCAAAGTGATAATTCTCTATCCTTTCTTCCCTTATCCTTTCATGTTTGTGCAATATTTCTTATTATAATAGGTCATACAAAGTGTTATCAAGTGTATGAGCCTATCTTTTAAGTTTACAATGAGATTTAGTGTCTAAAACTAGTCTATGGTTCACTTACCTTGGATAGATATTATGTATCTCACCTCCATATTAAAACACTCATGTTAGAATCCATAGGACTTGGAAGCTAGTTTGTGTGCCTTGTTTCTTAGTGTAGGAAACTATGATGATCATATGGAAGACATCTTGGTGTATCACCCCCTTATATTAGGTTCATTTCTTGCAAATTATAACTCTTTTCCCCATGAGAAAATGGTTAACTAGAGGTAAGAATTTTAAGATACATTCAAGGAGATAGACCTTAAATCTAGAGGCTCACTTCCACATTAGGTACACCCACATACTTGGAAGTCTTCCCATGTTAACCAAATCTATAATATGCTTAAATACCCTCTTCTAGGGTACAATATTTGATGACAATAGTTATGGCACACCCAATGGGACAAGGTATAAGAGGGTGGAAATATTGTTGGTGTGTCTTTCCTCTATTTTCTTTTAGAAGCAAGCAACCTAGCACCAATGGTGACTCTAAATGATAAATTCTAGTTGTATGATGTCTATGTATCTTTAGTTTAACTTCTGATCAATTTTTAATATCTCATTTGATACATGAGGTTGGCATGAATGGATGTGGTGTATTTCCATACCATGGACCTCCTTATCAACCTTGATATGAACCACAATATACTCCCCAATATCCCTATCAAAATGGCTATTAGCCCTATGATCCATGGTGGCCCTATAATCCTCCTTTCCAAACCATATAAACACCATGTTATTGGATAGACCTATGAGGAAGGATACCAAGATACCTATCAATAAATTCCTCCCTATCAATCCTAATATGAGCCCTATCAACCATACCATGATGCCTACGAACCTCAAGAGTACTCCTACGAGTCTTACCATGAATAATCTTATGTTTACATGGATTTTACACAAAGGTATGACAAGGAAAGATATATAATCTTACAAATTAAAGTGCAACAAAATGAAGCTGGTCTTGATCCCCATCATTACCCTCCTTTTTTTCTATCTTATATTAGGTCCTTGTTGGCATCTATACCATAGTTACTAGATCTTGAAGATGAAATGAGTACATGGAATGATGACTATGATGTGCTTCCTCATATTCTCATGGAATGGTTGAGAAGGACTACGTAAGGTTACATGTAGAAATTATGGATGTTTAAAGAGCTAGAAGGAACTCAATGTGAAATAAAAAAACAAATGGACTTGGCATAGAAGTGACTCCAATACTCGATAGATAGGTTAAGTATGTGGGAGGATAAAGAGATAAAAAATGAACATTCTACTATTGATTTTTTTTAAGAAATCTAATAGAAAGATGCAAATCCTACTTATGTAGATGTTTTTTCTTCTAACTAGCCCAAAAAATCACTTACCTATGAGTTTACTAGTGCATTCTTATTTCCTGAATCCACTCATAAGTCTTCTCCTTCACCTCACACTCCATCTCCAATTCATCATCTCCCCATTACATCTCACCCTACATCTCATATTTTATCTCATTCACATGAACCCATCTTGAGAGAAGTAAGTGAGGAATATCAAATCCAAGATAAGGCTAATTAAGAAGATGTCATGAGTGACTATGAGGAGTAAATCACCATAAGGACTCCCCTTAATGACCACAAGTGCAAATCTACATTTTTGGATGAAGAAAATCACATTGAAGATCCTACCATAGCTACTAGTGTAGAGTTTGATATGGAAGAGGAATATATTGAAGACTCTTTTGCAACTATCCATGAATAATGTGGCCAAGACTTGAAGAGAGGCATTTGTAGAAGACTCCATGTCTAATCATAAAGTTGTGGGTGATCATCTCAAGCATGAAATGGAGTATAATATCAAGTAATAAGGTCAAGTCACTCCTCAATAAGTTGAAGTCCTAAGAGAGTCTCATGAGACCAAAATATATGAAATGGCTCTCGAAGATGACACTCATGAGATGGATGAAAATGACTTATGGAAAATGTTTTATCTCATATGTCATGAGTTTGATAAGGTTACTCCTTCCAAGAAGTCTATATCTAATTTGCATAATTATTATAGAAAGCATGTTGATTATTATCTCAATAGGCATGGAGAGAGGTCTCATATTGTAAATTAAGAAAAACTATGGAGAAATCCCAATGGCATATGCAAAGAGTTTGGCAAGTTGGGTAAAGCTCTTCCTTCTCCAAAAGATTAAATATATGATGATAATTTTACTGATGGGTATAATAAACATGATCATGCTAACAAGGGTTCTACCAAGAATAAAGATGAAGTTCATTATGTTGATCAAGAACTTGATATCATGAAGTCATTAGATGATGTTTCTACCCAAGAAGTTATGAACATGGATGATTAAATCAAGAAAGATGTTGAGGTTCCTAAAGAATAGTTAATAATACCACTTAATATTGATCCACATTTAGAGATGTGGGAACATGAAGAAGAGAAGATTGATGCTCCCAAACATCAAGTACAATACGTTAAGGATAAAAGTAAGGATAAGAGGACTATCATAATTTCAAACTTTTATATTAAGGGCCAATTACTTGAGAAGGTGGACAAAATTTTTTCCATGGAGAATAATGAACAAGATTGGGTGGACTATTTAGAGCTCCTTGATGATCTTGAAGAACTTGTAGCTGAGAAGAATCCCAACCTCATTAAGAATAGCATGGAAAACAAAAAGGTATATCTTGTTCAATAACCATTAGAGGTAATAACTGAGGAGATATTTGAGAAATATGAAGATATTTGGATGTAAGAAGAGTTCATTTCCATAGCTAGTGTGTTTGAAATTACTTGGTTCTCATTGAACATCAAGCCAATGAAGCTGGAAAACACCATGAAGAAGATGGAGGCATCAATGTCAAGGATAAAAAGGATACATGTCTCATTCAACCCTTAATGTCATAAAGCAAGAGAGGTTTCAAAATTCCACTTTGAACCTGGAAGAAGTTTTCATCTTAGGTTAGTTAGTACTTGAGTCAGTCTATTTAGGTGTGTGTTTCCTTTCTTGTTGTGTTGTGTTCCAATAAGTTCTCATGAAACACGTGTTTTTGATTAGTTCTTGTCTTGTGTGTTTCCTCTTCTTTGTCTTTCCTTATGTTTTATTTGTTTTTTAAGGCATTTTTTACGTCAAACCTATTTTACATGGGACTCCATAGCCTAATAGATAGGATTAGGAAATTGCTCATGGCATAAAAATCATGCCACCCTTGGGAAATCACCAAAATGTTGACCATTTTTACCATTAGACAAAATGGGTCAACCCCCTATAGTTATAATCTTGTATAGGGGCATTTTTATAATGTCATAGGGTAGTTTTTGTTCATGTCATGTCGTTTTATATGTCATTCTAGCTATAGTCATAGTCTAACTTTGTCCTTGTGTCATTTGGTGTCCTAGGGGTCATTTTAAGGTCCTATATGCAAGTGTAAAGTCTTCATGGTGATCAATGAAATATAGGATCATGGAAAGGGTCTACACATGGCCTCAACAAGTTAATTTAGAGATGTAAAAGTTTAATACCATCATTAAGATGTCACATGGAAACCAAAATGGAAAAAAATATTTGTACAATTTATAAATATTCTCAAAAAGCATCACATGACCATAAAACTATATGTGATAAATTTTATTAGTGCCAAGATCATTCTCTATAAGTTTCATATCTCGATGAGTCTTCTATCTTGAGATCTAAGCCTTCCAAGTTTAGTTTGCCGAGTCTAAAGGGCTATGCCATAAAAGATGTCACACAAGAATGAATGAACCAATTTGTTTGTGCATTTTTCATCTTCACTCAGGAATCCCCCACAAGATAAAGGATTATAGTGATATGTATTTATTTATGATAAGAACATGATCTAAAATTTTCAAGTTTACACAAGTTTTCTAGCTCAAGTTATGAAGCTTCAAAGTTAAACCAACTGAGTAAGATGTTTACACAAACATAAAAATAAAGATCAATAAAAAAACCCTTTTGAGATTAAATTTTATGGTTAAAAAAATGTCAATGATGATCACATGAATGCCATTTGACAAGATCATGAACATTAAATTTGATCTTGTGAAGTAGTCATTGGATTTCAAATAGTGGGTCCCAATAGATCTAACTTTCCATGCTACATCATACATTTTGATCCAATGGTGTGAGATGAGTCAAAAGGTTAAGGATATTGAGAGGCCACCATGTGGCACAAGTACCAAATCTGATATACTTACAATGAGATCTTGAAACCAATGTGCAATTGAAATATGACACAAGCACAAAAGTTGATAATGGAATTCTGAAACCAATGTGAATTTGACACATGGCACAAGCTCAGACATAGTTGATAAATCAAAGGTAGATATATTACTAGTAATAATTTGTACCAAGCAAGATTAATGGTGTGATATGGGTCAATTATTTAATGATTTAGGTTGGATATCGATGACAATAAAATTAGAGGTCAAAACATTAAGGGACTTTCTAGAGATTGAACACATGACCAAGGTCAAACCAAGACAAGCTATTCAAAGGGGATATAACACAATTGAAGCTTGATATAATGACATGAATCTGATATCATGATGAAGATAGGTATAAGGAACATAAATTACTGCCATCCAATCTTAATATGGGCCTCTACATCAGAGATTTGAGGGTTATAGTGTCATTTTATGACTATGTTCACTTTATTTAAAGAAAGGTCCATGCATATATTAATATTTGATTTTTGTAGTAACATAATGGGTCTATTTGGACATATTATAATCAAATAATGAAGCTATGTGGTCTATATGTCCCCATTATCATAATGACTATAGGAAAATAAATAGTCTAAGATTGGTTTTTCATCTATAGAAAACCTTGAGCATGGGGACAAGCTCAATCATGATCTAGTTGGAATAAGACATAGCATTTTAGGAAGTTCCAAAGAGGCATACATGTAGACCTCAATGGTTCCGTCTCTAGGACTAAGTGATTGAAAGGGACCCTTCTCTCTAGTTTTGCATGCCATGACAAACCAATTAGGAATAGTTTAGCAATAAGACAAAATTATAATAGATGGATCCTATTGTTGTGACTGCATTGATTTCAAAACTTATCTTAGAACCACTTGATCCCATTTTTAAAACCATATGAATCATCAGTGAAGGAATAATGAATAGTTTCAACTACTAAAGATGACCCAGATCAATCAGGTATTTTCAAAGAAGTATACTAGCAAAAGTAGTTGTAACTATGATGCAAATGGAGTTGAACTCATTTGATTCGCCATTGTACTTATTTTTCCCCCTTCTCTCTCAAATTCTATAATTAGCTACCATTTTAGACTTTGTAATAAGTTCCACTCCATGTATGGCATAGCCTTGCTATAATGATGTCATATTTTACCTTTGAACATTAATGCAAATCTGATTCTATGTTCTTGAATAATTTTATAAGTGTGCAAGTGATGTATGGTGATGCAAAGTGATAATTCTCTATCCTTTCTTCCCTTATCTTTTCATGTTTGTGAAATATTTCCTATTATAATAGGTCATATGAATTTTTTTAAGTGTATGAGCCTATCTTTTAAGTGTACAATGAGCCTTAGTGTTTAAAACTATCCTACAGTTCACTTACCTTAGATAGATCTCATGCATCTCACCTCCATATTTAAATACTCATGTTAGAATCCATAGGACTTGGAAGTTATTTTGTGTGCCTTGTTTCTTAGTGCAATAAATTATGATGATTATATGGAAGACATCTTAGTGTATCACCCCCTTAGATAAGGTTAATTTCATGTAGGTTCTAACTCTTTTCCCCATGAGCAATGGGTTAAGTAGAGATGAGCATTTTAGGATACATTTAGGGAGATAGACCTTAAATATAGAGGCTAAATTCAACATAATGTACACCCACATACTTGTAAGTGTTCCCATGCTACCCAAATCTGGAAGAGGCTTGAACACCCTCTTCTAGGGTACAATATTTGGTGACAATAGTGCCTCAAGTGTGTGAATATATCATCTTATTGTAAGTCTATTTTGGTTTGGCTAATTTTTTTATAGGTTATAAGTACTTAATAATTCATGAAAATCCTCCTCACTCTCCCATATTTCATGTTTTATATCTTGATAATTATCTCTTTGCAAATATTTTTTCAAAGAAACATCTTATTTTGCACCCTTTGGAAGAATGGTCTGTGTTCATGAACAACCTTATTCATGTATGAATACAAATGGGGTCATAATGGTAATGATAATTAATTTATATTTATGATATAATATATGGAAAATCTCAAAATTTTAAGTTGTTGAGAGGTGAGGTCAAATTATACTCTCAAATAAGGTGGAAATGTGTTCTAGCCACCCACAAGTCTACAAACCTATAGGTGGTCATTCATAGGATGTAAGATCTATGTGTAGTTTGTTTAAGAAATGGATAAGTGTGATATAGTAATAAACAGCCCTGGGACCCTAGATAAACACCATTGTATCATCATAAGTCATTAATGGACTCATAGGCTTTCATTGTCAACACCAAAACCTTGAACATAAACTAACTATACATGTAATCCATATAGGTGATTAAAATGTTAAGGATGACATATGATTATTCATAAGTAATAGGTTTATGGAGAGGGTGATAAGATATAGGTCTAGAATTTATACATCTTCACACATTAATATTCATGATGTTGACTCCCTAATAGCCTATGCAAGCAAAATAAAGACTTATAGGTGACAAACCTATAGGTTTTATTCTAGAATGAAAGATAATTATCCTCCAAAAAATAAAAAGTCAAGTTTAAAAAAATTATTTAAATGAAAACATAAGGAAAATTACAAAAATATTTAATACACTTGAACTATTTATGAGTCAAATACAAATTGAGAGGACTGAGTCTGTAAGCCTAGTTCTCATGCACAAACATGTGTATGAAAACAATAAATAAAAGTGTTTATAGAACATTATGAATGATCCAATGAAATATATGAAATAGTGAAATAAACCCCTATTAATTTTTAATCTTATCAAAGTGCCATTATTGATTTAAGAAGATCAACTTCTAGGCCTCACGATCAAAATCTCTCCAACAATCACCAACAACCATGCCTTGGAAGGTATAAGATAATAAGTACATACAATGAAGATGTAGTGCCTTGATAAAGTTACCTAGGTTAAATAAAGATTTTTTAACCCTTATTATGGTGATTTTTATGTCCAATGACAAGCAATAAGTTTCTAAACTCCTAAGACACATTCAAGACCTCAAGAATTGGCACCTATAGTTAAAATTAGAGAGAAGTGAGAAGGGTATTGTAGGGATTTCAAATTTATATAATTAAAATCCTGAACCATTGAATGCACTCAGATTATCTAAGGGACTACCTATAGACTAGCCTAAGCAAGTCACATGAGTTTCAATCCTAAGGGAGGAGAAAAATACATATGAAACATTGTAATATAGATAAATTGATGGTGAAACCTATGAAACTACCTAAAATCATGAGAAATCAAATAAACATGATAAGGATAACTAAATAGAGATCTAAACCCTACCCATAAAGTCAAATGGAAACATAGGCCTATTTAAGTTCATGATAAGTTTTTGCTCATTTAGAGAGAGGTAAGGGTCTATGTGGTGTATGAGATGAGGGTAAACCATTTTATGATGGTTTAATTTTTATAATATGGTCTTATTATATCCTTAGACCCATCGAAAGGAGAAAATGTTGACAGACCCTATTTAGGCTAAATAAGCTTAAGCTCAACCACACATAGGCCCATAAGTACAATCATGAATAAAGTGGACTATTGGAGGTAAGGTGATGGTTTTAAAGTATTTATAATTTTATATAAATAATAAATACCTCAAAGTATAATAAAAAATAGATTAAAATTAAAAAAATGTCAATTAGGCCTATAAGACCTTCCTTAAACTTCTCTTAAGGTAGACTACAACACAAAAGGAAACTTTCTCTCACTTGGTATAACATTGACCTTATGCATAGAGATAAGTGGTTTTCATGGATTGTATTGAGGTTAACACACTTAATTATTTTGGCATCACTTTTTGGATTGATCCCATCACTTACATGAACAAAGGATAGGACACTCAACCGTTCTCTAATGACCTGCTTGTAACTTATGAGTCACCAGACATCACTTAGAAATTTAATGAGGTTTTACATGGGACCTAGTGGTGTTTGGAGGAGATTTAGGGTTCCCATAAATACAATATTGTGTCATTAAAATAGATAAATATGATCTATTCTTTATGAGCAATCTTTAAGAACAAAGCGTGCTTAAACTCCTCTTATAACCCTTGTAGTGATGAGTCCCTATAAATGAAGATATAAGTAAAATTATATAACCTATTTTTTCCCAAAAACCTCTTATAAATTATTTAGGGCTCCAATTATATTCTCTAGGTTTACTTTTTTGGTACTTATAGTTGTATAGACTATAATAAATACACTATTTTGCAAGGATTTTTTTATGTTTTAAATGGTTTTGAAAGGTTAGACACTTGAAAAATATTGGGAGAGGTCACATAAAATTTATTTCATATTTTAAATCCCAAAAATACATACTATACATTCTATAAGTGATTAAACAAATCTCATTTTTCAAGGTAGTCTTAAACAGGGCTAAAATAAGATTAGGTTTCAAGGCCATTTCATGGTTTTCATGATTCCATATGGTCTCATGGACTCAAATTTGAAGTGAAGGTTTATTATAGGATAATTAAAGTGAATAAAACTATTTTGGGTGGTTTCACATGTGTGGGAGAGGTCTGGAGTAGAAGAATAGGATTCTAGGCAAGGAAGTTTAATTAAGGAGAGAGAAAGGCAAAAAAGGGTAATTCCACTCAAAATATGTATCTTAAACTTGTAATGAAGTTTTAAAACCATAATGGGTCCTTAAATTTCCCTTATTTTTTCATTACCATCCATACACTATCCTAAAAAATGAGGTTTACATGTTTTTAGGGCTATAAGGAAAATAGGCCTATAAGAGCTTGGGGAGTAAAATGGAGTCTTAGGAGTTGTTGTAGGAACTATTGTCACCAAATATTTCACCCTAAAATAATTTTTTCAATATTTTTATATATTTGGCCAACATGGGAACATGTATAGGTATGTGGGTGTACTTATATTCAAAATGAGCCTCTAGATTTAAGGGCTAGCTCCCTGAATTTATCTTGAAATGCTCTTACCTATGATAACTGATTACCTATGGGGAAAAGATTTAGATAATTAAAAAATTGAACATAATATAGTGTTGAAATAAATGTTTAAATATCCACTCTCAATATGTAAATCATTATCACACTAATAGACTATGCATATAACTAATGTAGTATCTACAATGATTTCTAAGCAATAATGATTCAAATAGAGGTCAATTTGATGGACTTAAGCTAGAGGGAAATGAGGGTAAGACTTGATTGGAATAATTTATATTTAACTATCCACTCTATACCTAAGACATAAACCTTAAGACATGTTAGATGACCTACAAGAAAAGTTCATTAGCACTCAGGTTGAACTTGGACTTATAAAAGGAAAGATGAAAACCACTTTTGCATCTCAAACAAATATGAAACACTAAGCATAGATTAGTAAACAGCTATAAAATTCTCTATTAGTTACTCCAAAATGTGAATAATATAATTTATAGTAGATCCTAGTCATACTATCTTGAGGGATAGTAAATAATAGCTCCAAGGCTATATTTATAGAAGAAAGGGACTTTAGAGAGAGATATTGGTGCTTAAAGATGAATCAATGAGCTCAACTCCATTTGAATTATAGTTACAACTACCTCTAATTTTAATCTCATTTAAGATTACTAATTGATTTGGGTTACTTTAAATGGTTACATAGTTACATTTTTCCCTTATTGATTCTCCTTGATGGTTAAAATAGTGGGATTAAGTTGTTTCGAGTTGGGTCCTAGCATTAATGTAGTTACAACCATCAGATCAATTTGTTAGAGATTTTTCATGGTGCTAACTTCTCTTCACTAGTTCATCATGGTGTGAAAAAGTGGAGAGAAGGGTCATTTTCATGCATTTAGTCTTGGAGATGAAAATTTTAGGGTCCACGTGTATGCCTTCATGTAATCCTTTGAAATGTTAGCTCTTGTTCAAACTAGATCATGCTCAAATTCATACCCATATTCATAGGTCCACTATAGATAGAAAAATAATGTCATACTATTGATTTTCTTATATTCATTATGTCTATTCAGACCTATAGACTATATAACCCCCTTTCTTGATCTGAGTGGGTCCAAATAGACCCATTATGTCATTACAAGAATTGAAGATTCACCATGTACACAGATCCCTTTAAGAATAGTGAACACAATCACAAAATGAACCCTAAAAGCTATAAAAGGTCAAACTAAAAGTCCATATTCAAATTTAATGGAATAAATTTATGTTCTTTATACCTGATTGCATGTCTATGTCAACTCTTTAGTGTTTGATCAAACTCTAATGGCAGAATGATGACCCTAAAATACCTTGTTTGCTTCCATCAAAAATTAGTCCTTAGCTCAACTTTGTCTATAAAAATTCCCTTAGTATTTCAAAATTTAACCTCACTCATTGATCTTTATTTATATGATTAAATATTCTTAATTAATCTTCTATTAGCTTGAACACGCTTATGCCACTTATCAATCATGCATTGATCTTAAGATCCTATTGTCAGTCTACTATTTTATGCACTTATGCCATGTGGTGGTCTCTTGAGTTACTTAACTTTTTGACTCATCTTACATCATAGAATAAAGATGTATGATGTAATATGGACCATCATATTTTCTTATATTTCAAAATAAATTACTATTTACCATGGTTTACATTTGACATTTGTGTGACCATCATTTGACATTCACATGACTATCATTGATGTCTACATGACCATCAAATTTAAGACCCTAATTGATTTTTACCATATCTTAAATTTTATGTCTTCATTAATGTATCCCATTATTTATCCATCTTTGAAACCTTGGATATAGAATTGAAAAGGTCATGGAGGCACCAAATTTGTAGGAGATGTTCTTGATACCAAAAGGATTATGCCCACTTGATTCACTGGTTCTAGGAACTTTCTAAGTGTTTTTATAAAATATTTAAGTGAGTTATCCTACATGTTTTAAATGATGTCCACATGCCTATCACTGATCATTTGAACCCAAATAGATATTTTCTAAGGCTTGAATTTGATTCTTATGAAAATTTCCTACTCTACAGGTCTAACTTTGAAACTCCATAAATTGAGCTAGAAAGCTCATGTGGACATGGAACTTTTAGGCTATGATATAGGAATGAAGAGACTCATGGCACTATAATCCTTTGGATCACGAGGCTTCTTAAGGTACATTTATAAAATGAAAAAACATGATATCCAATGTGTTTCCATTTGTCATGTAGGATGACCTGGCCCCTTAGATTCACCAAGATAAAATTTGAAGGCTTAGATATTGAGATAGAAGACTCATCAAGATATGAAACTTATAGAGAATGATTTTAGCATAAAATACATTGATCATGTGTGGTATGATGGTAACATGAGGATTTCTAAGCATATTTATAAATTAAACAATAAATTTGTCTAGTCTGGTTCTTCATGACATCCTAATGATGGTCTAGATGACTTAAGCTTGTGCTTGAGATACTTCTTGATCATTGAAAGATTGAATTGACTTTTTGAGTCCTATATGAACTCTCTCCATGATCCTAACTATTTGGACACCATGAAAACCTACCACATGCATATATGGATTTAAAATGACCCTTAAGACAGCAAATGACACAAGGACTAAGCTAGACTATGACCAAATATATAATAGCATATAAAATGACATCAAATAAGCTATAACATATCTTATGACATTATAAAATCCCCTATACAAGATTTTGACTATAGGGGGTTGACCCATTTTGACTTGAGGTAAAAATGGTCAACATGAACCAAAAAGGATTTTTTGAGGTTTGATAAGATATTTTAAGTCCATCTATGGAGATAGAGTGATTTCAAGAATATTATCTCAAGTTTTGAGCCACTTGGACAAAGCTAGGCATGGGAAATGAAGAGTTTCAAGACAAATAGGCATATGAATGATGAGTGCCACTAAAATGTTAGATCACAAGAGTTTTTAAGTGTAGGTAAGGTGTAAAATGAGAATATATGAATGAAATCATGGAAAATTGATGATTTATGATCTCATTTTTCACTCTTCTTATGCAATGAAGGGTAGTTTTTAAGAAGATCAAGGTGTCAAGCTAAGTTCTAACTCTTACACCACTTGGAGGATGGAACATCTTCATAGGAGAGACACATGGATTTGAAAGTATATTTATAATATTTATAACTCCTTATTATTAACTCTCACATGGACACTTGGAAATCTTCTTCTCCTATGCCCCTCTCTCTCTTCCTAATTCTCTATATAAGTAGCCACTTTTGGCCTTGTAATATCTTCACATCTGGTATGGTAAAGCCTTGTAAGTTTGAATACTTATTTTACCTTTGAATAAAATATTTAAATCTAGTTTTAATTTCTAAACTTATTTTATAAGTGTATAAATTAGTTCATTGTTTAATGGAAAGTGATAGTTATCTCTCATTGTATTCATCTCTCTCTCATGGTTTGTGCAAGTAATATTCCTCCTATCAGGTCATATGAAGTGTAGTTAATTTTTTGCATGTCTTTAAGTGTAAGGAAGAGTAATAGTATCTATAATCAGACCTTATATTCATACACATTTATAAATAAATATCATATTAGCTTCATTTTGAAACACTTTTGTTATAATAACCTTCGGTGTTCATATCAATTTTTTTTAAATTTCCCTTTCATAGTGTAAGTTTATCTTGAGAGATGTTTCCATGTTACATCAAATTGAAGGAGGTTATAGTAGACATCCTTAGGGTGAAAATATGATAATTAAATTATATTATAGTGGGTGGAATATTAATGTAACATTAATATGAATAATAAAAATTCATGTAAAAGGAGTAATCAGAAGAAAATCAATTAGGGAAATAAGAACTGCAAGGGTAGATGAAAAATCCTCTTCCTTTACAACTAGTAGAGTTAGTCAAACAAGGGGTTAAATAGGAGAAACCTACACCTTTGGGATCAAGAGATGAGGTGGTAGGAGGTCTAAATGAAATAGGATCAAATTTAATAATAGTATAAATAAATTCATAAGAAATAGCAGGGGTAATGGAAATTATAGGGAGTGTTGGCTCACGTGATGGTTATTTATGCTATCATGATATGTCATTTATGTCTTAGAGGATCAATATTTTTTATCTTTGTAATTATGCCTCCTCATCAATGGACTCTCTTCCAACTTCCTCTTGTGTGACTAGATCTACTGATGGTTCTTCCTTGGATAGGCTTTATGGAGGGGGTTGAGCCTTTGGGTTCCTTATATAAAAAATGGTCATAGTAGCAGCTATAGAAGAAGCCTCTTGTATGTTTGAGTAAACAAAAATAGAAACCTCTAGAAATGATGGAACATCACCTTGGGTAGGGCCCTCAAAATCTAAAAAATCAAGACAAATGAGATCCTCTTATTTTTACCCAATTAATGTATCTAGCACCCCTGATTCCTTATTCACTACCTTAAGTACAATAAAGGGTATATGAAAGGGTCTCCCTTGATCCATTGTTGTCTAAGAAGGTCTGAGAGTCCATAATTATGATGAATCCCATCCTTTAGCTGATGGGAGTCTAGTCTATGCCTCCTTTGTAGAAAGGGAAGGTTCGCATTGAATAAGTTTCAAAAGGTCTTCTTTCAAGTAAATTGATTGTACCCTACCTAAATTGGTCATAATTTTGATTTTTGAGGAACAATAAATCATGATCATATGATTAATGTTCATATTCGATTCCCAGTCCCTTGATATGTTTCTATACTTGACCATGGGGATCCTAGTCACTATGTAGAAACGTAGACAAGGAATATTATTCTCTATAGTTCCCTACCTTATATAAGTGATTTAAATTGGTGTATCACATCCTTCAAATAATCATTTGAGATATATGAAAGTAATATTTCTTACTCTTGTGCATGTCCTCTTCAATACCCCACCATAATTGGTAGGCTATTTACTACTCTTCTAACTTGTCTAGGACATACTTGTGAAGGTACAAATGTGTAACCTTATGACCTATAACCATGATGACTATGTAATTAGGGTATAACTAGTAGTATCCATTAATTAATAATGTATATGTAATGTTATTTGATATCCTAGGTAGGGGGGACTCATGAATAGCCATCGATACCTAGGGGTATATGCCCTTGGAGATATGCACAATTTTGAGAGTATATGCATATGTGTGTATGAAAGAGTAAGAACTAAATATATGATTATCTATTAAATCTAGAGGGAGATACAAAGTGATCCATTGTGAATGTAGAATGTGCCAAGGACTGAATCAAGTAGGTAAGACATCATATAGAAAAGACCTCCTAGAGGCTTTGTGTCCTTGTGTAATATCTACTCTCATAGCTTTTCTCTGATCACTTCACCCAGGGTAAATTTAAACTCTGAGTTCCTTAGAAAATAAAGAATCAAAACCCATTTTAGGTGAAGGAATTCAAAGTTTGGGTATCCAAATAACATTTTTAATAGGGCCATCCCAATTTGGATTCTGATTTTGAATTTAGTCACTAGTGTGGGCTACTTATATTTCAAATTAATTTTTTATCCTAAGAGCATCCAACTACTAAGTGTCTTCTCAATTGATTTTTATTTATTCCATGCCACTACTCTATGTAAATAATAAGTGGTGTATGCAAAAGGAATGGAGATATAACTTTAAAACATGTTTTCAAAGATCTAGGCCATGATCATTTTGTGTTTGGCATTATGCAAGAATGCTTTAGATATCTTCCCAACAAATAATAAATATTATAGGAGTTATATACAAGGCATAAAATCATGATTTGATATTGCGAAGTGTAACCCTAGACCCTTGAGTGGGAAGAGGTCTTTGGTAAATTGGAATTAATCCAAATTCAAAGTTTCCTCATATGTATGTGCATAAGCATGGTTTATGGCCTCCCACAGTGTTGAGTAGTTGGTATAACCATTGTTGAATATTATGGGTTCAAAGAGTGTATCCATGTACTCAGTGGAATGTTTGATGGAAAATCTTGAAGGGGGGAAAGTTCCTAAAAATTATTTGGATGAGGATGCCATTATTATTTAATTGAGTTGATATTGGTCTAGTTTGTAATTTAATAAATCACCTCTCCTAATTATATAGTTAAGTAGGAAACACAGTTGGCTAAGGATTTATAAAAATAGAGAAATTGAATTCATAAGTCAACTTGAGATTGAATGGGACTGTCATTATTTAAACTACTTTGATATAGCTTTGGCATTGATTTCTAGTTTGTGAACCATTAATGTCTAATGTACATAACTTTGATTACTTTATTAAATTGAAAATTTCCACTTCATTTAGCAGGTATTTCATGTAGGCACCATTGACATTTTTTAAGAGTGCCACATCATTGCCCATTGCTAAGTGTCATTTCATCACTTCTTCGACTTTGGTTTATCAAAAAATGAAGTTTTTGATAGTCAAAAGTTACGATTCAAGATATAATAATGTTTTTTAGGTAGACACATATCCCAAATAAAAGTTTTGAACACTTTTATCAAATATCTAAATGATTCAGAGGAAATCCCCAAATGACTTTGCAAAAGACCTCGATGTGCTGCACTATTTTTTTTTGAATAAAATCATCAAAGATAAAAATGTGTTAGAGGAATTCACTAAATGAAATTATCAAACACTTTTATAGAAGACCCCTTTTGTGTTGAGTAATTTCACTAAAGGGTCTATCCAAACAAATCATCTAAAAAAGTGTAACATTTGGAAACCTAGTTCTTGAAGAATAGCGGCTGAAGATTAAATTACAAAGTAATTTAAGACAAGGTGAATATAGTTTTGGAGTCCCATACATTGAAATACCAAACATATTTTCTAAATAAATCCTATGAAGGAAAATATAAAATACCAAAAGTATGTCAAAAGAGTTCTATGAATGAAAGTTATGAACAAAATTTCTAAAGACCAAAATTATGTCAGAAGAGTTCTAAGAATGAAAGTTTTGAAAAAACTCACTGAAGACCCTTTTGTGCTAAGTAGTTATAATGAATAATTTGATTGAACAAGAGGAGACAAAACTTGATTATACACAACTTATAAAAATCATTAGTAGGTTAGTCTAAAAATATAAAAAGGTATGTTCATATGTCTATCTAATAACATAGCATAATACATAATACCATTGTTTTTAGAGGACTTTCAAGATATGGATATAGGCCAATGCTAATATATAGTGGATTTATATTATAATAAAATAGGAATAGGAGTATGTTGTTTACACCATCCATTTTTTTATATATTTGGCTATTATAAGCATAACAATAGTATATAGAATATGAAGAGTCTTTCTTTTGGATATAGAAAAAGGATGTAATATAAAGTGAAAATGCTTTACAAAACTTTATATATAGCACTTACTTGTATTTTGAAATGGTTATGATGTAATGGATATTAATATACATGTCTGAAATGGTTTCCCTTATATGTCTTCTATGGTTGTTATGTGTGTAGTGATGCTCAATTTTCTAGATTTTTTAGTCATGTAGATTTTATCATATGTTTTGTATATAATAAGCATATGTTTTCAGCATCTATATACTATTTCAGTTAATTAATGAATAATTTAAATCTTAAATTCATCTTTGATCAGTTATTGTGAATATGTGATTAACCCAAGCATTATATTCAAGTTTGTGATCACATTCTTTATTCTCTCCTAATAGGATACATACAATTGTTGGACCATGGGGAGGATACCTATAGTCTAGGAGTGGGAAGTGAGGTCATTCTTCAACTACCAGATTTCTTGGTCCTTGACCAAGGACTCTTGTTACATCTTTTACTACATCTATTATTGCATGCTTGTAGAGTTCAAGAGGCTCTTATGGGTATGCATAGTATAACCTATTAAATGCATTTAATAAGTTAGTTTGAAATGTAAAATATCATTGTTTCTACTTTACCAAAGAAGGATATTAAGGAGAAATCTAGTAAAAAAGTACATCAATCTAAAATTAAGTCCAAAAAAGTGGTGGTGAAAAGATAGGTATGGTAGAAGGACCGCTAATGATCATGCAATTAATGACGTGGCATTTTGAAAGATTGCATCTTGTTTGAGGTAGATCAAGTT
The DNA here is from genome assembly GCA_037957365.1 of Torreya grandis. Classification (NCBI taxonomy): domain Eukaryota; kingdom Viridiplantae; phylum Streptophyta; class Pinopsida; order Cupressales; family Taxaceae; genus Torreya; species Torreya grandis. The sequence goes on along the minus strand of JARHVA010000480.1, from coordinate 5,294,964 downwards.
AATATGTGACAAGTGGATTCACTAAATAAATGGATATATAAAGTGACATAGGGTCACATCAAACACATTATTGGGGTAATTTAAACATTTAAGAGACAAAAAAGGTCACCATTAAAGCCAAAATATTAAAGATGAGGAAGATCACTCATGCATAAGTAGTTAGTGAATTTACAGAGGTTAGCAAGAGTAAATTGGATGATAAAATAAATAAAACAAAGGGGAGGAACAATGCCAAAACATTACAAACTTTGGCAAACAAGATTATTCTAATATATACCCTTGATATACTCCGATGTATAAAAATTGAGACCCAAATTTTGGTAGAACAAAGCAATGAAAAAATGTATATTACAAGTTTAGTCATGGATAAGAGAAAGTTGTTGATCCCGGACATAGATGCATATAAGGAAGAAATGGGGTTTGGGTTATGTCTTTAACAAACCTAATTCAATGACCTAGATCCCTTTGACTTTGTGGAAATGGTTGAAGTTACTCTCTTCACCTTATCAACATAGCTAGGTACAAAAGCAAGAGATCTTGCACTTCAACATCCTCTTTAGGGTTTTGATGTAGATATGCTAATGAAGTTACCTACATTTATAAAATTGGATGATGTCATGAATAATTTATTAAGTAGATATAACCAAGGGGATATTCATTTGTCTAGAGATATCACCATTTGGATCAATGTGCAGACCATGGTGAGAGTTATAGGCCTCTCAAATCATAGAAAATTCTTATTTCCATATAATTCTACCACACCACCAATTCATTATTTTATTTAGGAGAAGTGTCATACTAGGGTAGGTGGAGGAACCCTAATTGACTCCATTGATGATGTTTTAATTTGTATTCTAGTAGTGTATTACAAAGAGGCTTTGACAGATAAAAAAGTAGGCCTAATAGGTACAAAAAGGATTAATTGACATTATGTATCACATGATACACCTACATGAGATCTCTGATTGGCTCAATTTTCTCACATCCGATCTTACCACTAATATCGACAATGTAATTTTAGGTAGATCAAAAAATTTCCAGTATCAATTTCAAATTTTGTTATTATGCTTCACCTAATGGAAGTCCCCACTAGGATAAGTTAATGTTACTACAGAATTTTGGCCTACGACTACCCTTACAAGAATAACTTAGACTAAGACATGATAATATTATGTACAAATGGGGTGGTTTAACACATGATAACTTGAGGCTCTAGCTTTGATTAGGTCATACCCTTAGATCCCACATAATGTCATGCAATATTCAAGGCAATATGCATCTGTAACCAAGTTGTATAATGGCATTTAAGTCAAGGTGCATGAGTTGGACACTCTAATTATGACTCCAATACCCCTTTTCATCATAATGGTTTAAGCACAAGCTAAAGTATGGAGGTAAATATCCCTAGTCATGATGTTAGTACAACCTATTTAAACCATCCCTCTAAGTGTATAATAACATGGGTAATAGAAAGAACAACCATAACCAGTTGTGCAACCACAAGCCTCACCATAATAGTCTGTAGCTCCACCATAACAAGAAAAAGGAAAATAGAAGGGAGTTTTGAAGAGATCCTCACCACCACCAATCAGAAAGAGATCAAGGAAAATCAAGTTTTGGATGGACAACCCACATGTGCCAAGGATAGCTTGGGAGTATGATCTTGCAATATTGGGGGTTGATGAATAGGAAGTTATTTAATGCATGATTGAAGACATTGGCCAAGAGGTATATTATAAAGATTTCTTTTTTTAGAAAGTAGCGTGTAATTTCTAAGTATGGAATAAGGTAAGCAATGATCATCTGGTAAAGATTAAATAACCCCCTCCCTCTATTATTGTGGATATTGTAGGTCAAGAAGAAGCTCATCATGAATTTGTGGTATAAGTTTTCTAAAAAGATCTAGAAGTTGGTTCATCATTTGCATATATTATAGATATACCAAAGGAAGGGAGCCTAATATAACCATTGATTCACAAACAATATAGTGATCATCGAGTGAGGCTTTTAACCACCATACTATAATATATGGTATGTTTTAGAGAGATAGCCATAATAATTAATTCCCATCAAGTGAATTCTAGGGGCACAAGGAGACACAAGGATACACTTGTCCCTATGACTAAGTCTATAAAGATTTTCATGCATAGAGGTATGGTTATCAAATCCAAATATTTAGATCACTCATAATATGATATGGAAATAAATGATCTATATGTAATATAGGGATCCATATATACCACTACGCTAAATACAATAGAATAAATGGATGTTGTATAAGATATCCTAGATCATGAGGAGGAGGCAACAAAGAATGAAGAGAGGAAAAAGAGAAAAGTAAAGAATAATATAGAGAAGAATAAAGAGAAGAAATATTCCACATAAAAATTAGCTACTCAAAAATCCCAACATGTGTAACAAGAGCAAGTCAAACATCACACTAAGGAGGAAGAATGACAAAATAATTCTAAAGAAGTTGAGGTCAAGAAAAATAAAGCTAAAGAAGCTCAAGCTAAAAGAAAGAAATCCAAGAAAGAAAAAGATGAAAGGAAGATAAGGGATCACCAAGAGGTAGTATGCAAGTATGAAGAGACACAAGTAAAGGAAGAGATGAAAGCCACCAAGGAAGAAGATTCCTATAAACATGTGATCCAATCAGGTGAAACAAAAGAGACTTCACTATCAGAGTTTTTCCCCTCTATCTAATGGTTGTGGGACGTCCCTACCACATTATCTCATTACAAAACTTTATTTCTTCTATTGGCTCAATTTATGCCATCTCCTATCACATTCTTAATGAGATCTACCATGCTTAATTCCACTTCCATGGAGGCATCTTTAGATGTTTTATAGCTACCACTATCTAAGAAAATTGGAGTAGATGCATTCCAAAAATCCATTTCACAAAAGGCTTAAAACATATAACATATTATTTTTTGGTTGTATGAGGAGAAATTAGAAGCACAAAATCAATATTTTAAGGCTAGGTTTCTTATCAATGCCACTTGTCCTAATATTGTTGCATATCTCCTTGGTGATCAATTAATTTATAAGGATAAATAACTCATTATGTTACTAACTCAACTAACAAAGGATTGGGTGAACACACACAAACTATGAACCCAAGGGTAGGCTATCCACACTAAAATGGAAGGTCTTTGTGAAATTATAGAGGAATATGTATAGGTCCTAGATATTACTATGCATCAAGCTAAGCAAATTTCATAAATAATGTTTTATTGGAGGTATCACCTTGACAAATATTTGGATTATACTAAACCAGAGTTTACAATGATAAATAAAGATGAATTTATATTAAATGATTGAATGGCTACTGGGGAAACACTGAATGATGCATTTCAATAGCTCTTAGATGCCAAGGATATCATGATGAAGAATATCCAAGTCTGGCATAATGAGACAATGTGTAACACATTTGTGGCTATTCAAGCCCAAGGGACTGTAAATAGGTTGGATGATATTGTGTCAAACATATAACATAAGTTATCAAATGCCATAGACTTCCTTATCATTATAAAAGAAGAAGATGTGCATAATTTGATGGTCATTCATATTTCACTATGAATTTACTTACCATGGTGTGGGAAGTACTTGATAATTGGAAATTACTCAAGCATGAACTCTTATAAGTTGAACCAGATATTACACATATCATATATGAACCTAAGTTCAATCCACCACAGGAGCTCTAAGAAATTTTGTAGAAGATAAATTTGGATACAAAGGCATAATATGGGCAACCATAACCTACACAACTACCTATCCAAAAATAAACACACTTTTGTATTACGTAAATGTACAGTTCAAGTTTTTTAGTTTAAGAAAAAAATTCTACTTTTTAACATAGTCATAAGCATTTAGAATGGGGCTAGGTTGGTTGAATACCCCTAACCTAGATGGTCACTTGGTTAAGCTAGTCTATGGAAAACCACAAAGGGTGGCAGGCAAGTATTCTAATTAGTTGAAAACCCAAAAGGTTGGCTAAGTAGTGTACCAAGGGTGTAAATGAGTAAATGACACCTACAGAAATTACTACCTCTTTTATGAAAGGTTGATCTTTTCCATCTTTAGCCGAGATTAGAGTTTAGATTTTATCTCGAGATAAAACAATAGTTTAAGTCTGAGAAAGTGTTGGATGTGGAGTAGGGACATGTGTGTAGGGTATCATTTTGTCATCTATATGATATTTTTAATGTCTTTAGCCTTTTTAGCGAAGTGATAGATATAAGAATGCCATGGCTCTTTTCTTTTTATATGCTAAAAATTTGTAATGTGAAGAGATAGAGCCATGTAAAAAGCTATATATAGTGCTCTGATGTAATGTAATACTATTTTGATGTGTGATAGATATTAATAGACTAGCTCTATTATTTTTTTCCCAAGATTCTTTTACATATGCCTAGTGTGCAGTGTTTACTCTATTTTGTCTTAGTCTATTCTATCTTGTATTATACTATTTATATTATAGAATTCTTAAAACCGTGTGTTGGAAATATTGTCATTGATGCCAAAGGTCTAGCATTATTAGTGATAAAGGCCCCATTGCATTTAATGTTATTTGTAATAAGTATATCTTGGGTAATATGAGTTAAAATTTATTTAATATTAACGAATATATTTTTGGTTGTATATGAGACAAAAGAAGGGCCCATGGAGAAGTCAAAGAGCCACAGGATAAAGACAAAAGAAGGATGGGATGTATTTTCCCATGAAGAGTCATCTTGGAGAATACCAAGAGTCACCAAGTGAAGACAAAAGAGTAAGGGCACAATTTCTCATGAAGGGACACTTTGAGGAATATGAAAAGTCACCAAAGATAAAGACAAAAGTGGGAAGGATGTTTTTGGTCATGAAGGGTCACCACATGACTTTTCAAAGGCTTGGATATGAAGGGTCATCCAAGATTGGCGCCATTTTCCATGAGGATTGAAGGGTCAAAAAGGGGAAGGCCAAAGGTCATTTGGAAAGCTATAAATAGAGGCTTAAGAAGCCATTTGTAATATGAGAGATAGAGGTTGATTTTATATTGTAATATCTAGCTTAGAAGAGAAATTGTGAGAGATGAATATGATTTGTATTTGTTATATCTAGCTTAGAAGAGCAAAGGTGAGAGAGAGGAAAGAGATGTTGTATTGAACTATCATTTGTTGAGATAGCAACATTGAGAGATAGGTGTGTGGTGTACACAAAGGGGTTGGTGCTCCTGTGGGTTGGTGCTCATGAATTGTTGTTGGGTTGGTGCTCAGCAAAGGGGTTGGTGCTTTTGTGGGTTGGTGCTCATGAATAGTAGTTGGGTTGGTGCTTGGCAAAGGGGTTTGAAGCTCCTGTGGGTTGGTGCTCATGAATTGTAGTTGAGGTTGGTACTCGACAAAGGGGTATGGTGCTCCTGTGGGTTTGTTCTCATGAATATACTTGAGATTGTTCTTTGTGGTTTTTCCCACATTGGGTTTCCATGTTATATCTGGTGCCTCTCTCTATCTTGTGTGATGTTTATTGTTTGATTTTTATTACATATCTTGAATGTTTGATTAAGTGGAATTTGATAAAGGGAAAGTTTTATAAGATATATAATATACTGATTTATCCCCCCCCCCTTAGTATATTCCATGCTTAAAAATTGGTATTAGAGCAGGTTCCTATTTGAAAAGTTTTACAACTTGAAGGTAGATCGGGAAAGCACAATGGCTGGGTCACAGGAAGGATTTTATAAAAATAAGGCACCTTTGTTTGATGGGATGAATTATGATTTTTGGAGCATAAGAATGAAGGTTTATTTAATGGCCCTTGGATTTGACATATGGAAATCAGTGGTGGAGGAATATGAAGAGCCACAGACATCTACAATTACTCCAACAGAAAAGAAGGCAAGTGAATGTAATGCTAAAGCTTTAAATGCTATTTTATGTGGTTTATGTGAATCTGAATTTGTTAAAGTTATGTAATGTAAATCTGCTCATGAAACTTGGGTAAAACTTGAGAATATTTACAACGGTGATGGAAAGGTTTAGCAAGCTAAGTTGCAGACTTTTAGAAGGTAGTTTGAAACTTTGAAGATGGAAGAAGAAGAAGATATAACAAGTTATCTTTTTTGAGTTGATCAAGTAGTAAATCAAATTCAAGGTCTTGGAGAAACATTGGATGAGTCAACAGTGGTACAAAAGGTTTTGAGATCTCTACCAATGAGATATGATGCAAAGGTTTTAGCAATTAAGGAGATGAAGAAATTAGCCAAGCTAAAAATGGATGAGCTTCATGGTATTCTCACGACATATGAGATGCGGACAGAACAAGATAAACCCTCAAAGAGAGAAGCAAATTTCAAGACATCAAAGAAGGAGAAAGCTAAGATTCAAGAATCAAGTGATAGTTCTAGTGATGATGAAGATGACAATGGAGCACTTTTTATTTGCAAGTTGAAAAGAGGAATAAGTAAATATCAAGGAAAATTACCTTTTAAATGTTTTAATTGTGGAAATATTGGACATTTTTAAGCTAGATGCCTAGATAAAGTTAAAGATGATGAAGAAGAAAATCCTACATATAAGAAGAATTTCACAGGCAAATCTAAGAAGGGATTTGAGAAGAAGAGACTGTATTCTAAAGATCCTAGCTCAGGGGAAGATAGTGGAGTCAGTGATTCAGAATAAGAAGAGATTCTATTCATGGCCATACATGAAGGTGATCAAGAAGAAGAAGAGAAAGAAGCTGAAGTGAATATGGAAGGAGAGCTCATTTGTGCCTTAGAAGAGTTAGAAGTTGTTCAGAAGAAGAATCAAAGATTAAAGTGTCAGATTGAGAAAAATGATCAAGAGTCAAAAGAAATGATTGAAGATCTACAAGCACACTTTAAAGAAGCCAAGAAGATCTCACACCATAGTTGGAAATAGCAAGAAAATATTGTGAAAGGTATGCTATTGAAATTTCCTCTTTAAAAGTAGATATTAAGAAAGTAGTCAGTGATAAAGTAGTCAGTGATTCAAAATTTGAAGATAGCACTAACATGCTGAATAAGATATTGGAAAGTCAAAAATCATATTCAAATAAGATAGGGATCAGCTTTGAAAAGAAAAAGAGCTATGTTGAAGCTCTTACACAAGAGGAAACAAAAAGGGGAGAAGTGAAGAATACAGAGGACATTTCAAACAGAGAAGGCTGGAAGGAACAAAGCTACAAAAGGCAATCAGGTTAGAGATATATAGACAGGTCTTATTTCTATGGCTATTATTTTTATTATAATGGATATGGTCACAAGAAATTAAAATGTAGAAAAAGAGCTAACAATTTCAGAAATAAGGAGAAGAAAAGTCAAGTAGAGTCAATCAGAAGCCACAACCCTTTTGCTCCTCTATCAAGCTTTGATGAAGAGACCATAGTGTGCTACAAGTGCAACAACTTTGGACACATAACTCGGTATTGCAGAAGCATGTTTGAGTCAGTTTAGAAGGATCAGAGTTTCAAATCTCCATTCATCAAGAAGAAGGATTAGAGTGTCAAAGTTCCATTCATCAGGGAGAAGGTTCAAACATGTACATGGCAGAAGAAACAACATGAAGATTCTATGATGGTTTAGATAGCTCTGGATGTGAGAGGTAAAGATCATCCATGGTTAATTGATAGCGGATGTTTGAGGCATATGACAAGAGATAAAAGTAAATTCATATCTCTAAAGAAGATAAATGGTGGTATAGTGAGATTCAGAGATAAAACCACTACTAAGATAGCTAAAAAAGGTACTTTGATTTTAGATTATGGTAGAACTAAGACTAAGAATGTTTTATATGTAAAAGGTCTTAAGCATAATCTGTTAAGTGCTAGTCAAATATGTGATCAAGGTTATACATTAAGGTTTCATGCTGAAGGTTGTGAGATTATAAGAAAAGATTCAAATGAGTTGATTGCATATACTTAAAGGATATGGAATAATGCATATGTATTGTCAGATATCTTCTCAAAGGCATGATCAAAGGACACATTCAAAGATCGATGAGAGGAGTTGGGAGTAATTTCTATTACTTCTTGCCATTGATGTTCAACATCAGTTGAGGGGGAGCTAAGCGTTAGCTCTAGGTAGGCCCTTTGCCATTGATGGCAAAGGGGGAGAATAATAGGTATAGGTACATGTGTAAAAAAATAGGTACAGGGAATAGGTACAAATTGCTATAGTAAGGGGGAGTTACTATATGTTTTCAGATGACAGTATGTGTAGGGGAAAGGATGTGGTAGTTTCAGGATTGAGGTTATCATCAATGACAAAGGGGGAGATTATTGTAAATATTGTCATTGATGTCAAAGGTCTAGAATTATTGGTGATAAAGGCCCCATTGCATTTAATGTTATTTGTAATAAATATATCTTGGCTAATATGAGTTAATATTTATTTAGTATTAATGAATATATTTTTGGTTGCATATGAGATAAAAGAAGGGCCCATGGAGAAGTCAAAGAGCCATGGGATAAAGACAAAAGAAGGATGGGACACATTTTCCAATGAAGAGTCATCTTGGGGAATACCAAGAGTCACCAAGTGAAGACAAAAGAGTAAGGGCACAATTTCTCATGAAGGGACACTTTGAGGAATACAAAAAGTCATCAAAGATAAGAACAAAAGTGGGAAGGACGTTTTTGGTCATGAAGGGTCACCACATGACTTTTCAAAAGCTTGGATATGAAGGGTCATCCAAGATTGGCACCATTTTCCATGAGGATTGAAGGGTCACAAAGGGGGAAGGCCAAAGGCCATTTGGAAAGCTATAAATAAAGGCTTAAGAAGCCATTTGTAATATGAGAGATAGAGGTTGATTTTATATTGTAATATCTAGCTTAAAAGAGCAATTGTGATAGATGAATATGATTCATATTTGTTATATCTAGCTTAGAAGAGCAAAGGTGAGAGAGAGGAAAGAGATGTTGTATTGAACTATCATTTGTTGAGATAACAACATTGAGAGATAGGTGTGTGGTGCACACAAATAGGTTAGTGCTCCTATGGGTTGGTGCTCATGAATTGTTGTTGGGTTGGTGCTCGGCAAAGGGGTTGGTGCTCTTATGGGTTGGTGCTCATGAATAGTAGCTAGGTTGGTGCTCGGCAAAGGGGTTTGAAGCTCCTATGGGTTGGTGCTCATGAATTGTAGCTGAGGTTGGTACTCGGCCAAGGGGTATGGTGCTCTTGTGGGTTTGTTCTCACGAATATACTTGAGATTGTTCTCCATGGTTTTTTCCACATTGGGTTTCCACATTATATCTGGTGTCTCTCTCTATCTTGTGTGATGTTTATTTTTTGAGTTTTATTTCATATCTTGAATGTTTGATTAAGTGGAATTTGATAAAGGGAAAGTTTTATAAGATATATAATATACTGATTCACCCCCCCTCTCAGTATATTCCATGCTTAACACCATGTTAGTTTATCTTTATATTTTCTATTGTGTATAAAATTGAAGATTCTATAAATTCACTCATGCTATTATGATTCTTTTCTTCTTCCTATTGCACAAGCTACACTAATAATTATATGTTCTATAGAATTTCTAGGAAAATATGCTAACATTCCTTCAACATGGAAATGATTGGAATTTTATTTCAAGGTATCTATGAGGAGATTTATTGAAGGTATTTCTAGTACCTTTGAGTGTAATATAATGCATGTTTTAAAGGTATAAGTTATCTCATAGGAGATACTTTCAAACATGCATTTGTAGTATTTTCATTGGGTATCCTAGTAGATACATTGTAAATGCACATGATTGGAATTATCTTTCAATATATCTCTTATAAGATACCTTGGAGGGATTTATAATACCTATAATAGTACCTTTATGAATTTTGAAAGGTATTTCTTAGGAGATACCTTTAAGGTATCCATGAAGGTACTAGGATGCCCTTCAAGGTATATTTTAGGAGATACATAGTTAGTTTCCCTTTTATTTGTGTGTTTCCAATGATGCACACATGGATAAGGGTGAGCCTACAGTAGAACATAATAAAATTTTAAATCCATATATGTCTCCAAATTTTTGACCACCTCATACACACATGAAAAAAATAAATGAAGTGAAACTTTGCACATTTTTCTGGTTACATAACATGATATGATAGGTTGAAAGCATAAAAATTGATTTAATTTTATTAGAATCTATGTGGTCAGAGGGAAGTTTAGGGTTGGCCTAGGAAGAAGTGAAGCTTGATGGGATGCCTAGTATGACCAGGCCTAGGGCACCGTCAAGCACTCTTTGGGATAGATTTTCATAGCATGTGCATAGGGTATCCCTTTCTTTGTTATTTTTTTCCTTTTTTTGTTGCTATTTCCCTTGAAATAAGTGTTATTGGCATAAGTTGTTATAATTCCATGCCAAGTATCTACACCTTAGCCATCCTTAACTTTAAACTATCTACTGATAGATAGTTATCTACCCCATTCCTCTTACAATTAATGTTCAGGCACTCTATATTACACAATCCCCCATAAATATCTCCACAAATCTCTTATAATACACTCCTCTAATGTGTGGATCACCTTAAGCATTTATGGGCACCCAATTTTTAAAAACCATGATGATCATGTTATAAGTATGGTCCTATAAAATTCACTCTCCTAAAAGGGCCAAACACATAAACACCTTAAATGTTTCAAAGAGAATTGAATGAGGGATTGAGCAATTGAGCAGAGCATCTTAAGAAAGGAAATTGAACAAAGAATTAAAAAAAATTACAAGCAAGATTTTTTATCTAGTGCCTTCCTTAGAACAAATGAATAATTATGGAAAAGATTTATAGAATGTAAAATTCTACATCTTCATCTAGTGGTGGAGGAAATCTAAGGAAATAAAGAACCTAAAGATCAGGTGATCATAAATACCCTCCAAAAAAAATTTCTAGGATCAAATCCTATGTATTAGCACCTACATAGCCAAAGCCCAAAGTGCCAAATGTTAAGTACATTTATAAGGGGTACTATAAGGACCCCTCACTGGTCTTTGAGTATGCAGATGGCGTCTCTGATCACAAATCGGCCAAGAACCCAAAAATCCTAAGGGAGTGTACCCATTCCCAAATGCTTAAGAAGTATCATATCAATAACTTTGAGTCATTTAAGAATAGGATTTAGAGCTCCACACTAGCTCAATACATGGTGCATCTTATGTCATTGTTCCCTAAAATTATTGCCTTATGTGCCAAAAGGTATAACACCAACATTAGAGTTATTACAGACAACCACCTGAGAGTGGACATCAATGTCGATGTAATAATGGATATTCTCTAACTCTCAAGTAACCCAAGAACTAACATATTTAGTATGGAAAGATTAAAAAATGTTTGTTACACACATGCCCATAAACTACATTTCCTCAATTTAGTCCTCTAGAATAATTATACTGAAGTTCCTCCTCTATTGATCTATCTCACAAGCTTTCCAATATAGGATATGAAGGATGATCTTTCCATACTGGTGTTCACCTTTGGGATGGACATAGATGCTAACATACATGATTTTCAATTGGATGTGGTCTCCCTTTTAAAGATTGTAATTAAGGAAAAATATTACAAGATGGACTTTTTGGGAGACACTATCACTGCCATTCACAATTAATTGGCCAATATTTCAGCCCACAATACCTTTAGGTATTACTCTTTCCTCCACCTAATTATGTACGATAAATCTAGTTTATTCTCTTGATATTTTCCTATAAACACCATTAAAATGGGCACCCATCCTAACATAGTGATCCTTATCTCCATATGGACCCACATCCTATCAACCACAAAATATTATTAAGAGTTTTTAGAGTGCTTCCTATCTCTAGTCCTCATCAACCTTAGTCAAAAACATATCATTTATATAATGATAGATAACTAGAGGTCATGGCTCATTGGTAGTAGGATTATAGTTGATTGGTTTTTTTGGGGCCCATTTCACATTCATCTAGGTCCAAAGATTTAAAGAGAAGCCATTTTGACTCCCATGCTTACTCACAGATAGGACCTTGGCCTTAGAGATATATCTCTATCTCAATGTGATAGACTTAATTTATGGTATAGGCTATAAGAATAAGTCCATATATGACACCCCTTCATAAAGGGAGGCATCACAATTGTTAAGAGGTCATAGAAGTGCCTACTTACACTCAAGCTCATAGAGCTTGACCTCAACCAGTTTAATGACCAATAAAACTTGACTTGGTTGGCCACATAGCTACATTGAAGACCACCATCCTATTCAATAATGAACTCCAACCATACCTCAAAGAATGAAGGTCACTAATGGAGGATGATGTCAAGTATTCTATGGATCTATCAAATATATCTTTAGATATTCACAAGCCATGGGAGTCCTTTTACAAAGTAGTCCAAGTGTTTGACCCCACAAAAAAAATTATAAAGGGACTGAGAGCATAGCTCATTTAGAGGGGCTAGATAAATGAGAAAATAAATGCCTATTAGAAATATAGGTAGGAAATTGTCTAATGGGAGTGTAATTTTGATGATGTGGACACTGATGAGAAATTTGAGAACCTCTGGGATGAGCACCACGAGGAATAATCTCAAGAATATGGGGACATATCAGTGAACAAAGAAGAATAGAATTCCCCTTTAAAAAAAGTGAAGGATGCCCCTCTGATGAAGGAAAAAGAAGCTTTCATAATATTAAGGCCTATGACCTAGTTGCCTCCTCTATATCTACACCTGACTACCTAATAGTAGTAGTAGAACACTTCAAGGCAACACTAGGAAGAGCCACATAAATTTAGTTTTAAGGAACAAGTTTCTAGTCTTCCACTAGAGCCCCCATAAAATAAGGTATGCTTTTATGATCCCTTTTTATCCTCTTTTGCTACATTTTTCAATCCACTTTCACCTTACATAATTTTTTTTGATCTCGTGCCACTCTCCACTACCTAGCTGATCACCTCCCTTACACCTTTTTTCACTTCCCCACCCTCATCTACCACATCAACACCCATAATGGAACAATTTCCTACCACTCCTCTCTATGGCCTCCCACTTTTCTCACCTTCTACCCTAACCCTTCACTCACTCATTTTGGGGGAATAACATTTGCTACTTTATAATAGAAATTCATCATTCCTTTTGATCTACCTCAAGTATTACCCTTTGTGGGGGAAAATATTCAATTAGAAGAGAAGTTCCATTAGTAGTTATAAACTACAATAAAATATAAGGAGGTTTGGATAGAGAAAATAATGGGAAAGATGGCTAATGCCCTAGTGGTGCCTCATATATGGTTATTCTTTGACCCAATGTAATAATCTCTAATGATTGCACACATGGCACTTAAATTATTCAATCCCCAAAGATAGACGCAGTTAAGGGACTACTTAATACACACCATCAACCTTAACCTTAGCTAGGCTAGAATCACTAATAGGGTCAAATTAATGGAGGAAACATAGAAGTCCATCATTATAGACTATATCAAGGTGGGCCATCAATTGGAGAAGACAAAGCTAGAACTTGTAAGGGTGAAAGATTATATTGACCACCTCAACATAGAGGAAAATTCTAAAGATGTGGATCTCACTCAAATGAGTTCTGACCTATAGAGATATGTTACCAATTAAACTTTCAGGTAGAAGCTAAGCAAAGGGCCCTAAAACAAATTCAAGTAGCTAAACTAGAGACTGAGATAGATGGATTGAAGAAGAAGAAGTAGGGCACAAAGAATAATTTGAAAGAGAAAGAAATGGAGCTCACGCAAACCCACAAGAGTCTCTTAAACTCTATGGGCACACAACTATAATTTTAGTAATAGATTTAGTAGGAGTCCTTGGCCAAAGACCAATAAATACAATTGTTGACACTTAGATTTACACCCCTATGGAGATTACTAATTCTCCTCATCCAAGTGGCACCATGGAGACATTTTTCTTGCTATGGGTGACAATGTTGAGAAATAGATCTCTAGATGAGGGGTTAACTAGGGGCTAACTCCCCTTGATGTACTCTTTGAAGCTTTCTCTTTAACTTAGTAACTTGAAAATGAAAAGGGATTAAGGAAAAAAATAACTAAAATAAAAAATGGTGATACACCAATATGTGATGTCCTCTCACTTGAATAAAACAACTACTTAAAGACAAACAAGGATATTTCATACATAAAACTCACAACTTACAATCCATTACTACATCAATATTTCATATGCTAGATTCAAGAAGGTATGAAATTCTTAGAAAGGGGACGAATTATTCCAAATAGGGATACAATAATGGACCACTTATATGATATATCTATACTTAGGAAATAATACTAGTAAAGACTTGTAAAAATTTCCTTTCTTTAAATTGGTAGACCATCAAGAGTACAAGCTAGAGAAGATAATCTTTCACTAGACTAAACTAACAATGATTCAAGTCATTACTCAATATTACAACATATGAGTGGCAATAACACTTGTACATTTATTCAAGAGTTATCTAAGTACAAATTTGGCTAGAGTTTCCCCATCAACCAATGGAGGCTCCTAAAAAGGGCCAAAAGAATGCATATATATAATTTTGAGAGAGAAATCAAGCAAATAAAGTCCAAAGGTCACTTGGACATGTGTTTCCTTGAGAATATAAATTAAAATTTCATGTGAAAGAGGAGTGAGGAGATTCATGCCATGTAAATAGATATACTTTTCTAAAACAAGTCATAATAATGGTGAAAAGTGGCATAAAACCTTTAGAATTAGCACAAAAAACTGCCTATATCAAAGACCATCCATGAATGTTTAAAACTAAAATATGAGAGTCAACACATAAAAATATTTGATGGAAATAGAAATCATTGTGACAATTAGAAAATGTTCCTCCTAACTACTAGCCATCCTCTAGACACCTATGTTTGTCGATTTCATAGAAGCTCTTTGATTTGGTCTGTTGCCAGCAATAACCTGATCAATCAACCTATCTATTCTTTGTTTGTTTTGTCTATTTTAGATACTCATGATCCTATAATTTTTCACTTTCAAATTTGACCTCAGGTTCCCACCAAGCCATTTTACACCAATGACTATTTTTTGTAGTTTGAAATTGACATTTGTGGGCCATTACCCTTCTCATTCATTCAGGATATTTTCCTTAGACACTTTTTTCCCATGAACCTAATTTATTTAGGAATTTATTTATTATGGGCCTTTTTCCCACGCTTATCAACCTTTTATCCATTTTTTTTGGCATTTTTTCTTGAGATAAATCATTTGGCTTTTCTGCTTACGCCTTTCTTGAAAGGAAAATACCCTTCAGAACTCTTGAAAATGCCCTTTAGCTTTTCCTTTTGATACACTTCATTGTAGATAGGTACCTTTCATAAAATTTTCAAAGGACCATTTCTCTGATAAAAGTACCCTTTAGAAAAATTTAAAAGGACCATTCTCCAAAAGGAAAGTGCCCTTCAAAAATTTTGAAAATTCCCTTCTGAGAAAGTTTAGGACAAATACCCTTTAAGAAAGTTTGAGTTGGGTCATTTCTCCAAGAAAATACCTTTCAATAAAAATGTTAAGTACCTTTTGAAAAAATGAAAATGACCCTTTCAGCTTTCTAAAATGGCCCCTTAGCTCCAAAAAGGTCCTTCAGGGAAATTATTTCAGACAAAATATTTGAAACAATTCTTGACACTTGAATAGAAAAACCCAAAATAATACTTGTTGAAATAAATAAACCTTGCACTTTTTGTCATGGGTTTTGAGTGAAACACCTCCTCCAAATTAAATTTTCATAATAGGAAAACCTAAAGTCTTGTAGTTATGGAAACCCAAAGTTGAAAACCAAGATAAACCTGAAGTAAATCACTGATCTCGAATGACTAAGTCAAAAAAAATTTTGAAGGAAGTTTTTAAACATGAACAACTTTGCTTATGCTTTGGTAAAGGACCTCAGACTCAGTACACAAAAACTTTGAACTAGGATGAATAAACCCACATGATCAACTTCCTCTGCAACTATTGCATGTGTAAGATCTGGCACTTTAAAAATGTTCTTTAAACTCTACTCAGACCTATTATCATGACTCAAAGAAAGTAAAAGGACCTAGATAACAAACTGATCAAAGATTATATAATTCATATTACATTTAATAAATCTAAGATCACTCTATGACATGATATTTACCCCTAAAATATCTAAAGGCCAAATTTTCATATAGAGGTTCCCAATTTTGACCTACAGGGTCAAAACTTAGTCAACAAAAACAACTAAGGAATGACCTCACCACTCAATCCCAAAATACTAGTATCCTCCCCATGGTTCAACAATTGTATGTTTCCTATTAGGAGAGGAAAAAAATAAGGCCACAAACTTGAAGCCAACACTCGGGTTCATCATGGAATCATAATGATTGAGCTCACTAGTGAGTGTGTCCATAGACCAGGTTCTTACCTTCATGTCCCCAAGGTTCAATATTTATAGTACCTTCTCAAGAAGATTTATAGTGAAATGGATAGGACACTTCAAGCAATGAGGTTGGCTAGCCTAAGGTGGGTGGCAATAAATGTGAATGAAAATTTGAATTGAAACAAGGCAACATCAAAATACAAGGCATCTCTAGATGCCTTAGATGAAGTAGTCCATGATATGAAGGGGTGCATTGAATAGCTAGTCCATTTAGGACTCCCCTCTCCATTCCTTAAAAATAACACCATCCTCTCAGAGGATAAAATAAATGGACATCTCCAACCTCTTTCCTAGATAAAATTTTAGATGTTAATAGTAGTATAAGGCTTGAATAACATCTCCTTCAATGAGATTATCGATGTGGATGGAACCTTAAAATATCTAAAGAAATAGACTCAGTCCACAAAGAAGGAATGGATGTATTTGAAGGATATAATGTTGTAAATTTGGTGGGACTCATCCTTTTTGTAGATTTGCCTTGACTGGTTTATAAAACTAGAATTTTGGGTTCTTCCATCTACAGGCAGATTCCCCCTCAAGTTGTCAAGAATTGTGGATCATAATCCACATTTTTGAAGTTTTAGGATAGCTATCTTTTATCATGGATGCGATTAGAGAGTTTGGAAGATGGTATATTTTCCTCCTCTTTCTTGGCTTCCCTTTGTTATTTTTGGCTTGTCTCAGCTCATCCCACTACTACCATGTGGCATCCCAGTGCCCATTATTTACAAAACAATTCCCATCTTGCCCAATAATAGTGTCATCTTGACATGTGGTGAAATCACACTTGTCTAAGGTAGGTGTATTTTATCATATCTTCAAGTAGGCCCATTAGCTTGGGGGAGTGGACCCCCATCTTCTAACATCATTCCAAAGGTGGTTCTGGAGGTATATGTGTGTCACCACCACACTTTTCCTAAGAAAAATGGGAATCATAAGGAATTAAAATTGTACCATATTAAGATTTTGAAGATTAATTGCATTCATGAGCTGGAGCTCCCTAATTAGTTGTAATGACCTCATCATGGTTGTAAGTGCCTAGTTCTAGATGTATTTCTTTCAAGAGGGAAATATACCTATATAAGTAGGGCCCTTTTATTTTGTAAGGGGTTAGTAGAAGAATAATTATTTTTGATATTATTAGAGAATGTCCATTTGTAATAGTTTAGTTTTAGAATAAGAGTAGTAGTAGTTAGTATTTTTCATTTTATGACCTTAGCAGGTGCCCTTCATAGGAAGGATTATACTGTATATTGTACCTTTGGCCTTTTTTATGGTGTTTTCCACCCATCAATATAGAGGATGTAGTGTTATATGTCAAATTGAGTGAGAATTTATTTCTATTTTTTCTTTCCATTCTTTGCTTCTATAGTATTGATTCTTGTTTATGTTATAGACTTGAATTCATGCATATGTTCCTTTAATAGTATGTGATGTTCATAGATTCAAGCTATTTTATACAATTATAAGTTAATACTTTAAAGATCTTAGTGCATCACCTTAGTTTTATTTTAATTTTTACTTTCATTTCTTTCTTCCCATTTTCCCCTAATTCAATTCAAAGAGCCAACTTCTAAAATACCAGAGGTTACTTTATAGACTACAATTTGGTCCCACAACTATAAATCTTCCCATAAGAAATTATTTTCCAAGGGTGAGATCTTTAGGCATCGACAGGGTCTCTGTGGTACCTTCAAGGGTTCTTTTAGTAGATAGAGATATCTTGGAGGGAATTGTAATAACTTCAAGTATACCTTTATGCATGTTTGAAAGGTATCTCTTAGTAGATATCTTCAATGTAGCTTTCAAGTTAGTACAATGCCTTTCAAGGTATCTTCTAAGAGATACCTTGAAGGTTCTTGTATTACTTTCAAGGGTTCTCCTAGTAGATAGAGATACCTTGGGGGCCATTGTAATACCTTCAAAGATACCTTTATGCATGTTTGAAAGGTATCTCTTAGGAGATACCTTCAAATTAGCCTTGAAGGTTTTATAATTCCCTTCAAGGTATATTTTAGGAGACACCTTGAAGAGTCTTGTAGTATCTTCAAGGGTTATCCTAGTAGATAGTATTGTACCCAACATCCCCATTTTTTTCTTCAAAAAATGGAGACTCACTTTTAAATTTTGGCCTTGTTTGTTGAACCTTTCTTCTATTTGTATGAGCAAACATCTAATCAAATTGCTACTTAGCCTTTACAGTTAGAAGAACAAAGCATGGTATTATACATTTTATGAATTAACTTTATTAATTGACATGATATAAATTTTATTTCAAGGTATCTCCTATGAGATACCTTGAAGGGCCATGGAATACCTATGATGTTGATTTAAAAGTTCCTTTCAAGGGATTTGATATAACCATGGCACCTTTTTATTTGACAATAACCCTGATGCCAACTAAGCTTTAAGAAATACCTTTAAGTTAGTCTTGAAGGTGATATAATGGCCTTCAAGGTATATTCTAGAAGATACCTTTAAGGCTCTTGTATTTCCTTCAATGGTTCTCTTAGGAGATAGAGATACCTTGGAGGGATTTGTAATACCTTCAAAGATACTTTTATGCATGTTTGAAAGGTATCTCTTAAGAGATACGTTCAAGGTAGCCTTGAAAGTACTTCAGTGCCCTTCAAGGTATCATCTAGGAGATACCTTGAAGGGCCTTGTAGTACCTTTAAGGGTTATCCTAGTGCATACCTTGAACATGTACATGATTTAAATTCTATTTCAAATTATCTCTTAGGTGATTACCTTGAAGGGCCTTGTAGTGATTTCAATGGGTCTCCTCATAGATACCTTAAAAATGCACACAATTAGAATTTTATTTCTAGGTAATTCCTAAGAGATACCTTGAACATACACATGATTGAAATTTTTATTTTTAGGTATCTCTTAAGAGATACATTGAACATGCACACAATTAGAATTTTCTTTTGAGGTATCTCCTAGGAGATAATTTGAACATGCACATGATTGGAATTTTATTTCAAGGTATCTCCTACAATATACATTGAATGGCCTTATAATAACTTCCATTTTTATTACAAAGGTCCTTACAAGGGATTTGATATAACCATGACACCTTTTTATTTGCTAATAACCTTGATGCACATGATTGGGATTTTATTTTGACGTATCTCCAAGGAGATACCTTGAACATGCACAAAATTGAAATTTTATTTCAATGTATCTCCTAGGAGATACCACAAGGGGCCTTGGAATACCTTCCATGTTGATTATAAATGTCCTTATGAGGGATTTTATATAACCATGCCAACTTTTTATTTGGCAAGAACCTTGATGCACATGATTAGAATTTTCTTTGGAAATATATCCTAAGAGATACCTTGAACATGAACACAATTAGAATTTTATTTAAAGTTATATCCTAAGAGATACCTCTAAGGTTATTGGAATACCTTCCTTATTGATTATAAAGGTCATTACAAGGGATTTGATATAACTATGGCACCTTTTTATTTGGTAAGAACCCTGGTGCTATCTTTGATTACCTATGAGAATGATGCATGGAACTCCCATAACCAACCAAAACTAGAGGGTCTCACCTAAGATCTTTCCATGAATATAAAGATGCCACATGGCACATTATAGAAAATTAATCACACTAAGCTCCATTTTGAGAGCCCCCAAGAATAAACAGAAGGTGTCATGTGTCAAAAGGTGGTAAAAATTAGATTTAAAGCTAAAATTGATGGTAAATCAAAGGAAAATTAGTGTTAAATTTGAGTTATAATTAAATTTAATGCCAAAATCAATAGCTTGAAGATATACAAAGTTGACCTAGAGTTCATATGACAATTCAGTTGTGTTCAAGGACATAGAATTCATCCCTAAGGCCATAAACTCAAGGGACATGCATTATAACATCTATTACAATGTTGAAGGAGATATAGACCTTTATGAAACTAAGACCATGCCCCACATTATTCAATTGGATTCAAACATAATTGCAATCTAAATATCTAGTCTCCATAAGGCCACAACCAAACTAGAGGTCATGTCATGTACTAACCTAATATATGGTATCTTTAGGAATTCAAGATATGAAGATGAATTTATCATCTAAGGTCTTTACATCTGCTACAGAATTTACCACAAAATTCATGGATCAACTAGATATATATGTCATTTACCTTGAGGACTTTCAATAGGAATTGAGTTCACAATAGAAGAACTACAAACATTAGTTAGGAGGAATATAGATAAAGTTTTCAAAAGGAAGAAGCCTCCTAGAACTACCATGAGAGGAGAAATGCCTTAAAATTATATAAAGTGATGAAGACGAGGTAGGAAGATGGAATCCATCTAGCTAGAGTGGTCATTAAACTTGACCAAAATATTATACTCTATGATACCAAGATAGATTTACTAGAAGCAACAAATTCCCTAACCTCAAGGTTATGCCACTTGAAGACATTATTCCTACATAGATCATCCTCGTGAATAAGAGGAGGATTTTGAAGACATGGATTGATGAAATTAAGGATGCAAATACATCCTTAAGGAAGATTGAATTCAAAATCACTTGGTTATTAAAAGATGCCATGGTCACTAAGGTGACTAAAACTAATGGATAATTCATGGATGAACAAGATTTTAGAGCACAAATGGAGGTATTTGTGGTGAAATTATAATATGATATAGATAATTAAAATAAAACTACTGAGGTAATGGGTATTGTGGTATTTTATAATCAAAGGTTAGAAAAGGTGGATATAATTGAGGAGGCATTGATGCTAGTATTCACAAAGCATGGCAAGATCATCTAGGAGATACTAGACTTGTTTCGACCTATGATACTAGACTTTGTTCATATAGACCAAGACTACTTGGCTTGTGTAGAGGTATGAAACAAAGAAGAATAAAAGACAATAACAATAATAACAAGCCATCCAACAACCACCTACAGGCCCTTAGAGAATATTTTGTTTCATCTTTTAAATTTAAATGAAGAATATTCCTTTATAATGTAACATTTTCGCCACTTGAATATATTTGGGTACCTTTTGTGGGCCCATGTAAACTTGTCTTATGAATTTTTTTAGCCTATAAATATGGGTTTCCCCTTCATTTGTAACCATAAAATAGTTATTACTAGAATTAATACAAGGAACCAAAGAATTTGAGAGTTTGTCTGTAGTGTTCCCTTGTGTGTGTTCTATGATTTTTTATTCTCAAAGTTTTAGATGGCTAATAGTTTATTTTATGCAAGCTAATTCGGGAATAATACACATTATATGCATCTATTGGCTTGAGTTTAAAACTAAGTTGACTAATTTGATAGTATACTTGCTCTATTCTCTTCTCATTTACAATCAAATGTGCCATGCAATTTACTGTGAGTGATTAATTTTTGTGAAAAGGATGTTGTTATACATATAAATTTCCTTCCTATGAATCTTTAACTACATTTATTTAGATTTTAGTATTACACTAGAGTTGGTAAATGTTAGTTTCATGTGTTTTTCCTCAAAAGTTAGAAAAATTGGTATCTTTGATCATCTTGAGCACAATCTCTTATCTACCCTACCCTAATCACTCTTGGATCTACCCATGAATCAATTTATCTTAGTTCATGCTATAAATATCCATTGTTTGTTTACATTTTGTGCAATAATTGGCAAATATTGAAAAACATTTACAAAGATTAACAATAATAAGTGTTAGTACATAAACATTTATTGTCCCTATAGTATGGTCTACTATCAGAATTTCAAAGTGGTGATAATATCTTTGTTATTTGTGTTATTTCTAGTATTACTTATATAAACAAATCAATCCACAAGTCTTCTAGGACTAAAAATTGAGTTTTTTACTTTCCCCTTGTTCCCTAGTGACACAAGAAGAATAATAAATACATAAATAAGCATAATAAATTAGCCTTTAAGTAATCAATCAAGTATCCTCAAGACACTTACAGGCTTGGTTTCAAGTCAAAATATGTTATAATCAGGGCTCTAATAGTCTTAAGACCTTTTCTAGGTTTATGGAGGCTATTTGGATCATCAAATGTATGAACTATTGAGATGAATA
>JARHVA010000480.1:5100000-5267500 GCA_037957365.1 Torreya grandis | reverse complement strand
TTCCATTACCAAGGACTTCATGAGCACAAGCTGAGCAAGCCACTACTACAAAGGCATTTGGAGCATCCAAAGAAGGTGAAGGAATTATTGTATTTGATTCCTTGATTTTTAGTTTTATATATCATTTTCTTTTTGTCAACTAAGCTCTCCCTAGTCTCTAGGCCTAGAGATGTTATGTTATCAGTGTGTTTATTTCATTTTGTATTCATTTTTGAACTAACACCATATTAACCATCCTCTCTTGAGTCAAATTCCTAGATCACATAATGGCATGCCTGGTGGGACTAGACACATCTTACACATGAGGAAGATCATTTTGAAACTATAAAATATTTATTTGAGACTATAAAACTCTTGTAAATTGATTTTCTAACTTTATTTTGCCATTTTTGTTTGCCATAGTTTTAACATAATCACCAATGTCGGTGGGTAAGATCAACATTGGTTACATAATGTTAGGTAGTAAAACTAACATCAATTGTATATGTGTCATCAATCACATTCATATAACCGATATCAGTTAGAAAATGTCACCATTGTTAGTTATATAAAATGACATCAGTCACTGCGTTTTTCTAAAAACACAAACTCGAGAGCTACTTTTTTAAAGTTCATTATTTCAATCTAAAAAAAAATTTAAAGCTAAAAGATATGCTAATAATTTTGCTACAGGACCAAGCTTGATATTTGCTCAAAACATGTTCAAATCATCTTTTCATGCTTAAAAACTAATTATGAACCTTGTTTTGGGTGTTTAACAAAGAATTTAGATGTTTTTGGTGAATGTTTTTAAAGTTTGAAACTAAGACCAAGGGGCCAAATAAACACCACCAAATCTTTAATTTTAGGCTTAAAATTTAACACACTCATCAATTCTTGTTTTCAATATTTGTTTGGATCAAATATTTATTTAGGAAAAAAAAGAATGTTGCGTGTATGCTCTTCCATTTATTCCCTACAGGGAACCCTTAGAATCAAAAGTGCCATTCCTATTAAAAGTAGCCTAGTCTAAGGCTTAGAAATAAAGTCATCTAAAGCACTCCCCAAAAACTCATCAAAGTTTGGGTGACCTTGAAAATGACCCTAAAGTCTTTCTATTTCATGGTTTCTTTATTTTTATGCAAACTTGGCTTACAAGGGGGACTTCATCACCTCCCGCAAGTTATTTAGGGAAGCTTTGACTCAAGGTTTTATCTCCCGGCATTGACTTCATTTGGGTCCTTTAGAGTTATACACATGACATATCTACATTTAGACATCACACTACACTAAGCGAATAATAGGATGTAGTAGTTGTAAAAAGGACTAGACCTTTTTACAACTAGCCAATGTTGCGATCACCTAATTTCCATGATTTTATTTTTCATTGTTTGACATGAAAGTCATTATGCAATTATTTTCCTATAATGATTAAAACTTTCTAGTTTAGTCAACCTCACATTGACATACCCTTGTTAGGATTTGGATGATTATACTTGGTGTATTTTGGTCATTTTTATTTTATATGTTTTGAGACTAAAACTTGTTTGTTTATTCATAATCCATGTCAAAATAATTTATTTTAATTGAGGAGGGTAGTGTTATGCTACCCAAATCATGTCAAAACATTTTTTGAGCCTTTTGAGTCTCTTGTAAGCATAACATAGATCACATCATTTGTGCATGCTTACATCATTCGGTTGCTCAATTTGTTTCAAGACTAGTTTACCTTGCATTAAGAACCATTTATTTTAAACCTTGTCATGTATACCATTTAGACCTTTGTCTTATGTTGTCATGATGTCCAATCTTGTCTATCCTATTTGGTCAAATCCTAGTTTTCAATGTTGAGTTTTCAATTAACCTTGTTATGTTTAGATCCAAACATTGATTGATTTCTATTTAGGCCTTAATTCATGGGGCTAATACATATATATTTCTCTTTTGGGTTGCATAACTTTGATTAATTGATTACCCAAATTTGAAAACCATTGATGGTTTGTTTGTTCAGTACCTATCCTTATTATTATTTGTGCCTTTATTTTGGGAAACATAGTCTTTCCTCAAAGAGCCTTTTTGTCTTATTCCTTATGACAATTGATCATGTTTATGTTTGATTCCATGTGTTGGTTCTATGTCAAAGTTTTTTCCAAACTTGTTAGATTAAGTCAAATCACATCATGCCTTTTTTTTAAGTCTAGCTTTTGATGTTGTTTGGCCAAAAGTCTTAGTGTATGCCTATTTGTTTGAGCCTAGATTTTCATTGCACATTTGGACAAAAGACCTAGTAACTCAACTTTTCCCTTTCCTAGTTTAGACCTTGTTTTGAACACTTTGACATAGACCTTTGACATGCCAATTTTTATTCAAAAACTTGACCTTTTATGCATATGACATTTAGCATTAGACATTTGATGTTAGATTGTTTTAAGCCAAGTATTAACACAAATTATTTTGGAGATACAACTCTAATTTTAAACCATATTAGTGATATATATATCCACCCCTTCAATGAGGTTATACCAAGCTTGAACCATTTGTCATTTAGACATAATTTTTTAGAGTTTGTGAAACTCTAGGCCTTTTTGTTCTAAATCTTTCATCATTTACGTAGATATGTCTAGCTACACTTATGGTGGAGTCACTTACAATCTAACTTATTATAGAATGGTCACACAAAATAACTTGTATGGCTTTAGTCAAGACCCCAACAATGTTAATATGGTTTATGATGTAGACACCAAAATTGTGTCAACTCCCCTTGGTCCCTTACACACTTTATTAATTTAAAATAAACAACTTATTTTAAATTAATGACATCACCTAGACACCTCACCTAAGACACCTCACCTTTGACATCTCACCACTAAGACCATTTCCTACCCTATGACTCACCTTGAGAATATGTCATCTACCTATGACCTATTCTCACTCCATTCCAACTGCCTAACCGACACTCGTGCATAATAACCCCATCTTTTGACCATTCTCCAATGGAAAATGCACATGGAAGATGGAGAAATGGGCAAAGGGATTAAAATAGCCCTTTTACCCATTCTCCAGCCACCGACATCAGTCAATTGTTAGTCGATGTTGGTGGGATCACCAACGTGGGTTTATTAAACCGAGTTCTAACCTTGAGCTAGGTCTCCAGATCCTAGAATCTCTAATCCACTCTCTCTCTTGAATTCTTCCTCCTAGACTCTGAGACATCGATGCACACACTCTGAGACCAAGCATCAGACTTCAACTAATGCTCGCCTGGCTAAGAAACTCTACACAAGTAACTCCAAATTAGATTAGAACATTGCACGAGGGCTTCGACATTAGCGACAATAGGAATACGTGTTCTAACACTCTTGGTTCTTCAAACAGAGCTAAATATACTTATGTCTCATTTCAGTATTTAGAATACATTAGTAATTAGTTTTTATTAATTATTTTTGAATACTATCGACCCATCCCAACTTTCTTTCTGGAGAGGTTGAAAAGCCTTCCTCTTATTCTTATCCTATTCTCATGCCTATCCCTGACCTTTGGCCCCTCTCAGACCCTATCCACTTATCTGTAACCCTGCATAAACCTTTAAATTTCCACAGACTCCTCTATTGACCACAGACATAACCTAAAACTTGTCCAAGGCCCATTGCCCCTACCGACATCAATAACATAACCGACACCGGTAGAACTACTGATGTCGTTGACTATGATAGACTGATTGCAGAGAATAGGTACACGTTATCTTTATTTCTCTTTCTTAGTCTTTCACCATTTTTTTTATACAACACTTCTTTTCATAAATAGTGGACTATCATCCCTCACAGAGATCTATGCTTCTGGGACCGAGCATTGCTTGGCAGTCCACCATATCTTTATCTAATACTCTCTTTGTTTAAGTCTTATTCTTATCTACAGGTGTCTTCTTCCACAGCTAAAGAGGAGTTCCTACAACATCTAGATACAGTGGGCAACTTAATCTGGGTATTAATCAAACCCCTGACCCTTTTAACTTTTAGTTTCTTCTTTCTTTTGAATGTAATTAGCAAAAATGAGTAGAAACATATGACAAAAATTTATATCTACCTCATATTAATCATTCATGGGAACAAAGTCATGAAACAACTTACGATGTAACTCCAGACCTTGATTGGTCTGAAGAGGCTTGTGAGGAGGAATTTGAAGACCCAACTATAGATAATGTTGTTTGGGATATGGATCTATACCCTCTTTACAATAATCACTACATAGAATATAGTCAAGAAACATCTTATGAGCCAACTCATGACTAGGAATATATGGTTTATGAGAAAGACTTGGATGCTTTATCTTGTGCAAGTAATTAGGCTCCACCACATCATACCATTTTTATTCCAAGACCAAAATATCACACCATTCCCATACCAAGACCTCATCCTTTGGTTTGTGTGAGCAATCTAGTTTCATAATACTAAACCATTTCTATATTAGGATCTCATCCTTTGGATTGTGCAAGCAATCAAAATCCATAATGCCCCTTCATCATTTTAAGACCTAGTCCTTTGGCTTGTGTAGGCAATAAATCCCCATAATGCATTATCATTACCATATGCAAGAAATCATGCTCCCCAATACTGTTATCCAACCACAAGTCATTCCTCATCCAGTACCAATCCCAACCAAACCTCAATCAATCCAATCATTTGAAGACCAAGCTGTGTTCAAAAATAGTATTTTCTAACTCATTGGAAACACAAGACCAAGAGAACCAACCAATCCAAGATGTTTTGTTAAACCAACCACTTATGATAAGTCAACCTATGATGAATCACCTATTGATCCTATACTAATTATTGATAAATCTCACACTGATGAGCCAATCTTTATCAAGTCACTTCTTAATGATTATACCCACCTTTGGGAAAATCACTACCTCAACCATGCCTATTTTTCAAGAGCATCTTACTGACAAGCTAGTATCTAAGGAATTATAATAGAGTACCCATTAGATGAAGAATCAAAATTAGAGTCAGGTTTTATTCTTAAACTGACATTAGATTTATCACTAGAATGAAAATTAACATTAGTCTCAACATCAGATTTAGAGTCCTTTGAGTTAGAATCAAATTTAGAAGAAGAATATGTTCATGGTTATTACAATATTGGTTATACATGATTTGTAGATCAATTTAAATACATTTATGATTCTTCTATGGTTTTTGAAGATGAATACTTTAGCTTTGACACAAGTTATCCTAGTATCTTCTACAAGGATTATAAAACATCTCCCCATTCCATTACCATTCCACATGCCATTACCATCAACAAAAATAGCCATATTGTTGACATTCCATTTCCAAAAAGTGTCGATTGGGATTGATAGAATCACACTTTGTTGAAATGCATCCATGGCAACATAGTAGTTGAAGAAGAAAAAGGAGGCCAAGACCACATTCATATAGCAAAAGAACACTATCACAGTGAAACCTTTTTAGAGGTGCTAGGGGACAATCACATTCAAAAACTCAACATCTTCTAGTGAATTTTTTTTGAAAGTGCTAGAAGATAATCAAAGTTAAAAGTCCACATTCCTTAGTGAAACCTCCTTAGAGGTGCTATGGGATAATCAAGACAAATTTATTAGTGAAAACCTCTTTGAGGCACCAATAGCTGAGCACAAAAGTTCTTCACTACTTGATGAAGACAAAATTCAAAGTTCAAATCAAAATAGCTTCCTATCTATAGCCTAATCAGATGGTAACTACTCTCTGGCCCAAATAAAAAAATTTGATTGTCCTATTGATAGAACAAGTCTTTAGCCTCATCACAACCAAAATTATGTCAAATCTAGCATCAACTACATTACATGTGACTGAAAGTCCTGATCTTCATTTATTTCCTTACCATTATACATTCCATTATCATCTACCATTCCATTCCATTTCACAAACAAACCTACCATCCATTATTTATCTTTGTTTACCATCTATGGCCACACTTTTCTTTGTAGAGGCTATAAAGATACCCTATCTTGATGCTTGAAGGAATCAGAATCAATTACTAGTGAAGATCACAAAAGCATTTTTAGCAACCAAATCTATAGTCCATTCTTGATAGAGTAGTTATTCAGATGAGGTGTGGGCTAGCAATTGACATGATCAAGTATTCTATTTATATCATTTATTTATTAAGACATGCATCTCCCCATCAATAGGAACAACATAATAAAAAACCATACCTAGGATAAAAACATATACCATACCATTTTATTGCCATGCCATGATTGTTGTTATATATGCCTATTTTCCATTATCATAGATCCTACCATTCACCCCATCACTTGTTGGAAACCCTCCTACTAAATAAACCCAATCATCAAAACCATCATTATCTTAAACCAATACCATGTTATCCTATCATTCCATTCCTATCTAGACCAAAGAATATTTTTAGTCATCTTACCCAATCCTATTTTGATCTTGGTTCATTTGGTTCTTCCCACACTTTTTGTGAGGGGATTTAAATGAAGTTTAAATGATCAATCAAGTCTATATTTAAATGATAATCTATGAAATTAGTGTGACAATTGATCTGGAAAGATATCTTTCATCCTATCGAGTTTTTTTATGTGATCCTAATTATAAACACCAATGGGAAAATTAGTATCATTGACCTATGATGTTGTATCCTAGTTATAACCACCTATGGGAAAACTAATGACAACATTTTTTTATCATGCATTGCCACATCACTTTTCCATCACTATTTTCATTTGACTGGCCATTTGCTAGATTTGAGAACTTGTTGAGACCTAGTTGGTTTTTCCTCACCTTTTATGTAGATGGAATTACTATGACTTGAGGTCATTTTAAGATTATATGGGTTATACTCCATTCATGTTGAGGTCACCTCGGTCCCCCTTTCCATACACTCTCACCATTTTTTGAGCAACCTAAGCCAAATTATTTCACCATTTTGTGAGTAGGTATCTTGTCATTATTTAAGGATTTAAGATAACTCAAAATGCCAAAAACATTCATAATATTTCAAAATACAAAAATATTTATCTTGTCTAAGCCTAGTCAGTTATCCTCGATCTACCTTACTAGGGCATTGTCATTGTTAGGATGATTTCTTTTGCTTTTAATTTTAGGCTTTCTATTTGTTTATTTATTTCAAGTTGTTTGTTTGTTTGTTTTTCTATTTGTTTGTTTATTTGATTGCTTGCTTGTTTTTTTTCTTTCAACACTATTGCCTTGACTTGATCTATATGTATGCATTGGGTGATTCCTTACACACATTATTATTGAGTCCATCCATATTCATCCATTAACATTGTCATCATAGTTTTTATCATTGGTGTATTATTTTTTTGAGTGTTTATTGGATTGAAAGTCAGTTCTTATGCATATTTTGGCCAAGTCTTCATGGTGTTCTATCATAAATTCTACTATCACATGCTACAATAAAAATTAGCTTTAAGAAGGTCTATAATCAATATAGCTATAAAATTTTTTCCATATCACCTTGGAAAATCCTCCTACCCACATTGATCAATATAACTCATTTGACATTTCTAGTTGTATCATTATTAATTAGGAATATCATCTCCTCATTGATAGGTAAAATTGAAACATTCACACTATTCAATCTTATTATTCTATTCATATCTTTCATCACTTTTCACCTACTCATATTTAATCTATATTCTAGGTTATATCCTTGAGTTATGCTTGCTAATCAGCCCTAACTAGGGCACAATCATCTTTAGCCAATCTAAGTCTTCTTAATGATTATAACCACCTATGGACAACTCATTATTTTGAATTTTATTCTTGATTATAACCACCTTTGGTAAAATTATCATCATTTTAACATCAATTAATGCAAGCATTTTCTTATTTGGATTAATCTCAACCATGTATTAATTCAACCTTTCTTCTTGTTTCTTTTTGAGGGACTGCCCATCAACAAAATGTGATGGCCACTCCCTCGAGGGGGCATCATCATAGGCTTCCCAAAATCATTTGGAGATTTGTTATTCCATCATCATCTTCTTCTTGGAATACATACCATCTCTTGTTATCGAAGAATACATTGCTTTGCCTATGGTTTACAACATCTTCCCAAATAGGGGAAAACTATACACACCTAAAACTGGCCACCGATAACCTCTAACCAAGATTTTGAAAAATTTCTACCTAAAATGAATATTTTGGCCTAAAAACATTAAAACATGTTAAATGATTTGAAAATGACATATTCAAGTTCCAATTTTAGCCATGGTATCACTAAATGGGGCAATGTAATTTATGGGCCAGTTAACTTTGATCAAATCATTTCGAGTCAAAATGCCAATTTTTCAATTGGCTGCTATGGATTTCTCTTTCCTATCAAATCTTTTTCACAATACATGTGCCTTTGTTATTTTTTGTTGGTAACATCCTAAATGGGAATATGGCTCCAACACATCTGACATCACCTTCCAATTCTTATCCAGTCAAATTTTGGACCAATAACAAGGCATTCTAATCAATTTGTGTAATTTGTACATAAAGTACTTAATCATACTTAAGAACTAATTAACCCAAATAAAGGACTAATAAAAAATTCCATGGAAACTTGTTGAATACTTATTTTTGGAAATGAATATGGAATATCTACATCATCAGGTGACCTCATTTCTTGGCAAGACATCCCTAGGCCATAAATTCCATAAATATCAAGATTCATGCCCTTCATGCCTCATCAATGCCTTATATGATACCCTCCATGCCTCTTAATTTTCCCTTCTTCTTATGTCATGATGAGGATAATACAAAATTTAATTCCAAAAATTTAATTAATCTTTAACCACACATCTCAATCTCAAGATGGATGGTTGAGGTTGATTCTGATCAAATCCAAAAATCTATAAATAAAGAGGCCAAGAACATAAATTTCTAAACTATTTTGGTGAAAATTTATTATGCTCAAATATATTCAAAGGAATTGATAATGCAAAGTTATAATTCTAAATTGATTCCAAGCCAATCTAAGCCAAATCCACAAGGTGCCAAGGAGAGATGGAGGTAGCCAAGCTTTCATTACCAAAGACTTCATGAGCACAAGCTGAGCAAGCCACTACTACAAAGGAATTTGGAGCATTCAAGGAAGGTGAAAGAATTATTGTATTTGATTCCTTTATTTTTAGTTGTGTTTGTCATTTGCCTTTTGTTAACTAAGCTCTCCCTAGTGTCTAGGCCTAGAGATGTTATGCTATTAGAGTGTTTATTTCATTTTATTTTCATTTTGGAAAAAACACCATATTAACTATCCTCTCTTGAGTGAAATTCCTAGATCACACCACCATAGTCTTGTTTCTCCTAAAGATACTATTAATTTTACATCTTCAAAAACTATTTATGAAACTCTACTTAATATTATGTAAGATCCTATTTATAAATCATTACCATTAGTTCCAAAGTTCCATGATGATAATTTTAATTCTATTTCCATATTTTAACTTCTATAATTTTCATTATAATATGGTCTTGCAATGAATTATTTAAAATTTTATAATTATTATGATCCCTTGGATGTGATCCAAAACCCATGGTAGGAGATCCATAAAGTGTAATTTCTTGGGACTCATATAAGTCTTGAAGATTATATCATAAGGAAAATCATCTATTAGTAGAATGCATATGGCCCTGGTAGAAATTTCAATATATATTATCATCATATTAATATCCCTATGGAAGAGGTTTTTTTAATATCAACCTCTAATAATACCTTAATGTAGGGAGAGATATGATTTGACACTTGGATAGCTTCTTAATAAGAAGCACTAGATGCTTTATGAATCTAGTAATTTTTATGTGTGGTGCATTTTGTAATACAACTCAATGTGGCACTTCCCTATTGATTATTTTATTGGTATCACATTTTGGTTCATTTGGATTAGCTTTGTAAGATGAATTGATCTTAAATTTTATATTGTATGAGGTCAATATAATGGCTCCATAATTTAATAACTTTTTTAATCTAAGGAGTTTCATTTTTTGGTCATGCTCAAGGTCACCCTTAATTTTTATCATAAGTAAGAAATTTTAGTGCCACAAAGTGTGGTGGTAAGGT
Source organism: Torreya grandis (assembly GCA_037957365.1). Classification (NCBI taxonomy): domain Eukaryota; kingdom Viridiplantae; phylum Streptophyta; class Pinopsida; order Cupressales; family Taxaceae; genus Torreya; species Torreya grandis. The sequence continues at coordinate 5,257,426 of JARHVA010000480.1, read as the reverse complement.
TTGAAATGATACCTTTAATGCAAGAGGGTTATGCAAGCCATATTGTGAATAAAGCAGGCCATATTTGGATGCCTTTTAGGTGTTATTCTCAATGAGAGAAGTTTTTTCCTCCAATACTTTAAAAATTTGTAATGAGGATTGTGAAAAATACCCACCATGGTTCAATGTATTCATTTAAGTTGAAATCAAGGGGGATGAATATGTATTCCCACTCGATGTATGCCAAATGTTTGATGTGATTAATGAATGTGAAAGAGGAACATCCTCTCTATTGGTATCTATAGTATTTGATATCTGACCATGTCAAATGTCTATTGTGTTATTAAATTAACTAATTAAGTCACAAGTGTAAATCTAATAAAGGTAATTCACTATCATAAGGATTTAAATTGGTGAATTTTATCTCAAAGGTATTTCATGGGGCTAAAAATTATGGACTTAAATCCCTATTAGACAATTTCATAATGTAAATTAAAAAATATAAATAAATTTATTTAATAAGAAAAATTATAATAAATGATAAAAAATTTAACTATTTTTATATTTAAAAACTATGTTTATTATTTATTTTTATTTATCATGTTTAAATCTTTAAATACTTTTACTAAATAATTTATGTTTAAATTTTTTTTCTAGAGAGGTTAGTTTTTGCCTCCTCATAAAATGAAACAATTTTTAATGCAATGTTATTTTACTAAATTCCTTATTCATATTAAAGTGGTGATAAATAGAAGAAGTGAATCCATATTGATAAAAATATTTAAACACTGTCACAAGTTCATTGCAAATATTTTGACTATTTTCTACAAGTCTAAATATCTTTGAATCTAGATAAGGTTCTATCCTCCAACCATAGGAATACCAAGAATCCCTTTGCCATTTATAAAAATGAACCATGCCAATTTTTGTAAACTTGTCCACCTCTAAATTAATTTTTATAAATTGACATGCATGTTAAGAGTTGTTTATATATTCCACTTGAACTAGTACAATTAAATGTTCAGAAACACATTTTATACTTAATATGATTTTGACTACTTCATATGCCCCTGATATTGAATTAAACAACCACAAACCATTCAGATAGTGGTAGTTATCTAGGTTTCATCCAAGAATTCATAAAAGTGTAGATCTATAACTATGGCTTGTAAATATGAGTTATTTAATTTGACTAAGACTCAAAATAGCAACAAATTCCAGATGGTTGTGTAATGTTGACTAATTCACTATTTTAGTATATCTCATCCATATGCATATTATAATGCAATCATGAACTAGTTATACATCACATAATATAATTATCATAGTGTCACTCCATAGTGCATCCATCCAATTTCCATGTCTCTCCATAAATGTGAATATAATAAATTAACACACCTATAAGTATATGAAGTACAACATCATTAGTTATTAAAAATTATGACAAGATTCCATAATTTAGTTAGACACTAAAAAAAAAATTGTACTTATTTAATAATACCATAATAATAATATATGTTGGACATATTATGAATCTAGTAATTTTTTGTGTGGTGCATTCTTTAATATAGCTTGATGTGGTGCTATCGTGTTCATTGTTTGATTGGTATCACATTTTGGTTCATTCAAAATAATTTTTTAAGATGGATTGATCTTAAATTTTGTATTGGATGAAGCCAATTTAGTGGCCCCATACTTTATCTTGTTTAATACAAGGAGTTACATTTCTCAATCATACTCAGGGTCACCTTTCATGTTTCTCATAAGTAGAAAATTTTAGTGCCATAAAGTGTGATGGTAAGGGTTAAAATGATAACTCTAATGCAATAGGGTTATGCAAGACATATTGTGAATAAATAGGACCATATTTTGATGCCTTTTAGGTGTTATTCTCAATGAGAGAGTCTTTTTCCTTTAATACTTTAATCATTTGTAATGAGGATTGTGAAAAACCCCACTATGGTTCAAAGTATTCATTGAAGTTGACATCAAAGGGGATGAATATATATTCCCACTCAATGTATGCTCAATGTTTGATGTGATTAATAGACATGAAAGAGGAACATATTTATTCATATTCAAGTGGTGATAAATATAAGAAGTAAATTTATACCAATAAAAAGATTTAAACACACTCATAATTCCATTGCAAATATTTTGACTATTTTATACAAGTCTAAATCTCTATGAATATAGATAAGGTTATATCCTCCAACCATAGGAATAATAAGAATCCCTTTTCCATTTACCAAAATAAACCATGCCAATTTTTTATTCAATTCCACATCTAAATCAATTTTAAAATAGCAATAACTGTCAGATGGTTGTGTAGCATTGACTAATTAATTTTTCCAGTAAATCTCTTCCATATGAATTATTATTATAATAAAATTATCAAATAATACATCACATAGTATAAAAAAATTAGTAATAATAGTGTCACTCCATGGTGTATCCATCCAATTTCCATGCCTCTCGATAAATGTGAATACAATAAATTACTACACCTATAATTTATATATGAAGTACAAGTTACATCACTACTTATTTAAAATTATTATAAGAATCCATTAGTTTGGCATTGGAAATCTTACTATAGCTACTCAATACTACCACAAGAAGATATGGTGGACATATGTGACCCATAAAAATTATCCATAATCAACTAAATGCCAACCATATTCTTTATGATTAGTGACATGGTGAGATAAAAATATTGATGGACGTGATCCGATTATTTTGATAACATGTTCCTTATGATCAAATAATTTGAGGCTATGGTTATATCTATGTGCAGAGTTTCAATAAAATAATGAAATTCAAATAATAATATGTATAAAATAGTTATAACAATGTCAAATGTATGCATGTATTTATGTATATAATTATTAAGAGAATATAAAATGTGAACATGGGGGTTTTTTTGTAAGCAAATTTATTAAATCAAATCCATATATACACTTAAACATAATTTACAAGTTTGAATCAAACCTCAGTAAGTTATTGCATAAATTAAATCACATTAGCAATGCCTATGTTTGCTCCTACCCATATAGATGGAGAAGTCTCAAATGAGGTCAATAATGAAACAAACAAAATATCATCATTAGTTGTTTATATATATATATATATATATATATATATATAAACAACTAATGATGATATATATATATATATATATATATATATATATATATATATATATATATATATTATCAAATAATAAATTACATGCATATACATAAATTAAAAATTATAACATTCAAAATTACCTATGTATATATAAACACCAACCAAGTAGCTATAGAAATATATGAACTACAAGATGGTTCAAAATATGACTAGGAAAAAGATGGTATTGTCTCTTATTACAACCTAAAAAATTACATATATTATTGTAAGTTGTTATTATGTAAAGTAATTATTATCTTTTAAAAGCTATTTATAATTTAATAGGTCCAACAAAAAAACTACATGTCAAAATTAAAATATACTTGCAAAGGTGCAAGCAAGATTTCCAAATCAAATGTTTGTTTCAAAAAATTAGAAATGAGGAACAAAGGAAATTATAATACGAAGTGATCCTATTTAAAATTATGTTCAACACAAGACTTATGATATTGATTAATCCCCATATATATCCCATTGCCAAAAACTAGAAATTATAGAAGTTGAGCTTATGATACTAAGTGATGTGTTAATGTGACTTTCACTAACATCCCAAAAATGTTATATGAGTGAATAACCCTCAAAAAATGGCCCTAGTAATAAATCCTTAAAATATGGCCTTAAATTTCCATTTCCATATCATCCACATTTTGGGCCATGAAAATGTGCAACAATAGTTAGCTATCATATTTTTGTAATAGGGGTCAAAACCAAATCATCTATCTAATTAGAAACACCACCATAATTAGTTTACTTAAAATCCTTCTCATCTAATTTAAGTTTCAATGCATAGAGCACCATATGATCTATATTAGTGTGGTCAAGTAGTAGTGTTAGTGGGACCATATCCATGTCCACTCTCAGAAGCATCAATATGGAAAAATTGGATCGTATGTTACATGAGGGTATTATTAAATGCATTAAGTACATGTAAAATATCAATCTCTATAAAATCCTTCATTATATAGGGTATTGTCTTAATTTAAATTGGTTATTTTATATATGTTCTCATAAGTTAATTAGGCACATGATATGCACCCAATCTATCCTATCAAAAGCATTTTTATTGGCCCTAGTAATTCTTAATAATAAAATTAATAAAGAATTTCATTAAAGATATTAAACTTGCATTAAATTTTCCTCAAAAAATATGAAGGAACCTCATTGTTGTTAGAAGGTGGGACATCATAACCATCCACCATTAATCTCCAAAATTATTTCTCATCAAAGAATGATGGAATTAGTAGATTTGGAAATGTTTGAATTACATTAGTAGTGACACATTGGTTTTTGGATTACTGAATAATGAGAATTTTTCTATTTTTTTCTTTTCTATCTCTCAAACTAACCACTAAAAATTTGACACTGTCATACTTTAGGAATTATATGAAAGAATGAGCAGGAGATACATAGGATTCATAGGATCAATCCAGGAGAAAGAACCCACAACAAATAACATGCAAATATTTCTAGAGAATAAATAAATTTGTCACACCTAAAAATAGGTGATAATCCACAAAATTCTCTGTGTTCTCTCATTAATTTCTCATTTATTTCCCATATAATGCAAAGTATTTATAATAAAAATAGTTTGTTTCATGTTAAAAACTATTTGCAATGATTACAAAATAGAGAAAACAAACTATTTGTTTTCTCATACTACGAACAAATATATTGTTGAGAAATTCTCAACAATAAAATAAATTAACCAAGGTAAATAAATTTTACCCTCGGTAATAAATAACTTACCCTATTAACCCTAGGTAAGCTTAAATATGCATTATTCCAACACCCTCCCTTAAGCGAAACATAGGGAGAATGACAAACAAGGATGGGTCCCAGATACTAGGCCTGATAAGGTACCCATGTACAAACCAATCAAAATATATGAAAAATAAAGGAAGGAAGTACTTCATGGGAAATGCTCCCCAAGGACAACTTACTTCACCCCAAGCATCACTTGTAACTAAAGATAACGAGGAGAATCTAAAGGTTTAGTGAAGATGTCTGCAATCTACTCAGCTGTAGGCACAAACTCCAAAGAAAGAACTCCATCCTGAATAAGATGTCAAATGAAGTGCAAGTGAATCTCAATGTGTTTTGTCCATTGATGCTCAACAAGATTGTGTGAAATAGTAATCACACTTTGGTTATCACACCATAGAGTAGTAGGACCCTGCTGTGTGAAGCCAAACTCTCCAAGCAACTGTCGAAGCCAAAGTATCTCCTGACTAGCTTTGATAACACCTTGATACTTAGACTCAGTAGAGGACAATGTAATAAGAGTCTACTTTTTGCATGCCCAAGCAACTGGACCTGAACCAAGTGTGAAAGCAAATCCACAAGTGGACTTGTGAGTGTCAACATCACCAGCCCAATCAGAGTCAGTGTATCCAACAAGCTGTGTAGAACTCTGTGGTGTGTAATGTATACCAAAGTGAGTGGTGCCCCGAATGTAGCACAAAATATGCATGGTTTCTTGCCAATGACTCTCATGAGGCTCATGTGAGAATCGAGAGACAAGGTTCACAACAAATGTGATGTTGGGACAGGTATGAGTTAGGTATAAAAGACTACCTATAAGTTGTTGATACAAAGTGGAATCAACAAGAGGAGTCATACAAGTGGAAGAAAACACAATACCTAACTGATATGGAGTGGGTGTAGGCTTACAATCAACCATGACATATTGATGAAGAAGATCTATCGCATACTTCTGCTGTCTAATAGAAATGCCCTCAGAAGATTGAAAAACTTGAAGACTAAGAAAATAATGTAGAAGTCCTAGATCTATCATATCAAACCTATCTGCCAACTTGTCCTTGATGTCATGTATCAAGGAATCTAAACTACCAGTGAGGATGAGATCATCAACATACAAAACCAAAATGACAAGCTCCTCACTTTGCTTCAGGATGTATACATTGTGATCTGATTCATAATGAATAAAACTAGAACTCAAAAGAAAACTATCCATCTTCTCATACCAAGCTCTAGGAGTTTTTTTGAGGCCATAAAGAGAACGACGGAGTCTACAAACCAATGATGAGTCTTGCACAAATCCTAGAGGATGCTCCATATAGATCTCCTCATGGAGATCACCATGCAAGAAAGCACTCTTCACATCCATCTGAAAAATAGACCAAGAATGTGAAGCAGCAAGAGAGAGTACAAGCCGAATAGAATCCATCTTAACTATAGGGGAAAAGGTCTCAGAGTAATCAACCCCTTCAACCTATGAAAAACCCTTAGCTACTAATCTAGCTTTGTACTTATCTACTGATCCATCTGCAACATATTTGGTCCTATAGACCCATTTACATTTTACAAGTTTTCTTCCCTTAGGAAGAGGGACAAGATCCCAAGTATCATTCTTCATCAATGAAGAATACTCATCATACATAGCAACATCCCACTCGGGTATATCATTAGCCTTAGAAAACAACACTGGATCATCTGTGCAAGCTTGTCCCAAAAGAGCAACACCAGATGTCTGTGAGCGAGTGCGACGAGAATCAGATGGATCACCAACAAAAGAACCAACTACCTATAGAGTGCTCTTTGCCCACTTAGGCAAAGGTGGTGAAGAAGATGGCTTTGGTGGATGAATAAGTGCAACATCATCATCATCAACAATAGAAATCAAATCCTCACTATCCTTAGTAGAAGGAGGGGGAGAAGAAGAACTAGATGTACACTCCTATGGAGTGGGTAGCTCATCAACCTGAACATCCCATCGAAAAAACACATCATGTGTGACAGGATCAAAAAGATGGTAGGCTTTTACATCTTCACAATAACCAACAAAAATGAGTGGTTGGCTTTTCTTCTCCAATGCTTTACGTTCATCATTAGGAATGAATGCCCATGCTTGACTCCCAAAGATGCAAAAATTTGAAATATCAGGCTTGATCCTAGACCAAGCTTCTTCTGGTGTCATATTTTGCACAAATTCATGAGGCATATGGTTTTTAATGTAGTTTGCACAATTTATAGCTTTATCCCAATATTGTGGACCCAAATTTTTAGAGTGAATCATACAATTAACCATCTCTTTCAATGTTTGATTCTTCCTCTCTGCTACACCATTTTGTTGAGGAGTGTATGGTACAGTGAATTGATGTTGTATCCCATGCTCAATACAAAAATCATAGAAAGCATTACTATCATATTCCCCCCCATTTTCAGTGCATATCTTCTTAAGAGGAAGAGATGATTATTTTTCAACAAAGGCTTTGAAGGCCTTAAAAGTATCAAAAACTTCACTTTTCAACTTGAGAAAATATACCCAAGTTTTACGAGTGAAATCATCAATGAATGTGAGTGCATATTTAGCCCCTAAAAAAGAATGAGTTGAAAAATTCATCAAATCACTATGAACCAAATCTAAGGGTGCATTTGCACGTGTGGCCTTACCAACTGGAAATGGATCCTGGTGCTGTTTACCAACTAGACAACCAGGACACACCCCATCAATACATGAGACCTTAGGAAGGCCTTTTACAAGATGTTTTGTACTCATTTGTTGCATATATCCATAACTCAAATGTCCTAATATCTCATGCCACAATTTTCTGAGATTATTACCATGTGCTATAAGTGAAGAACCAGAAGACATAAAAGACTCAAACTTATCAAAAGTATAGAGTCTTATAGTATGGTCTGTTGTACCTGTAGCAACTATCTCAATAGGATCATTACATTCTCTTATTACAACATTATGTGAAATAAACTCCATAATTTTACCAGTACCAAAATTACATATTTGATATATAGAGAGAAGATTAGAAGAGATTTGAGGTACAAGCAATACATTGTTAAAACATCCATCTGTTTATCAACAATACCTGATCCTAAAACTTTAATATGTGAGGAGTTACCCATAATAATATGTGATGTACTACAATATGTAAGAGAAGACAATAAATCCTTAGAATGTGTGAGATGGTGAGAAGCACCTGAGTCAAAAATCCACTGATCCTGACATGAAGATATAGCCCTGGCTGAAAGTGTTTTCCCTTTTCCTGCAGAAGTAGAAGGAGATGGAGACGGAATGGAAATTTTGTGTTGTTTGACCACTGCCTCTAATGCTTCCATCTTCTTAAAACATCTACTTTCATCATGATTAGGACCACCACAAAAATTACATGGACCAAATGTTTTCTTCTTTTGCTTAAAGGACTTTTTGGTCTTAGTAGATTTAGAATGATGATGTGTTTGGGTGGTGGACTCTGGAGGGTTATTTGAAGGTGCTTGCTTTTTAGACTTAGGTGATGGTTTTTATTTAGAAGAATTAGCAACTAGAGCATGACTACGACCAGGTATAGCATCTAAGGCCATTAATTTTGTTTTCTCCCTAGTCAATCTTTCACAAAAAACTTCAAAGGAAGGCCATTTGAATTCATCACATAATGTATCCATCATAGTATAAAAAGCAGAGGAAAAAACACTATATGGTCATTTCAACTTTGACAAAATCATGAAAATGCACTCTTGATCACTTTTATCCTTGTCACCAGCTTTCAATTGTGACCTTATAAATTTGAATTTTGCTAAGAATTCATCTATTGAAGGGAAATCTGATGGAGAGAGAGTACTCAATTCTGCATCTAATTGCAAAATTTTAAACTCATTAACTTTGCCAAATAGGTTTTTAAATTTTTCCCATACCTCTTTTGGAATATTGGCATCTACTATGTGAAATTGAATATTATCTGAGATGTTGAGGCAAATCAATCCAAGAGCCTCATCCTGCTTACAACCATATGCATATTTGTCTTTTTTAGTGATGAATGTTGCAGGTGTCATTTTAGAAAAAATTCTCCATAAGCCCTTTGATTGAAGGAGTTGTTGCATTTTTGGCTTCCAAACATGGTAATTTGTAGAATTTAGAGGTTCAAACAATCTAGATTCCATTCCCGAGGAAGATTATGAAGTTGACAAGAACAATTTAGACATTCATTTTTCCTCAAAAAACACCCCTCCCATTATAATTTAACGTCTCCCGACAAAAAAAAAAATTTAGCCTTGGCTTATACAAAATTAAAAAATGGCTTTATGCAAAAAAAATGTAGGGGGATTTGACCCCAAGACCTCCTCCCTACAAATTTTTAACAAAATATCTCTAGTCGCTTTAGCAAAGTCAAATTTGAACTTTCAAAGCTAGAGACTTGCATTTAAACCACTAAAAATTAAAATAATTAATTAAAAAAAATACAAAATTACTCACACGTGTGAGATAAAAGCTGAATAATCTTTGGATTTATCAAAAATAAAATCTTTTTCCAGCAAGGCGTGGTGGTCAGGAAATATTTGAGAAAATTTGTAAACACAGCCAAGGAAAAAACACCTTTCATCAATGCAGAATGGCTCCACTAGATCTACCAAAAAGACTGTACGGCCTACTCCAAATCCATCCTTCTCAGCATGAAATGAAATCCTATTAATTATTATTTCACATGGAATTTTCAGATTTTTATTTTATGCAGCATAAGGCATTCAAAAATGAGAAATCCGTACAGCTATACAGCAGGCAAAAAAATAGTTTTTAAATTCCTGTTGTTGGCTTCTAAAACGTTGTATGGCCTGATCAAAATTCATCAAAATTTATATGGATATAAATATATAATATTAATATTTCATTAAAAGGTATCAGATTCCAAAAAAGTCAACCGTACAATCTGCCACATCAGAAAAACAAACAGGTACTGCAGTCTGCCAACAGGGACCAGTCAACAAGTTTTTGAATGAAAGAGCTATACGTCCTGATCCAAATGAGAAAATTAAAATTGTAATGGATTACTGACTTTATTTACTACGCCTATATGAAAAAAAATATGATTTTGGAAATCTATACGATCATTTAATGAGCATAAAGTATAGAATTTTCTAAAAAAACTTGTAAATAAGAACCAGAATTTGAGAGAATTAAAAGTATCTGTAACACATCAATAAAATAATGTTTTTGAATGTGTTAAAAGATGAAAAATTTCAAGGAAGAGGATCTTCAATTGGAACTCCAAGCTCTGATACCATGAAAGAATGAGCAGGAGATACACAGGATCCACAGGATCAATCCAGGAGAAAGAACCCACAACAAATAACCTGCAAATATTTCCAGAGAATAAATAAATTTGTCACACCTAAAAAATAGGTGATAATCCAAAAAATTCTCTGTGTTCTCTCATTAATCTCTCATTTATTTCCCATATAATGCAAAGTATTTATAATACAAATAGTTTGTTTCATGTTAACAAACTATTTGTAATGATTACAAAATAGAGAAAACAAACTATTTGTTTTCTCATACTACGAACAAATATATTGTTGAGAAATTCTCAACAATAAAATAAATTAACCGAGGTAAATAAATTTCACCCTTGGTAATAAATAACTTACCCTATTAACCCTAGGTAAGCTTAAATATGCATTATTCCAACATTATATCTCTCTATAAGATTCCCATATGTCAATTTGACATGTTACCATTTAATAAAATTCACCTACAGTAAGGTAGGGGTCTTGTTATGGGGGAATGTTGATTATTTTTGAGGGGGTGCTACTGAAAAATTATATGATTATTTTTCCTAATTTATAGTCTTACATTTTTTTAAAAAATTTATGCAATATAAATTGCTCAAAAAAATTAAGAATATTTTTCTTAAAAAAAATTATTTGAAAATAAATAAATAAATATGATTATCTAATTGTTGTCACTTAGATTTTCACCCTTTGAGGTGATGTATCAGCTCTCCTCATCCAAGTGGAAAAATTGAAACACATCTAGGCTTGTGAGTAGCCTAAGGATGAGGTGAATCTCTAGATAGGGCTAGCTCACTTGATGTACCACTTTGGATCACTACTAAACCTAAACTTTGGGGGGGGGGGAGAGAGAGAGATAACTGAAAGAAAACTATCGTAAGGGAGGTGATGCACCAGATATATTGATGAATTCTAACCATATAATTGTTACACTTGAAACCAAGAGACTAACCAAACATACACTTATCCAATCTACATCTTCTCATATCAATATTACATTATGAGGTTATGGATGAATGTTTAGGATAGGAGGACTAGACAAAAGGAATTTAATGGCACTAGTGAATAGAGTAACTCACTCAATCTTGACACTTCTTATAACACTTCACATTCCCTACAAGAAGTTTTTTGACTACAAATAGATGATATAATGAAACAATCATGATAAGGAAATAGGAGTTATCACTTATGCAAAAATCAAACATTTAAAATAAACACACTAATAATAATCATGGAATAGGTAAAAATCAGTAGTTTTATTGATAAAAAAGTATGAAAATGAGCAAGGCATCACCATAATTAGGTGGAGCATAGGTTACAATGGCCAAAATAGCTAGTTCTTATAGAACTTGAGAGAGAGAGAGGAGAAGAGATAAGTCCAAGGGTCATAAGGACACTTTTTAAGATAATAAAATCAGTTACATGTTAATGAGAAGAGGATGTGGTATGAACCATGAAAGGTTAGAAGGAACAAGTACCTCTCTAAGTCAAGAAACTCTTACAAAGTAACATAAAACTATTTATTCTAGCTCAAAAAAATTGCCTTCATGATTAGACCTATTTAAATGTCCCAAAATTAATTATGGATAGGTTTAATGATTATAATGAAGGGTAATACTTTCATACATGTCTCTCCATGCATTTTTCAAAGTCTTGGTCATCTGGAATCATCTAGGAATGAGGCATCATCATCTGTAGTCCAAAAAAATCTTCCTTCATGCACCCTAAAAATTTGGCCTCCAAAAAGGCATAAATTTCTCATGAAAATATATGTGAGGGAGTGTATGATACCTATCAAGACCCTTCATATCCTTAGAGGCATCAATAACACCTTAAAATCATTTTCATTTGGATTTTTCACAATTCTTACTAGGTCACTATGCCAATTTTGACTAGCTGAGATGAAGCTACTATTTGAAAACTTAGTATTTATTATAAAGAATTAAATTTAAATGAGGGTTTATACTAAGTCCTAATCCTTCTCCCAATTTTTTTTTCATCTTTATAATCCTCTTGGAACCTACCAAACACATAAAATAGTCAAAGTACCTTATTTTTTACCTTGTCTATACAATTTTGTATAGTCAAAAAGCATGGGGAGTATACTAAGAGAGTATCCTATAGGTATAATAATAATCATAATAAAACTATTCCATTATATTAGCTATCCAATTCCATTTCTCCAAATTGGTCACTAGTAAGGGTTTGTAAGGGTTTTAGACAGTTTTCCTTATTAAGCTTTGTTCATAAAGATATGACGTTAAAATTGAAAAATATTACAAAAAAATGTTCTTAAAGACCCATAATAACCTCCCAAAACTCCTTTTTCTTCCATGCAATGCCTCATGAATTATGTGAGCATTTGAACCTCTCCTATCCAGCTTGTTTTCACCTTTTGCACAAGCCTGTTGTTACTTTTTGGCCATAAATAGCTTATTTATGGTTTTTGTACCTTCTAAAAGATTTATCACCTCTATTATACCTAGATATGCATTATTAAATCCATATTAATTCTCATATCATGCTATAATTGTGAATGACCCCCCATTTGGCCTTTGTATAAACCTTGTTTAACATGCCTAAGTTGGATTGTACCTCAAAATATGGATTTTGATGGCTTTCCCTATAATTTTGAGGATTTAACACACCTAATTTCACCCTAGGAACATGGTTAAATCCATTGGAGTGATTGTTTAATATTATAAATGAATTTGACCTTTTATTTGGGCTTTAGGCCTCACCATGCTCATTAAGCCTATTTGCAAATTTTGTGTTTTAGATCATCTTGCTAGGTTATATACTCCTGTGAGGTGTTATAAATATTTTCATATGTGATATAAAACTTCAAAAAACTATTATAAAGGTTTACTTATCTCACAAGTCATCCTTTTATCACCGCTTTCCAAAATTACAGGTTTCATGCACAAATGGAGTGCCCTCTATCTGAGACAAAACAGAGGGAACTCCACTATTTCCTCAAAACATATTGATAATTTTAGGATATTTTATAGGTTTTAAGGTCATCACACATAAAAATATAACTTTATATCAAGTAATTATGCATTAAAACTTATCCAAAACCTAAAATAGACCATTATAAACAAGACTATGTGTAGGCTTCCTCCTAAGGACTGTGTAATGCATGGTCAGAGTCATTTATCTCTAATTGTCTTTCATATCAAAATATTATAGAGACCATAATGATCAGTTTGGATTTTTTATAGGTCAATTCACCATATAAACTCCCCATATATCTCTCACTACATTATTGGCTAGTCAAGACAATATATAACATCTCTAACTATGTTTCCTATTTTAGAAGGTACCTATAGGTATGCTTGTGTGTTTTGGGCCTAAGAAAAGGGTCTAAAAACTCTTAAGGGTTACTTGGATTCATTTTATAACTATTTCAAGTCATTTATTTCACTTTTATAAAACTTATAACATCACTATTAACCTTTTCTCATCTCACTGTCACCCTACAGTCATAACCGACTATGTTTTTTGTAAAATAGGGGTCCTAACTATAGGTTACTTTGCATGTTTCAAGCTTGAAATAAAAAGTAAAAAACCTCCTTGAATATCCCTAGACCTAATTATAAATAAACTCACCTTTAATTCTTGTAAATAATTCCATTATTAAAGTTATCAAGCTTGCCCTCCATGGTGACACTACAACCAGTCTATAGGCGCATATTTGTGGTGCAAAGAGGCCTGTAGGTAGACATGTAGGGGTATATCTTATGTATTGACCTATATAGATAGAATTTGAACATAATTATTATATTTTACACCATTTGGGGCCAAATACCATGAACATTTCCTTATACATTATTACCTTGGGAAACATTGGCATTCAATCACTCAAATTCTATAGATAACAATGAGGAAATTTAGTGTGTCAAATAGAAACTTTAAAGAGATTAACTACTATCTCCCCTTATTCTTCTTCCATACATATTTTTAAATTAATTGTATAATGATAATAATATAAGGCAAACATACTTATATTCATCTATATTATTAGAAACCTTGTTAAAAACTCTCTACAAAATGTTAAGGATCTCTGTTTTGCCTATTTAGGAATTAGAGGTCTGAATCTTAGTCATCATCCTTTTAAGTGACCCTCAAATTTTTATATCCATATATAAATTTATATTGGTCTAACATGGTCTTTTAAACATTTAATAACTATAATTAGGGTTCCAACACATACCTTAACACTCTATTGAGTACCTCAATCCCCTGTTTAGGCTACATGTAGGTGACTATTTACAAATATAGGCAGTGGGTTTAAACTTTGGATAGTGAGAAAAAAACATGTTGGTGATAAAATAAAAACCTTTATAAAATGTTCCAATATAATCCTAAACATATTAAAATATTTTAAAAAATCCCAAACTCTTCATCTTTATCATGATGTCATCTTGAGAGGTTGTAGATGCACTATAAAGTTGCATACAAGTAGTTAGCATTAATTAGAGAAATATACCAAAGATTATGGATTCATGGTAAATTGGTTTCTCATAAATGTGTTCAAATGTAAAAATAAATGTTTTTTAAGTCTTAATACAAGGTCTCACACCTCCCTTCCAATGTTTAAATCTTTCTTTATAGCACTTGTAGGTGCAATTCCATGGTGCAGGTCTAGCAAATGTGGTTGATGATTAGTTGTTATAGTACTCATAATGTTAATTAAATATATTCACTTGATTTATTTTACAATTATAATTTCTTAAACACTTTAAAACCTCTACCATAACTCAATAAATGTGCTTTAGGGCTTTGCACACTTCACTTGGCTGACTGTGTATGGTAATCATAAGGCATATTGACTATTTGTATGGTAAATGGATGAAAACCATGAAGATGATTTAGGTAATGAGGATAAAATAAAAGTAAATAACACTTGGAACATGAACATAATCCATAACCATCATTTGACACCATTATTAGGACCTAAAAATGTTACTAGTGGAGGAAACCTACCTGCTACATAGAATGGGACCAATTTGTAAACATGAGGTGATTGGCTCTTCAAACCAACTTAAAACTTGAAACCAAGCATGGAAATAATTTTATGAGGAATACAAATTCATCTATAAACAACATCATCAAGTGAATTGTATGGAATCCTCTAAAATAAGGAAAAACTTATGGGGTGTATATATTAACAAGCAAACTAGAAAGGTCAACTTCTTAAGAATGGTTCAAAAAGCAAAAGTAACCATTAATCTACATCCAAATATAAAATATAATCTAACTGAGTATAGAATACACCCCCAAGATAATTTTTTCTGAAACCTTTCATGTTGACCATACCAAGTATAAACCTAAAGAGTACTTTTGCTTGCCAAGCTTAGTGGAAGGAGAGATAAGTAGTTTTCTTCATTTTTTGATGTTTTTTATAAAAAATATAACTAAAAAATGTATGTGGAAGACCAAGGGATAGTATTGAAACATCCCCAATTGTATAAGTTTGTAAAACTTTGTACAACTTAGGAAAAATCCATTTTTAAAAGAAAACTACCCTTTTTCTAAGGAACCTATCACTTTTCATTTAATAATAGTTTAATAAGGCATAATTTGATACATGGAATGTGAAACAAAAATTTTAAACCTTCACATTTCCATAAGAGGTTGTAAAACTCATTAAATGCCCCTTTTTGAACCCTAAAATGACTCAAAATGATAAATAGACTAAAAGACTAATTGACCAAGGATAATATATCATTAAATGACATAAATTAACATATAAAATACCTAATTAAAAAGTATTATACCCATGAAAACACCTGAAACTCATATTTTTACCTATAGGCTCTCCAATTTAACCTACAGGGTCAAATTTGGTCAACAAATTGGTGACTCATAGGGGTATCATGTTTGTTATGCTAACTAGACTAGTTGCCTTATCAGTCCATTGGGATACAGAGTCATCTAGAGTTTGAAACAAAAATAAGGATACCTTTGACCAATTTACAACCATGCTTTGACAAATACAAGACCATTTGACTACTTAAACCACAAAAAAAAGGACACACATAAAGCAAAGCCAACACACTAACAATACACACATGTGCTCAAAGAATTTAGGAAAAAATAGGAAGAAAAAAACTATATAAAAGTAACAACTAATCATACCTCCCATTCCAAAATCAAAAATAAAGTTTCTTGCATGTACTTCTTTATGAGATGAATCCTAGTACCAAGCATGTTGCTCTTTGGATTGAACACTTGATGAATCAGACCTATTTATTAGTACTGTAATTGATATGCTCTCAAGTATATCATATTCAAATATGTCTTCAATGTAAAATTATTCTCTTGGCATTGTACACATACCTCATATTTCTACCCACTCTTCATCTCATGATCAACTTTCATCTTATTTATAGGCATGGTTGCAAGAGGAATGGTTTCTTGTTCCTTGGAAGATTGGGGCCAATAGAAGCTTGTTTTGACCTCTAAAGGTTGATGTGGAATTTTATATTTCTCATCTATGACATGTTATATAATGACATCTTTCTCAACATCACTTGTAATCAACTCTAAAGAAGTAGGTGACCCCTTAAGAGACTCAAACTCATTGCAAATGTTTTCAAACTACTACCACAAGTCCTCATCTTCTTGTCAATCAACATCATGAAGGGAAAAATCAAGAGATATTTCATCCTCCTCTTTAGGATCCAATAAGACTTCATCCAAGATTTCTTCTTCAACACAAGGAAGGGATTTTTCATCATCAACCAAATAAGAAGACTCAACACAAGGATTCACCTCTTCTTATACACTTAGGACCTCATGAGGGATATCAAATTGTGTCTCAACTTTCATAATCTAATTTTTATTCTCAAGGGCTGAAATATATTCAATCTCCTTCTCTTTCTTGGTGATGCCAAGACTTGGCATCTTGAAATTTGGTGACCTATCCCAATAAGGCTACCAAGGAGTTGAACTTTATTCAAGAAATATTTCTAAATTTTCCTCAACTAACTGATCCTCTTTAGGTCCCCATACCATATGTCCATCAAGGCAAAGGGTAATGGAATGATTAAAAGATGAACTAGTTGGTGGAGGTGGAACATAGTGATCAAAACTAGGTTGAGAATGAAAAGTAAGAGGTTGTTTTGGGTGTTCTTGGGTAAGGAGAAGTCGACCTTAGGCTAAGATATCTTGTTTATCTTCCTTATACTTGACAATAACTTCATTCACATCTAATTTATCTTGAATGATTTCTTTAGGAGGGGTAGATGGGGTGTGTTTAGGCATATGATCTTCTTTTGGGTCTAAACCTTCCATCACACCTTGACTTAACAACTTCATTCTTGACTTTAACTCTTCAATTTACTTGGCTAGGTTCTCTTGGAAAAGTTTTTCTTGAAGTTCATAGGCATCGTTATGAGGATAGGGAGTACAAGAGGGATAACATGGAACACAAGAAGCTTCATGAGGAAGCATGGGAGGGACTTACAAAGAATCAACATCATTCTCAAATTTACACTTCTTAACAATGATTTTATCCTCTTTCTTTCCCCATGATTCTAATATCTTACTCTAACTTAGGATGTTAGGATTATAAGTCTTCTCTTGAGGTGGTGATTCAATTTGAGGAGTGGATGAAGTGTTCAAAGAACTTGAAATCTCCTTAGGCTTGGATTCTTCACCTTGTCTCCAACTTGGAATCTCATATCTAGATGTCACTCCTTGAGATGGGGATAAAATGTGAGAGGTAAATGAGGGCTTAAATTCCACTTCCTTTGTTGCTAACATAGACTAATTAATTTTCTTATTGGATAACTCAATTTACCTATCAAGATTAGCTTAAGAAAAAGGCTTATCTTTTCAACTCTCTCTTCCAACTAATGGGGAAAAGGATGACTTTGGTAAGCTTGGTTGGGCTAATGAATAGGGGCCAAATAGAACTAGTATTCATATTGTGGAGGTGGATATGAAGGCTGATAGTTTTGGTGAGGTTGCCTTTCATGAATCCTTAGCTTATCCTCTAAGGAAGAAACCAAGACACTTATGATCCTTTGCCAATTGGCTCTCTTAATAAGTTCCAACTCTCTTTTAACCAACTATAATGCATCTCTCACCTTATGAATAGGATGACTAGGAACCTCTTGACCGCATCCCCTTAGATTATCAAGATCTAACATATACTTTTCATGCCCCAAAAAAGTTTTCTTGAAAGTGGAAATGGATTGAATTGAGAAGTGATTAGGTTGACTAGGAGAAGCAAGACATTGAGGAGGATGATTTTAGGTCTGATACACTTCTTAAAAATATTGATAAGGGTCATATTGGAGATAATGAATATCATATTGAAGGTGGTAAGGATTATGACAAGGCTTATTAAAAACTTTTTCTTATTAATAGGGAATGTCATAAGCTTAAAATGTCTCACCAACTTTAGTGAAAAAAAGTCAAAACCAAAGTCAGCCATGGAACTTCATTGAAATAAAAAACATAAATAAATATATTAATAATATTCTTCAAAAGGAAATTGGGCTACTTGAATAGCTTATGTTATCTTTGGAGTCACCATTGATGCTTTGATAGAAGGGTTGATTATTGAAAGACAACACCAAAAATATTTCAACCTATTGGACTAAGATTCCCACCAAGCATGCCAGAAACTATTGCCACTTGTATTTTAAAACTTTAAGGATATGTCTCATCTCTCCTCATCCAAGTGGCACAATTGAAACACCTCTAAGCTTGTGGGTAGCCTAAGGATGAGTTGAATCTCTAGATAGGGCTAGCTCCCTTGATGTACCACTTTGGATCACTACTACACCTAGAATTTAGGGAGAGAGATAACTAAAAGAAAACTATTATAAGGGAGGTGATACACCAAATATATTGATGACTTCCAACTAGTTGCATGTTACACTTGAAACCAAGAGACTAGCTAAACATACGCTTCTCTGATTTGCATCTTCTCACATCAGTATTACATTATGAGGTTATAGATGAATGTTTAGGATAAGAGGACTAGAAAAGAGGCCTTAATTTTCACTAGTAAATATACTAACTCACTCAACCTTAACACTTCCTAGAAAACTTCACATGCCTTATAATAAGAAGCTTCTTAACTACAAATAGATGATAAAATGAAACAATCATGTTAAAGAAACAAGATTTATCACTTATGAAAAAATAAAACATTCCAAATGAACACACTAATAATAGTAATAGAAGGGGTAAAAATTAGTATTCTTATTGATCAAAAGGTATGTAAATGAGTAGGGCTTCCCCATACTCAAGTGGAGCATAAGTTACAATGGCCAAAATTGCTAGTTCTTATATAACTAGAGAGAGAGAGAGAGAGAGAGAGAGAGAGAGAGAGAGAGAGAGAGAGAGAGAGAGAGAGAGAGAGAGAGAGAGAGAGAGAGAGAGAGAGAGAGAGAGAGAGAGAGAGAGAGAGAGAGAGAGAGAGAGAGAGAGAGAGGTCCAAGGGTCATAAGGACACTTATAAAGCTAATAAAATTAGTTAATTATGCATGAGAAATTAATTTGGGATAAACCATGAAAGGACAAGAGAAACAAGTGGCTCTCTAAGTCATGAAACTATTGCAAAGTGGCATAAAACTCCTTATTCTAGCTCAAAAAATTTGCTTTCATGATTAGCCCTATTTGAACATCACCAAACTAATTAGGGATAAGTCTGATGACTAGAATGAAGGGGAAGGATTTTATACATGCATATGTATGCATTTTTTTTAGGTGTGGTCATTTGGAATCATCTGGAAATGAGCCATCATCATCTATGTGAAAATTGGTAGTGTGGCCTACAAGTTGGAGTTTCCTTCATTCTCTCACATACATCCAATATTTCATGTATCTTGACTAAATAAAGTAATTGGAAACAAAGTTTAAATTAAAATATAATTAATATAATTTGATGAGGAAGGCATAGTTTTTATTGATCCTGAGGTGATCCTTCACATGTGCACTAAGGAGTTATGTTCTAGAGTGATTACAGAGTACTGATCAAATGGAAGAATAGTCCTTGTGAAGATGTCACTTGTGAGGATGAATCATTTGTGAAGCAACATAAAAAGTTTTCAAACATTAAAAACAATTTTTTTTTAATTGGATGCGATTTATACACCCTTAACTATTGGTGTGTCTAGGGATATGTGTGGCCAACTTATGGCTTACATACCTCTTTTATATACTTGTTACATTTATCTATGTTATTAGATAGGTTAGCCTATAGAATAACCTTGACTAAGTAGAATATATATAGGATTTAGTGATTAATATTTAATAATTATGTTAATTATTCTACTATTAGTGCATTATTATGGAGGTTGCCCCCTTGAAGTGGCTTTGCTATATTATCCAGTATTCTGCTCTACTGTCAATTATTGTTGTGTGATCTCTCATATTTGATTATTATATGTGATATCAAATCATTTTGTGTGAAAATATAATTAATTTCATTTCATTTTTTATTATATCCTCCACCTGGGTTCAAGTCATGGAGTGGGTGGCTACGTCGGCATGGTTTTGTTCATTCAAGGCTCATACATATGGGGGATCCTAGTGTATGGGCACAAATATAACCCATAGTCTTGGATTCAAAAGTGTGGTGGGATGTTATGATCCTAATGGGTTTATTTCACTAAAACCTTGAGGTTTTAGTTAAATACACCCATCAAGGTCATAACATCCCACCATGTTTCTAAAGTTAGGACTCTGTGTTGGATTTGCTCCCATACATCAGGATCCCCCACATATACAAGCCCCAGATGAACACTACCATCCCAATGTAGCCACCCAATCCATGAATTCAACTTTGGTAGAGGCTTTTATACCAAATGTAACAAGCTATTAGACCAAAACCTTGAGGTGTTAGTGAAATATGTGCATTAGGATCATAACAATCTACAGTCCAAAAAACTCTTCCTTCATGTACCCTACACACTTGGCATCCAAAAAGACATTAGTTTTTCATTAAAATATATGGGATGGAGTGGATGACACATATTAATACTATCCATGGACTTAGAGGTATTAGGCCCACTTTAAAATCACTTCCATTTGGGGTTTTCACACTTCTCACTAGCTTGGTCACTATGCTAATTTTGAGTGGCTAAGATGAAGCTAATTTTTTGAACACTTCAGAGTTATTATGAAGAATTAAATTTACATGATGGGTTATATAAATTCCTAATAATTCTCTCAAATTTTGTTTCATCTTTATATTCCTCTTGGAATCTACAAAATACAAAATAGTCAAAAATACCCTATTTTATACCCTATTTATACAATTTTATACAGTAAAAAAACATGGGGAGTATATATAGAGAGTATCATAAAATATTAAATCATAATAATATTAAAAATATTCCATTATATCATCTATCCAACTCCATTTCACCAATATAGTCACTAGTAAGAATTCGTAAGGGGTTTAGTTAGTTTTCCTTCTTAAGCTTTGTTCATAAATTTCTAACATTGAAATTTTCAAAAAATTACGCAAAAATGTTCCTAAAGGCCCATAATAACCTCCAAAAACTCATTTTGCTTCCATTCAAGGCCTCATGAAATATGTGAGCATTTGAACCTCTCCTATCGAGCTTGTTTTCTCCTTTTACACAAGCCTGTGTTATTTTTGGGCCAAAAATGGCTTCCATGTGGTTTTTATACCTTCAAAAATATTTATAATCTATAATTTAACCCCATATTCATGATTCAATCCATGATAATTCTCATTTAATTCTATAATTTTGAATGACCCCCCATTTCTCCTTGGCCTATAATAGGCTCGAGTTGAATTTTAGTTCAAAAATGGCTTTTGATGGATTATTATACAATTTTGAGGATTTAACACACCTAATTCCACCATAGGAACATTTTTAGATCCATAATATTGATTATTTAATATTAAAAATGAATCTATCATTTCATTTGGGCTCAAGGCCTCACCATGCTCATTAAGCCTATCTATAACCATTATGTTTTAGATCATCATACTAGGTTATATACTCTTGTAAGGTGTTATAAATATATTATTAGGTGATATAAAATTATAAAAAAACTCTTATCAAGGTTTAATAAGCTCATAGGTCATCCTTTTATCACCCCTTTCTAAAATTGTAGGTTTCATACACAAAGAGAGTGCCCTCTATCTGAGACAAAATAGAGGGCACTCCCCTATTTAATCAAATAATATTGATAATTTTAAGACCTTATCTACGTTTTAATTACATCCCAAATAAAAATATTTTATTTATATCATGTCATTAGGTCTTCAAAATTCTCCAAAACCTAAAATAGACCCTTATAAAGAAGAATGCGTGCAGGCTTCCTCATAAGGACTATGAAATGCATGGCTAGAGTCTTTTATCTCTGCTTGTTTTCACATAAAAATATACTAGATACCATCATGATCATGGTTAATTTTTTATATGTCCATTAACCATATCAAATCCCTAAATATCTCTCATTATATAAATTATTGGTCAAGACAACATATAACCTCCTTGACTATGTTTACTATTTTAGAAGGTATTTGTGGGTATGATTGTGTCTTTTGGGCCTAAGAACATGGTCTAAAAACTCTTAATGGTTACCTAGAGTCATTTAATACCTATTTTAAGTCATTTATTTAAATTTGGAAAGTTTAGAACATCACTTTGAACCTATTCTCATCTCATTGTCACCTTACAGTCATAGCTGACTGTGTTTCTTGAAAAATATGGATCCTAATTATAGGTTACCTTGAATGATTCAAGATTGAAAGAAAAATTATAGAACCTCCTTTAATATAAATATACCTTTTTCTAAAAATAATTAACTCCACTCTTGGAAAGAATTCCATTACCAAAATTATCAAGCTTACCCTCTATGATGACCCTAAAACCAATCTGTAGGTGTAAAGAGGCTTGTAGGTTGACATGTAAGGGTATATCTTATGTCTCGACCTCTATACATATCCATTGAACATTATTAGGATATTTTAAATAATTTTATACCATATAACATGAAAAATTCCTTATACATGATCATATTGGGAAGCAATGGAACTCAATCACTCAAATTCTATAGATAACAGTGAGGAAATTTAGTGTGTCAAATGGTAACTTTGAAGGGCTTAACTACTATCTTCCCTGAGTATTATACCCTCCATATTTTTTAATTTCATTATCCTATGAAAATAATAAAATAAAAACATACTTATATGCATCTAGAGTCTTAGAAACCTTGTTAAAATATCTCTACAAAATGTAAAGGATCTTTGTTTTGCCAATTTAGGGATTAGAGGCCTAAATCTTAGTCATCATCCTTTTAAGTTACCCTCAACATTGTCTAGCCTTATAACACTTTATATGGGTATACCATGGTATTTTTAAAATTTAAGGACTCCAATTATGGCTCCACCACACACCTTAACACTCTATTAAGTACCTTAGTCCCCTATTTAGGCCACCTGTAGGTGACTATTTGCAAATATAGGCAGTGGGTTTAAAATTTGGACAATGAGTAGAAAATATGTTGGTGATCACATAAAAACCTTTAAAAAATGTTAAAATAGACTCCTAATAATCTTAAAAAATTTAAAAAACTCCCAAATATTCATCTTTAGCATGATGTCATCTTGAAAGGTTGTAGATGCACTGTTGGGTTGCATATAGGTAGTGAGCATGAGTTAGAGCAATACACCAAAGATTCTAAATTAATAGTCAATTGGTTTATCCTCAATTTATTAAAATAGAAATATCAATATGTTTCAAGGCTCAAAAAAATGTCTCACACTCCCATTCTAATGTTGAAATCTTCCTTTATAGTACTTGGAGGTGCAATTCCATGGTGCAGGCCTAGTAAATGTGGTTGATGATTAATTATTATAGTCCTCATAATGATAATAAAAGAGATTGAATTGATTTATTTTACCATTATAACATTTTTAAAAATATAATACCTCTACCATAACTCCATATACATGCTTTAGGGCTTTGTACACTTCACTTGGCTGACTGTGTATGGTAGTCATAGGGTAGATTAACTATTTATTTGGTAAATGGCTATAAACCATGAAATTGTTATGGGTAATGAGGATATAATGAAATTAAACAACACTTGGAACATGTACATAATACATAACCATCATTTGATACCATTACCAAGACCTAAAAATGTTGAGAGTGAAGGAAATGTACCTGTTACATACAATGGGACTAGTCTGCAAACATGAGGTGATTGGCTCTCCAAACCAACTTAAAAATTGAAACCAATAATTGGAATAATTTGAGGAGGGATAAAAAATAAAATTTTAAAAAAATTATAAAGTTAATTATAAATAATCCCCCAAAATAAGGCAAAACCTATTGGGTGCACTTATTAGCAAGCAAACTAGAAAGGTCAACTTGTTAGGAATGGTTTATAAAGCACATGTCATCATTCATCTAAAACCAAATATCAAATATAATATATATGAGTTTGTAATACACGTTTAATATCTGTTTTATTTAAACCTTTCATACTAACCATACAAAGTACAAACCTAAAGACTGGTTTTGCTCGTCAAGCTTAGTGGAAGGAGAGATAAGTGGTTTTTTTCATTTATTGTAGATTATGATAAGAAACATCACTTAAAAAAGTGTGAAAAAACCAAGGGATACTAATAAAATTTCCCCAACTATAAAATTATGTACAAGTTCATACAACTCAATAAAATTCCTCTTTTTTAAAGAAAACTACCTTTTTTCTACAAAACCTACCACTTTTTAGTTAGGAACAATTGAATAAGGCATAATGGGACACATGACATAACATTTTGACACTTCACATCTCCCTAAGAGGCCATAAAAATTACTAAATACCCTTTTTTAACCCCCAAAACTAAAAATTATAAATGGACTAAAAGATTAATTGACCAATGTTTTAGTTAATTTTTATTCATTTCTTAATTTTGAAAGTAATAATGAAACTAGTAATAGGGTGTGTAGAATAATACCTATTAAAGTATGTGCATGAATCCATATGATGATGGGAACTCCTCTTTTGCTAGGAAGGAATAACCTATATATAAAAAAGACACTAGAAGAGGGGGTTATTAGATGGATGGTTGAGTAGACTGCCTAGCGTGAACTATATCTAAGAAGCATATTTCTTGCTAGGAGGTTATCAATCCACTATTTATAAAAATTAAGCTATAAATGATTAAGTAAAGTTATCTTTACATAGTATAAATGAAATTCATTACAAATAAATTATAATTCTAGTTAATATAAAAATGAACAAAAGTAGCAAAGTTATTCAATACTTATGATGAAATGGTTGGGGTCTAGTCTAGAAAATAAAAAAGGGTACTATAATCAGGAAAACACAAAGAAAGTTGGGTTTTATTAAGGTTGGGGGGATGAAAATATCTTTTTGTCTTTTTATGTCATAATGGTTTTTAGTGGTTAGGTGAACCATTGATGGTTTAGGCTGACCGTTAGCGGTTGGGTAACCATTGACGATTGAAGTGACCATTGATGGTTGTGCTAACCATTATTAGTTAACTAGGTAATATTTTAGGTCAACCATAAATGGCTATGTTGACCATTGATAGCCAAAGGTCCAACATAAATTGTGTTAAAGTAATTTAAAAGGGGTGAATTAAATGGTTCAATCAAATGTGTTAATTTAGGGGTTTGATGGGGTCAAGTTGGCAAATGAATCTAATTGACTAGGTGGTCCACTAGATATGAGGTAAGATGAAGGTCAAAAGGTAGTTTGACATTGAAAGTCATTGTGTGCAATTTTTTAGTGTTTACATTTTTGCCCCTTTTTGTTATGTGGCTTTGATCTCACAAACTACAAAACAAAAATTGATTGTTGGTTAAGGTCTGGTTGCTCCATTTAAGGGAAGAGGTGTTCTCCCTCAAACCAAGTGGTGATAAACCAAAAGTGAAATTAGATCAAGGTTTGATAAATGCTAAAAGGGCAGTCATATAGTGTGTGACATAAAAAGTTTGGGTCATTAGAGATGTAAACACCTGCACCAAATGTGGCTAAGGGTGATAGTCAAGATTGTGCAAAGATTAAAGTTGCCAATGTTGGTAAAAATAATTTCAAGTCTAAAAGGACATGTGACAGGGATAAATGGTCCATATCATTGGTCATAGTTGATCGAGTTAGGCTTATCAAACCATCTAGACAAGGTTGGTGTTATCCCTAGGTATTCAGGGTAGGAAGTACTCCCACAAAATAATGTTTTAGTTAATTTTTACTCATTTTTTAATTTTGAAAGTAATAATGAAACTAGTAATAGGGTGCATAGAAGAATACTTGATAAAGTGTGTGCATGAATCTAAATGATGATGGGAACTCCTCTTTATATAGGAAGGAATAACATGTAAATAAGAAAAACACTAGAAGAGGGGGCTATTAGATGGATGGTCAAGTGGACTACCTAGCATGAGCTAGATCCAAGAAGCATATTGCTTGTTATGAGGCTATCAATCCACTGTTTATAAAAATTAAGATATAAATAATTAAGTCAAGATATATTTTCATAAGACAAAAAAATGAAATATAAAGAAATTATAATGTTAGTTAATATAAAAATGACCAAAAGTAGTAAAGCTGATTAATACTTATGTTGAAATAGTCAGGGTTTGGTCTAGAAAATAAAAAAAGGTATTATAATCAGGTAGAAATAGAGAATGTTGGGTCTAACTAGGGTTAGGGGGTTAAAAATAGATTGTATTTTTAGGCCATAGTGATCGTTGATGGTCAGGTGAACCATCAGTGGTTTAGGCTGACCATCAATGGTTGGGTAACCATCGATGGTTGAAGTGACCTTTAATGATTATGATAACTATCAATAGTTAATTGGGTAATCTTGGAAATGATCAGAAAAGAAGGTGAAGATGGGTATTTAGGAAAATAGAGGTTTGTTATTGGGATGAGGGGTGAAAAAAAAGATATTGATGGGTTTGATAGGGTAGGGAAGTTATAAATAATGAAAATAAGTGAAAGATACCTAAAACTTGATGGTGGAAGGCTGAAGTAATTTGGCTAGAGTGATAGTACTTGAGATTTCAAAAGTAATTTCTATAGAGCTTCAAGTATTTGATTATGTTTCTTGATTTTTGAAAGGATGTTGAATACCTATATGTAAGAGAGCTTGGATGAAATATTGTAGATTGTAGATCCATTTCACTTCCTCCTCTTTTCCTTTTATAGGATGAAGTTACTAATTAGGATGGAGAAAGTTACTAATTTGATAGGGGGATAGAGTTGTTAATTCATGATGTTTTAAAGATAGTTTTATAATAAAGTTTCCATTTAGGGAGATACTTATCTCACAAAAAGATCTCAATGCTTTAAAACTCTAAATTAGGTTTGGAGACCTAACCATTGATGGTTAGGTCAACTGTCGATGGTTAGGCTGACCATCGGTGGTCGAAGGGCCAAAAGAAACATGTTAAATCAAGATAAAAGGGGTGAACTAAATGTCTCATTAAAATGTGTTAATTTAGGGTTTTTATGGGGTCAAATTGATAAATGAGTCTAATTGATTAGGTGGTCCACTAGACATAAGGTCAGATGAGGGTCAAAAGGTAGTTCGACATCTAAAGCTATTGTGTGCAGCTTTTGAGTATTTACAACCAAGGCCAATATATCATTAAATGAAATAAATTAACCTATAAAATACCTCATGATAAATTATTAGACCCCTAAAAACACCTAAAACTCAAGTTTTTACCTATAGGTTCCCCAATTGACCTATAAGTCAAATTTGGTCAATAATAATAAACTATAATTGGAAATAGTGAAATCATATTAAATGAAATAAAGAGTTTCTAACATTATATTACAAAAAATATAGCTAAATATAGGTACACAAATGCATGCATCTTACTAACTATGCATTACAAAAAATTCCAATAAGGATGTAATATACACAAGTCAAAAACACCAATCAATCTTGTCCATAGAAATTGATTAACACATCTCTAGCTCACTTTGCAGTACCTTTAGTCAGAAATACTAAGAAACATATCTCATAATCAAAATTCAAAATTAAAGTTAGTAAGCAATCATTTTGGTCTTAATAAATTGGAGAAATAAATCAAAGGATTTGAGTGGAGAAATAAACTCACCAAGATAGATATTCATTGGTGCTAAATAAATTTTAGCTTAATTTGAATTTGTTTAATAGAAGAATTGTGTATCACTAATTTAAATTGGAGCTCAAAAGACACGATGGTTAACTAAAATTTTATGGTTATTTTTTAAAGTAGAATAGAGATTAATTTTTATAATTTATATGTAATTTATTAGTTCATAGAATTTTTGTAACCAAGTTTGAAGGGTACAAAATTAATCATTCACATTACCTAAAATTAATTGAGTGTCCATCAGCTATAATGCCAATTGTCCCATGCCAAGTGTCATCTATAACATCAAATTTAATGATTGTGATACATGATTTCAAATTTGTGATAAGTGATTGTAAATTTTAATTTAATTCCTAAAAAACATTAACATTTGATAGATTTTCTCTTCAAATTAATCTACCTCATCTATTGCACACATGGTGAAGCACCACAAAGTTTTAAATCCATACCTGTGAGAACATTTTTGACCCCGTAATGTTAAATGAAGTAAAAACTCAGCCCATTTTCATGCTACATGGAATTTTATAATACATCAAAGACATGATAATTCATTTTATTTTTTAAAAAAATTAATATTATTTCTATACTATTACCAATATATGGATATATTATAATTTCTATAATCTTGATAAATTATTTTTTTATGATTCTTGTATTGAAATATTTTTTTCAAGATTAAAGTTGCTTGGCTTAGAGTTTCTTATTTAAATTTAATTGATTTTACATTGGTGTAATTTGGCCACATATTTTTGAATTGTCATTTTGTAGCCAAGTTTGAAGGGATACAAAATTAATCATTTGCATTAATTGAAATTAATTGATTGTCCATCTTCTTTACTACCCCATGTCCCATGCCAAGTGTCATTTGTAACACTAAATGTAATGCTTCTTGATACATGAGTTAACCTTCATGATACGTGATTACAAATTTTAAATTAATGACCATTACCTACCAAACATATTAACATTTGATAGATTTGTTCTTCAAAGTAATCCAACTCATCTGATATGTACATGGTGAAGCACCATAGAGTTTTAAATCCATACCTATGATCACATGTTTGACCCCGTAATGTTAAATGAAATAGAAATTAACCCATTTTCATGTTACGTGGTATTATACAATACATTAAATGCATAAAAATTTAATTAATTTTATTTAAAATATTATATTGTTTATGTACTATTAACAATATATAAATGTATTGAAATATATTATACTGAAATATATAATATATATTATTGATTTATAACCTATATTAGCATATATATTATATGATATAATAATATTGATTAATATTAAAATATATTTTACAAAATATATAATATTAATATATAATTAATCAATTTAATATATAAAAATATTATGATATATATTATATGTCAATTACATTTTTTAATAACTAATATAATTTGTGTGTATGTGCGTGTGTGTGGGTAAGAGGGGTTATGTGAAGCAAAAGAGTGTAAATCAACAATTAAACCTACCAGTTACTCCAAACCCATGACAATGTCAAAATAAGTTTATGTAAAATAATTATGGGTGCAAACATATCAATATTTGAATCACCATGCAATGTTTTAGTCTACGATGGCTTGCATTCTTCATGTAAAGAGATATCCTCTTATAAAAATAAATGCATCAAAATTACAACTCCCTTGGTTCTAATTATGGAGAATCTATATTCACTAGATAAGGAAATCAGTTGTGGGTGATCAAGTTTTGTCTTGGTGATTACAATGGAGAAATTGCTTTTGTTACAATGGCTCTAAAAATATTAGAATTGACCAAGAATAATTTTAGGTTTATAAATATGATAAAATTTTCAAGTGGACATATATGTTTGAAGGACACCATATATTTCAATGTGTATGCCTACTATTATACCACCACCACTTGTTTCTGTTAAAGATATTAATAATTAATAATGTTACATCTTAAAAAAATGTGGATGAAATTCCACTTATTATGCAAGATCCTATTATTTATAAATCATTACCATTGGTTCCAAAGTTTCATGATGATAATTTTACTTTTATTTCCATATTTGAACTTTTATAATTTTCATTGTGCTATGGTCTTGTAACAAATTATTAAACATTTTATAATTTTAATGATCCCCTGGATGTGATCTAAAACCCATGGTGGAAGACTCATTAAGTGTAATTTGTTACGATGAGTCTGTAAAGTATGAAATTAAAGGGTATGTTGTTAAGGATGATGGACACCAATCTGCTATTCAAAAGCCTATAGTTCTAGAGGAACCTAGTGAGGTCAAGGCAAAAGTTTTTTTTCTTAAAGGATAATTAGGAAATCCATCTAGTATTGAGCCATGTTCAGAGAGGTTAGATCATAAGGAATAAGAACCTGATACTGCCAAACATCACGTATATATTCTGAAAGAAGACATAAAGCTTGAGACATCTATCATCATTCCTATTCTATAGTATGAGGAATGCATATCTGACATGGAAATGATCAAAAGGATTTAATCTCCATCCAAGGATCTTAGAGAGAAATAAATATCATTAATGAAGGTTTCATATAGTTCACTTGCATATCTAAGAATATTCAAAGGTGATAGGCTTCTTGATCACCTAAATATGCAAGTGATTGGTGATGAGCATGCTCCTCATGCTAAGATGCCTTCATGGAGTGATAAAGATGCCATGGGAACCATTTTTTACATTAGTCGAGGTATGATCAGATGTTTCTCCTCAACATGAGGTTTTTTAAATAGTAGAATAGGTGTGTGTCTTTTCTTTCAATTTTGTTGTGTTCCCTAAGTGTTCTAGTTAAACACATGCATGTTTCTTTTGAGTTTATCTCATTTTATGTGTCTTTCCCTTATGTTTTATGTGTTATCAAAGTCCATTAATGTGTCAAACCTATGTATAATTGAATCAATATCCTAATGGATAATATTATGAAACTGGTCTTGGCATAGCAAGCATACCATCCTTGGGAAATTGCCAAGAATGCTAACCATTTTAACCACAAGTCAAAATAGGTCAACCCCTATAGTCAAGACTTGATATGGGGGTAGAACATAGTGTCATAGTTTGTTTTATGGTCTATTTGATGTTTTTTTTTCCATTCTAACTTTGGTTATTATCTAGTTTATTTTTATATCATTCAGAGTCATCTAGGGGGTTAGACCATCATGGCATGTCACATAAGAATGAACAGGGTAGTCTGGTTGTACATTTTACAAGTGCACTTAGAAAAACTTTTAGGCCAAAAATGATACATGGACATGATGATTTTATGTCAATATATCATCCTCTACAATTTTTTTGTCTTTTTAAGCTTACTATCTCAAAATATAAGCATTTAAATTTGAATTATCAAAGACAAATGTGCATGAGGATGTCAAGTTTAGGCTTTGAGAACTAACCATTTAGGTCCAAAACTTCTAAAGGATCCTGAGATTGAATTAAAATATGTTATGTGATGAAAATATGTTTAATAAAGATAATATCAATGGCACATAGGTGTTAAACAAGGTCAAAAAGTCAAAAAGTGACCAAATTAAGGATAAATGACATGCATTGAGCCATGCAAACAAGATCAATGATTTGCATTTAAAGAATATGACCCATATCCAATAGAGCATGTCAAATCATACTTATAATATCTAGTGATTTACATTGAGTCAAACATCAAGGATTCTATATAAAATGCAATACTACCAAGTGATATGAGAGTATTAACCAGATGGGCTAATAATAAGATCCACAGAAAGCACAAAATGATACCAAATGTAAATAATGAAGTCCAAGAAACATATAAATGACTATAGATGGTAAATACAGGTGTCTAAAAGAGAGATATAAGTTAAGAGAACATATTATGAATATCATAGTATCCTTCAAACTACCTTAGATAGTACATATGTGTCAACTCTCCTAATTTAGAGTGAAATGCTTGAGAGATTATCCATGATGAAAATAGTTTCCTAAATAAGAAATGAGATCCCTATGCCATATTTCATTAAGTTTCATGCTTTGGAGGACCATTTTCCCTATCAAATTATGCATGGTTTATTTCTCACACCATTCTCCTACAATGTAACTAGTTTCCATGCCTTGACATGTGGCATAGTGACCTTTGGACTTATTTTTTCTCACTTCCTTCTCCAATTTTACAAGTAGCTATCATTTTGGCCTTCATAAAAAAAATACCACATCATGTATGGCAAAGCCCTACTAGTTTTGACATTTTACTTTTCCTTTAAATACCATATTATTTGAGTTCATATCTCATCTTGTTAAAGTGTTTGAAGAGATGTATAGTGAATAGCTAAGTGATATCAATCTCTCCTCACTTTCTCTCAGTCCTTCCATGTTTGATGCAAGTGATTTTAGCCTAATAGGTCATATGAAGTGTAGTTAAGTGTATGAATTTTTATTAAGTGTATAATCAGCCTTAGTATTGATAACTGATCTATGGTTTTACTTACCTTGGATACACTTCATGCATCTCAC
Organism: Torreya grandis; assembly: GCA_037957365.1. Taxonomy (NCBI): domain Eukaryota; kingdom Viridiplantae; phylum Streptophyta; class Pinopsida; order Cupressales; family Taxaceae; genus Torreya; species Torreya grandis. Next base: position 5,224,619 of record JARHVA010000480.1, on the reverse strand, counting down.
CTTCATATTGAAACACTAATGCTAGTACATTCTAAGACTCTTAGGCTAGTATTGTAGGCATTGTTTCTTTGTGAAATAATTACAATGGTCATGTGGAAGACATCCTTTTGTATCACCCTTTTAGAATAGGTTTATTTCATTTAAATTTTATTCCTTTCCCCGCACAAGAAAATAGTTAGCATAGGTGAAATTATTTCAAGATATATCTATGGATATAGCCCTTAAATCTAAAGGGTCACTTCCACCATAGGTATACCAACATACCTAGAAGTTTTCCCATGTTTCCCAAATTTGGAAGAGGATTGAACACCCTCTTATAGGGTGTAAGATTTGGTGACAAATCCTCTTTGGAAATATTGATTAATGAAATATTGATGGTGATCCTAGTTTGTTTCATATTAATGGCAAGTTTGTTAAACTTTAAACTATTGATTTATCAATTAATTGTACCAAAATTCAATTTTAGCTTTAAATATAATTATTTCCACCTTTCAACACATAGATACCACTTCAAATATAGTTAAGTACTCACATGGCCTAAATATGACAAAGTTGCCTAGTTAGCTCAAAATATGGAAATGTGGCACCTTTTGATTACCTCAAAAATTATTGGAATGCAGATTTGCATGATAACTCATCTATTTCTCACCACATAGAGACCCTAAAATATAAATGAGATTTTGGGTGGTGCTTTGTAATTATGATACCGTGAAGGGTAAATCCACACTTGTGCATGTTTGAAAGATATCTCCTAGGAGATACCTTGAAGGTACTACAAGGGCCTTCAAAATATCACCCAGTAGTGCCTTCCATATAAAGGAAAATTCCACTTGGTCTTTGAAGGAGAAATCTACTCTTGTGCCTATTTGAAAGGTATCTCCTAGGAGATACCTTGAAGGGGAAATCCACTCTTGTCAATGTTTTAAAGGTATCTCATAGGAGATACCTTGAAGGTGAAATCCACTCATGAATTTTTGAAAGGTATATCCTAGGATATACCTTGAATGTATTACAATGGCCTTCAAAATATCACCCAGTAGTGCCTTCCATGTAAAGGAAAATTCCACTTGTTCCTTGAAGGATAAATAAACTCTTATGTCTATTTAAAAGGTATCTCATAAGAGAAACCTTGAAGGGGAAATACACTCTTGTGCATGTTTGAAAGTTATCTCCTATGAGATACCTTTAAGGTATTATACGAGGTTTCAAAATATCACCTAGTAGTTCCCTCCATGTAAAGGAAAATTACACTTACTCCTTGAAGGAGAAATCCACTCTTGTGCCTATTTGAAAGCTATATCTTAGGAGATACCTTGAAGGGGAAATTGATGATTTTTCATGTTTGAAAGGTGTTTCCTAGGAGATACCTTGAAGGTATTATATGGGCCTTAAAAATATCACCCAGTAGTGCCTTTTGTGTAAATAAAAATACCACTTGTTCCTTGAAGGAGAAATCTACTCTTGTGCCTATTTGAAAGGTATCTCCTATAATATACCTTGAAGACTAAATCCACTCTTGTTCATGTTTAAAATATATCTCCTAGGAGATAACTTGAAGTTATTACAAGGGTATTCAAAATATCACCCAGTAGTGCCTTTCATGTAAAGTAAAATTCCTCTTGTTCCTTGAAGGAAAAATCCACTCTTGTGCTTATTTGAAATGTATCTCCTAGGAGATAACTTGAAGGGGAAATCCACTCTTGTGCATATTTTAAATGTATATCTTAGGAGATAAATTTAAGGTATTAAAAGGGCCTTAAAAATATCAACCAGTATTGCCTTCTATATCAATGAAAATTCCACTTATTATTTAAAGGAAAAATCCACTCTTATGCCTATTTAAAAGGTATATCCTAGGAGATACCTTGAAGGGGAAATCCACTTTTGTGAATTTTTAAAAGGTATATCCTAGGATATACCTTGAAGGTATTATAGGGGCCTTCAAAATATCACCTAGTAGTGCCTTCTGTGTAAAGGAAAATTGCACTTGTTCCTTGAAGGAGAAATCCACTCTTGTTCATATTTGATATGTATCTCTTAAGAGATACCTTGAAGAGGAAATCCAATATTTTTCATGTTTAAAATGTATCTCCTAGGAGATACATTAAAGGTATTATAGGGGACTTCAAAATATCACCTAGTAGTGCCTTCCATGTAAAGGAAAACTCCACTTTTTCATTAAAGGAAAAATACACTCTTTTGCTTATTTGAAAGGTATATACTAGGAGATACATTTAAGTGTAATTCCACTCTTGTGCATGTTTTAAATGTATCTCCTAGGAGATACCTTGAAGGTATTATAAGTACCTTTAAAATATCACCTAGTAGTGCCTTCCATGTAAATGAAAATTACACTTATTTTTTGAAACAATAGATAAGAACCAATACTATAGAAATAGAGTAAATAAATAACATACAATAATACATCTCACTCAATTTGACATATAAAAATATATATTCTTCAATATGGGTGGAAAAATACCATATAAAAGGCCCAAATGGCACAATATACAATATTCAACCTTCGTTTAAAAGATATTTGTTAAGGTCATGAAATGAAAATAAATAAATACTAATACTTCTATTTCGAAACTAACTATTACAATGGTTACTCTAGTCCAAAACAATTATCTAAGATCTAACCTTTTCCAAAAGGAAAGATCTTGGCTTATATAGGTGTAATGGCCTCTTGAGATAAAGACACCTAGAACTAGGCACTTCAACTCATTATTAGGTCATTATAACTGATTGGGGAGCTCTAAATGATGAGTGTAATTTATCTTCAAAATCTTGGATATGGTGCAACTGTAATGCCTTATGATGCCCATGTCCCTTAGGAAAAGTGTGATGTTGACATGCATCTACCTCCAAAACCACATTTATAATGTTTTTAGAATATGAGGGTCTACTCTTCCTGACCAATGGAACTACTTTTTCAACAAAAGAAACCTACTTAAATAAGCACTATGTCCTTATGTGTCAAGATGGTGCTATTGCTAGGTGAGCTAGGAATCTTTTCATAAATAATGGGTATCAAGATGCCACATGAAAGTAGGGAGACAAGATAAGACTAGACAAAAATAACAAAGGGAACTTGGGAAAGAAGAGGCCAATATACCATTCGCTAAACTTTCCAAATGTATCTATGATAAAAGCTAGTTATCCTAAAAGTTCAAAATGTGGATTATGATCCATAGTTCCTAGCAACTTGAAGGGGAATCTACCTATAGATGGAAGAACCCAAAAATTATGGTTTCATAGAATAGTTGATGAAAAGATACATAAATGATGAATCCAACCAAATTATCAACCTCAAAAGAGTAGCCTTCAAAGGCATCCACCCCTCCTCTATGGGCTGAGTATTTTTATTTAGAGCTTCGAAGGCTCTATCCACATCAATAATATCCTTGAAATATATGTTAGTCAAGCCATGTAATATTATTAGCATGTAAAATTCCACCTAGGTAAGAGGTTGAAATATGGTCTCTACCTTAGAAACACTTGGTGCTTTGTCAAGAGCCTTGAAGATGGTTTGATCATTATACTTCTTCTCTAGTATCTCTATTATTTTTTCCTCTAAGAGGATGATGTTGTTCACAATTAATGGATAGGGGAGTCCCAAATGGACTAGCTATTCAATTCACCACTTTATATCTTGGAATACATCTAAGACATCTAGAGATACCTTAAATTTTGACACTACCTTATTGCAACTCAAAAATTCATTCACCTTAACCGCTACCCACCTTCAGTCAACCAACCCCACTACTTAAAATGTCCTATCCATCATGTTATAAAACTTCTCAATAAGGTACTATGAATCTTGAAACTTTTAGGATAGGAAGGAAAAAACATGGTCTATATATGTGCTCACCTATGAGCTTAATTGCTATGAGTTTGTGATGAACCCAAACACTAGCTTCAAATTTGTGGCTACAATTTTTTTCCTCTCCCAATAGGATGTAAATAATTATTGAACCATAGGAAAGACACCTAGAACTTGGGAGTGGGTGGTGAGGTCATTCTTTAGTTGATGTATTTCTTGTTCCTTATTTGAGGACTCTTTCTACATATTCTACTATAATAATATGTGTGCACCCATAGAGTCCAAGATACTTTTGTGGGTCTACGTGAGATTCAATTCATTCTCTTATAGCATATTATTTATGTCCTACTTTTCCTTCTTTTGGTCATCTATCTCAATCTCTAGTTTATCAAATTTAATTTACAACTAGGCCCTTTAACTGGCTTCTACCTAGACTCTCTCAGGGGTAATGTAGTTATATTGGTTAGACCTCATTTTAGTGAAATCTACATCTTTAACTTTGGCCTCTATATTGAGGTGGTTGATAATAGATTTCACCCTTATGAGTTCTAGCTTTATCTTTTCCACCTAATGGGCCACCTTGATATAGTCCATAGTGATGGACTTATGTGTTTCCTCCATTTATTTGACCATGTTAATGGTTTTAGCTTGGTTGAGGTTAAAGTCAATAACATGTATCTAGTAGTCCCACAACTACATCTATCCTTGGGGCTTGACTACTTGGAGTGCCATGTGTGTGATCATTAGAGATTATTATGCTAGATCAAATAATGATCGCATGAGGCACTACTCAGGAATTCATCATCTTTCTTCTTCTTTTCTCTTTCCAAGCCTCCTAGGCTTTTCTTGTAATTTCCAACTATTGATGGAATTGCTCTTGTGATTGAATATTTCCCCATGAAGGGGAATACTTAGGGTAGACCAAAAATAATGATCCCTTACTATGATGAAGTAGTGGAGGAGTGGTGGAAAAATGTACCATTATGGGTATTGATGTGGTGGATGAGTATGGGGGAGTGATAAAAGGTGTAAGGGAAGTGAATAGTTAGGAAATAGAGAGCAATGTCAGCCTAGTGGAAATTGTAGAGGGAAAAGATGAAGGGGAGGATTTATTATAAGTGGAGAGAATAGGGTGAGAAAAGGGCACCTTATTTTTTGGGGGCTCCATTGGAGGGCTAGAAGTTTGTGCCTCAAAGCTGGATTGTGATGGCCCTACCTCAGGTTGCCCTAAAGAGGCCTGCTACTATTATTAGATAGTTAGGTGTGGATACAAGGGAGGTGCCTAGGTCATGGGCCTTCAAATCATTACAACTTATTCCTCTTCCTTTAGAGGGTTTTCCTATTCCTCTTTTGATGGGGCATCCTCCTCTTCTTTTGATTCTTCAATCAAGAGTTCTCCTTTTACCAGGGCCTTTGCTATATGGTGCTCATCCCAAAGTTAGTTAAATGCCTAATTTGTGTGCATATATTATAAATTGGATACAACTTATTGATTTCCTTCTTATATTTCTAATATGCATCTATCTTCTCATATACCTATCCCCTCTAAATGACTTGTACTCTTAGTCCCCTTATAATTTTCTTTATGGGGTTGAACTCTTGGGCTACTTTATAAAAGGACCCCCACAACTTATTAGTGCCCAAGATCTTGGATAGATCCAAATAATACTTGATGTCCTTGACCAATGGTGACCTTTTCTCTTTGAGGTATGGCTTGGGCTTGTGAGTGAATGGAGCAGTAGTTTTTTAAGAAGGCTATGTGACCAACTAGATCATCATTCTACTAGTATTTGATTTAGTCAAGGGCTAGCTCTACTATCTTGAGATTGAGCAGGCACCCCTATGACATTTTCACCACTATGATGACTTCATTTGTAAATGGTGTGTAATAGATGGCCTTTTTTTCTGATTGATGCCATAAACTAAGTCCATTACATCAAGTTGATGAGCTAGTTCCAAGGCCAGGGTCCTATCTAAGAGAAAACATGAAAACCAAAATGTCTCTTCCTTAAATCCATAGACCCATATGAATGTGAAATTATCCCCAAAAAAATATTCAATTGTATTTCTACCACCAGTGAGATATAACCTCTAGTTATCTATCATTCTAAAAATGATGGGTTCTAAACTGAGGTTGATAAGGACCAGTGATAAGAAACACTCTAAAATTTGTAGTAATCCTTCATGATTGATAAGATGTGGGTCCATGTGGAAATTGGGATCACTATGTTTGGATGGATGCCCATTTCAATGGTGTTGATATTAAAATATAAAGATAAAAATATAGAGTTCTAGTAAATAATTAGGTGGAGGAGGAAGGAGAAATACCTAAAGTTATTCTATGCTAAGAAACCCACTAGTTCATTGTGAATGGCGATGGAAATAACGCCCACAAATTCCATCTTGAAATATTTTTATTTTATTACTATCTTAAAAAGGGAGAACACACCTAATTATAAATCTTATATGTTATCATCCAAGTCTATCCTAAAAAATAAATGCTAGCATGGAAAGGGAATCCTTCATATTATGTGTCACAAAGCTTATGAGAGCAATCGGTAGAGGATGTGTTTTGATGTATCTATTATAAAAGATTGAATTAAGGAAATATAAATTATGGGTAAAAGTGTCCTAAACATTTTGTAAGCTCTTTATACTATAGATGTCAATGTTGGGGTCATGCAAGAGTTGGAACATCTACCTTATTATGTCATAATTAATGTACATTCTTAGGTGGTTGCTTGTAATGATGCCAGTGTTGGAATCATATATTTATACACATAAATCAATAATTTTAGGGCATTGGTGCACAAGAGGCACCATGTATTGATCCAATGTGGAGATCAAAATCCTTTGCTTGAATGACTTGGAGTCATTGTTCTAAATCTTCTTGATCATGCATGTATGGGTGCCATCACTCAAGATTTTTGGGTTCCTAGCCAATTTGGGATTGAATATCCCCTATGAATAATCAAGGACCAATGAGGGGTCCTTATAGTGCCCCTTGGTGATGCTCTTAACATTTTGGACTTTGGGATTTGGATAGATGGGTATAGAGGCATAAGATTTGCTCCTAGAAAATCTTGTTGGAGGGTCTTCATGATCACCTGATGCTTAGGTTTTTTGTTTTCTTAGATGTATTCTACCACTAGATGAAGATGTTTAACTTTTTGTTTTATAACCCTTTTCAAAAATTATCCCTTTGTTCTTAAGGAAGGCACTAGATATTAACTCCACTCACAATTCTTACAATTCTTGGATCAAAACTATATGATCAATATGCTCTATTTAATTACTAAATGATCTTTGAAATTATTAAGGAATTTAAGTGTTGAACATGAAGAGGGATAGGTATTTATAGTCCCATAATTTTATCACAATCATCACATAAACTTTTTGAAACTAGGTGCCCATAAATATGAAAGGTGGCACACATGCTCAAGGAGTGTCTCATAAGAGATTTGTGGTGATCCTTATGGGGAATCATGCAATATGGAGTGTCTGGACATTAATTGTAAGGGGAATGGGGTAGATAACCATATATTAGTAGGCCAAGGTATGGACACCTGGCATGAAATGACAACAACTTATGCCAATGATACTTATTTAAAAGGAAACAATAATAAAGAAAATAAAATGAACAAATAAATGGAAACAAAAACAAAGGGAAACTAAATAACTATATACGCAGAGAGGGTTTAGCCGTAGGGAGTACCCTATGAGGCTCCCCATGGTGGCTATTATTGAGAAGCTTGGCTTTGTAATGGAGATCTATTACTACGTGGAAATCTATTTTTACTTTGTATTTCCGTATTGTAGATGGAACATGGGTTGGATTTCCAGCCTGAGTTGGACTGCCATTCCAATCTAGTTTGCAAAGGATATAGTGAACGGATGGGGGAAAATTTATTTCCTCTATGTTACACTAAAACCCTAGGTCCAAGATTGAGGATGCTACATTTCAAGGTTGGAGACCAGATTTGTTTATTTGCCATTGCCTTCTGTCGGCTGGGGTCGTGACTCATGTTGAAGTGCTTCAAGACATTGGGTATTTCTTCGACAAAGTTTTGATTGCCATGGCAGCATATCCTCTGAGCTTAGCAGAGGGAGAGAATGGGTAGATGATTGGTTGGATGGAATGGGCATTGGCGGTGATGGATTTGGGCCTTGTTTCTTTGAAAGAGTGGTTGTGGCTGGGGGATGGGGGTTTGTATTTGTGTGGCTCCCTCAAACCCTTCCTCATGTTTGCGTGGCACTGTAATGTGAGATATATTATTGTGTGGAAAAGTTTTTTAAGGCTACAGGTCCTTGTAAAACTTGGGTACTTGTTTTAGGTCATATATCCTGGTTTTGTTTAGGTTTTAGGTCCTTGTAAAACTTGGGTGCTTTTATTGGTCTATATTTGTGGTTTTAGGTCCCTGTAAAACCTTTTTTATATACTATTATTAAGTAGGTTTTAGGAATGCTTTTCCTGGGGGTTGTTAAAGATTTATCTTTCTTGATTCTGTTAAAGGGTTTTGATGTCCCTTCAAAACCTGCTTTTACCTTAATCTAAAACTAAATAACTATATACAAGGGGAAGGCCGGTAAATTAGTTGAAGTGATTCAAGTCAATTAAAAATACAATAATATGTAATACATTGCCTTCTTCATCCTCCAACTCAAATACATTACCTTATATATCTCTAATGATATGAAATGACCCCCTCCATAGGGAATTAAACTTTGCATGTTGGCCTAGTTTTATGGACCTTTGATCACATCTGAGGACCAAGTATCCCAACTTAAATCCTAGGTTTTATGATCTCTTATTGAACCATCACTTGACTTCTTGATGTCGGGTTACCTTCATGTCAATCTATTTTTCTCTTTCTTCTTAGATCTGAGTAATTCTTCCAATCTAACTTCCTTAGCTCTAAGAAATCCACTCTTGTGCATGTTTGAAATGTATCTCCTAGGAGATACATTGAAGGTATTACAAAGGCCTTAAAAATATCACCTAGTGGTGACAAAATAGGAGATTCCACTATTTGATGCACTTAATATGCTCCCTATCTCATTAGGGAACCAAGGGAAATTAAGAAACTCAATTCTAAGTCCTGGAAGACTCAGGGCTTGAGTTTTTTATCTAGCTACCACTTGTTTAAACTACTAGTAGTTATTTCCATGTAAAATAAAATTCCACTTGTTCCTTGAAGGAGAAATCCACACTTTTGCTTGTTTGAAATGTATCTCCTAGGAGATACCCTGAAAGGGAAATCCATTCTTGTGCATATTGGAAAGGTATCTCCTATGAGATACCTTGAAGGTATTATCAAGTCCTTCAAAATATCACCTAGTAGTGCCTTCCATATAAATGAAAATTCAACTTGTTCCTTGAAGGATAAATCCATGTTTATCCTTATTTGAAATTTATCTATTAGGAGATACCTTGAAGGGAAAATCCACTATTTTTCATGTTTTAGAGGTATCTCCTAGGAGATACCTTAAAGGTATTACAAGGGCCTTCAAAATATCACCTAATAGTGCCTTTCACATAAAGTAAAATTCCACTTGTTCATGTTAAAGGTATCTATTACGAGATTTTTTCAACAATTCCTTCAATGTATGATAATTACCTTTAAATTATCTCTTAGGAGATTCTATCAAGGGCCTTGAAATTCCTTTGAGTTACCTAGGAAGGTATTACAAGGCCCTTTAAGTAACTTTGTAGTAGATATTTGAAAGGGCATTGTCATACATATGAATGTGTGTTGCACATCTAAGACTAGCATATAAATCAAGACAAGAAAGAACTCATTCATATATTTTTCACACTAAGAGTTATTTAATAATAAAACCAAATAAATAAAAATAATTACACAAGCATTGTAAATAAAATACACAAACACATGAGTTGACAACTGAAATTCCTCCTGCTCTTATATATTGAAAATTATCTAACCTTTCATAAATATGGGTTACATGTGTTTAAATAAACTTGGGGAAGGTGTCACTTCATCCTCAAAGTACATGAAATATATATTACATGTCATAGTTATAAATTTAGTTCTAACTATGTACAAAACCATATAGAGTTATCTTATAGTTGTTAATAACTTAAGTTAACCTTTAAAAAAATCATGCAACATGTTCATGTTTACAAAAATGGATAGGCAAATTTACAATATGTTTTGAACTATAAGAAAACTATAAATATAGAAATATACACTATTATATAAATTTACATGCAAAAACTTGGCCCTTCATGGATGTGTTGACATCTGAATAGCTGCATGGACTTTAGTTGGAATTGTAATTATGGGTATTGGCTTAGAACTAGAAGTGGTAGGTTGAGTCTGATTCTTCTTCACCTTTATCTCAAGACAACATTTTTGTGATACATCATGATACTACCTAATTATGTCCAAATTCAAAATAAGGGGTCTATACACCCTATCAACTTGTCCTAGCATCTTTGCATGCTCTGCTTTAGTCATCTAGAAGTTAATCTTAAAGTTCTCAACTTTAGTCACCTTCTTTCTAGCAAATATTAACTCATCTTCTATGTCCTCCAATGATAGTCCTTATAAAATTTGCTTAAAATTAGCTGAAGTCTCCTAAATAATTTGATCAAAGTTCATCTAATTGATCAAATTACTTATGACATCTTTTAATTTGGATAATTTCAAATCATTCAAATTTTGGATAATGAAGGCCTCTTGCTCTTCATATTTAGGGACCAAAGCCCCAAATGATGTCACCCATTCCTTGGCCTCTTCTATCTTAGTGACCAATAGGTTGAGTGTGTTGGATGCCTCTAATGGTGTCATGAGATCTATATGTCTATAAGTCTTATTATTCATTTATAAAATTAACATCTTTAATTTATTCCCATCGAATTTCAAAGAAATAAATAGTTTGTGAGTATTGAAAAGATGGGGGGATAATTTCACCTGCATAAACTCAAATGCCTCCAAAGAATTATAGAAATTTGATGCTACCTCTTGGACCTTAACTTCAATGCCATTTGGGATTCTTATATTATTATTTTATTTACTCCAACTCTTGTCTATCCAACTCTATGCCTTCATTAATTTCCACCATGACATCCTTATGTGCTACAACCAAATATTTAAAGTCTTCATTATAGGGGATTGCCCCAATTGTCTATTTTGTATTTTAGTCAAATAGAAGGCCTCTTGTATCTATTTAAAAATTAATTCCCTACTAGCATCATCTTCTAGCTTCCTCTTCTTTACCATTTGAATACTCTAAAATGGCTTGTCAAACAAAGTTATAATAGATGGGAGTTCTATTATTTTGAAGATGGGATTTTGATAGGTCTTGTCCCTTAAATCACAAGACCATGGTATAATTTTCAACTAGCTGGGGTATATCTCCTTTGTGGTTTTGACCATAACTTATTATTTAACTTCCTCATCTAGTTGTTGCTTCTTTGCTACTTTGACAATTGCGTCAAGCAAGGAAGGCCAAATTATCTTAAACTAATCCAAACCTCCATATTGGAGGGAGTCAATGAACTATGATAACCTATGTCTTTACCTTCATTCCCTTACTTAAGCTAGTGACAATGGTTTCTTGGGATGGAATGGTAGATGGCATGGGAAGAGTGATTTAGGTGGATGAGACATGGAGGTAGGGAGTGGCCATGATTGTCTCGATCTTCCTAGATGCCCTTTTCCTTTTCAACAATCTGAGTATGTTATTTATATAAGGAATACTATAAATTTCCATGATAGAAGTGGATGGCATGGTGGTGGAAGATGGATCAAAGGTAGTGGCAGGAAAATCAATAGTAGTAGATTCTTTCTCAATTCTTTGGGTGAGTAGAGTAAAATGAAATAAAGAGGAGGTGATTAATGGATCATCAAGATTGGAAGTAAAAACTTCCACCTTGGGAGTTTTATAATATATGAAATTGGCATAGATGAAAAAATAGGAATAGAAGAAGAGAGTAAGGAGGTGGTTTCTACAAACAAAGACATTTTACTTATTCTTCTATATATGGTACTTTCTCCAACTCTATTTCTTCATTGTAATCTTCTTCTTCCTCCTACACTACTACTTATTGGGGCATTAAAATCAATATTTGAGATTGATCTATTTTAGGACTACCTATGGGGGAGTCCTAACCTTCCTTTTGTAACAAATAGTAGTCTTAGGCTCTGAGGATCCTTGCTAAATTAATCTAGTTACTTCCTATGTGGCTACCTTTGAAGATGTATACTCTTGTTCCTATGGGGTACCCACATGCATTTTAATTGTATTGGTAGCTAGGGGATTTTTTCCTTTCTCTTCCTCATTAGATGAATCTATATTTTTGAGGTCTCCTAGGACTCTCCTAGGATTAGGTTCACTCACCCCTAGTTATTTCTTGATAACTTTAACTTGAAAGGAAGGTCCTATGATGGATCTCCTTCTTCCAAGTCTGAGGATGTCTATCTTATAAAGAGTGACATTGTATTATGCATTTCCTTCATAGCGATTGATGGTTCCTATTGAATGACCCTTAAGTGATCCTACTTCAAACCGAAAACCTTTACCCTTTCCAATACCTCATCATCATTCTATGCATTCATGAATAAAAAGTCATAATCATAATGGACATGCTAGTAGGGGATACTAAGGCACTGAATGTATTTTTTGATGTAGTCATGAGGATCCCAATCCCTATGTGGTGCTATGGGAAAATTATAACTCTTTATTTTGCTACCTATGTCTCTAAACTACTTTCTCATTATGTATACCATTCTACCAATGACCATATGGTGCCCATAGACTATGCTCTTTTTATTTTTATGCAGGTCTTCCTCAATGATCTACTAGAGTTAAAAAGTAATTTCTTACTCAGTTAATTTATCAAGCACATATTTTTGAAGGTTTAAAGGATGAACCTTGTTCTCAATGATCATGACAATAGTGTAGTCAGGATATATAAAATAATCACATCTTTTAGATAGTATCTTCACAATGTTTTCTCTGAATCTGAGCATTGAAGACCCATGGATTGCTTGTCAGAATTGAGGATAAATATCTTAAAAAAATATTCACCATATTCTTGGTAAAAACATATATATGCATAAATTTAAAATGATCACGAATGTGATTTTTGATATAGTCAATGGCCAGGATCCATAGCTCACCAAGGACTTTATACACTATTCCCATTATAACATTTAAAAAATATGATATCATATTGAAGTGGCCTGCTAGAGTGGGCCACTTAGCCTTATGATTGATCTATTCTCTCATATTATAGCTTATAATTTAACCCAAGATAAATGTTTCATCACTGGTCAACATCATATGCAATAATGGTACCCAGTCGAGATTGAGGAAATAGATGTTGGGTATTTTGTAGACCTTGTTGAGAAGTGCCATGACAATCTATACTCCCATCCTAAACTTATTGATTAGAGTGGGATTCTTTCCTTTGTATGTCATATTTTCCTTAGGAAGAATCCATGGATTCAACACCTTTTCCATAGTATTATCATGATTTCATGAAACTAGCCTATGTTTGTAAAAATAGTCATCTAGTGCTGGTAGTGATAAATAACTCTATAAATATACACTAGATATACATGCCATAACCATTTAGTTACCCATGTGATGAATAAAATTATCATTCATAACCTTACCTGTTAAGAATAAGTCTCAAATGAGATCGATGCATCGCATCACCTTAGGCTTGGTTGTAACCAAATTTCATCCCTATCTCTTAAGTGATAGTAAGTCTATGATGAATAGTCACTCTGAGGGAGTTAAATTTCCATCCAATGAAAATATGTTAATAAAATTGATAACATCTCATAATTCAAAGTAGTTCCCATACATGTTATCAAAAATAGTGGCATCATAAAATGTGTCCTTGAATTTGGTCAAGTCTAAAATAGAAAATGATGATGGTGGAAGTGTTCCTTTAAATGACTTAGATGAATATTAAATTGTAATTATGTTTAGTTCTTTTAGTTTATTTAAATTCTTTGTGAAAATTTCTCTTTTTTTTTCTAGTTGCTTGTTTACTTGAAATAGTCTCACAGGTAGCTAGGGATTTTCTTATGAAAAATAGCAATCAAGTTCAAATTCATTCAAGATTAATGTATATATCAATGGATACACATTATGTATATATCCTTTACCATTCAATTATAGTTTATACATTATAAATTCCCAACATTTACATGTTTCATACTTTATGCATAGTTAAAATCTAGTTAGTTTAATAGGCAGGTATCCTTAGCAAGTATCAGGAAGTATTTTACTTTATTTCCAAAGTATAGTGGGATTTTGGTATTCGAGAATCAAGATTAAAGTTGTGTTGTGACCAAGCCTAAAAAATATCTGAACAAAAATTTTGAAAACAAAGGCTGATACCAAAAAAAACTAAGAGCAAAATCACTGATAAAAGATAAGTCACTTGGAACATTTGTTCATAAAAAATATCTGATGCAAAAACTCCAAACAAAAAATTCCAAAGACCAAAATTGCCAAATAAAAATTCCAAAGGCCAAAAGTTCTTGAATAAAATTTTTGAAGACCAAAATCCATTAGACAAAATTTCTAAATAAAAAAACTTGAATACTAAAATTTAATAATAGGGCTCAATAAAAATGTTTGAAAACTAAATCTTGAATATAATTTCTAGATATAAAACTAAGTCTTGGAAATGTCCTTTAATTTATCACCCAGTAGTGCCTTCAGAGTCAAGGAAAATTCCACTTGTGTGCATGTTGAAGGTGTCTCCTAGGTGATACTTTCAACATTCCCTTCAATGTATGAAAATTCCCTTCGAAGTATCTCTTAGGAGATTACTTTCAAGGGCCTTGTATTTACTTGAAGGTATGGAAAAGATCTTGAGTGTAATTCCTATTTAATACAAAATGATGTAATGATGGATTTTTCATGCTCAAATCTCTCTTTATGATCTTATGAGGTCTATAATTTTGATGGGTTTCACATTCAATCTTAGAATTAAGACACATTTACCCCTTGATAAGATCTAGAGAAGACCTTATACACAATAATCAATGTATTGTTAACTATCGTATTTAATTGAAACACCTATTTACTCATTGAATCCTTCTACACCATAATAAAGATGGGCAGGTTAAACCTCATGGTTTATACTATGATATTCCTTCAAGAACCTTGTAATACCTTAATGGATGACTTGAAATTATTTCCTTGAGGGTAATATGAAGGTATCTTAATGGATGACTTGAAATTATCTCCTTTGGAAAGTTTCACTTCAAGAAGTTTCCAAACTAAGGGGAAGGGTAGAGTAGGAAAGAATGTCCCTATGGTCTCAAGATTTACCTTTGAAGATGGATTTTATGTGGACAAGTGTTTTTAGAACCAATGTTTGTTATGATTAGGTGTTGTACACACACAGTCAAACATAGTTAACTAGTTTGGGAAAGTTTGATATAGGAAAACTCAGATATTTAGGCTAAAAGTTGCTCCTAGAAGACACCTTGAAGGATAAATCCACTCTTGTGCCTATTTGAAAGGTATCTCATCGAATCCCTTATACACCTCGATAACACTAGGTGAGTTCAACCTCAAGGTATCTATGAATCATGATCCACATTTAAAATTTTTGGGGAAGTTATCCTTTTCATCATGGACATTCTTAGTGAAGTTTTATGGGTGATGTATTGGCCTCCTCTTTCTTGGGTTCACCTTCTTCATTTTTGGCTAAGTCTCAGTCCCTTCCATTGGTGACATATGTCATCATGGTACTCCTTAAGAAAGAAGGGAGTTTTTATTTAAAGAAAATGCATGCAATTTACTAAGGGAAGTGGGGGCCCTTTCTAATAAGAATTCTAGAGGAAATTTGGAGGGAGAAATGCATCACCATAGTGCTTCTTCAAAGCATCATGGGAATCCTAAGGTGGTGTAGTTACACCATATCTATAATTTTGAAGGCCAACTACACTCATGAGCTAAATCTCCCCACTTAGTTGCAATGGCCTCATCATGAGTGCGAGTGCCAAATTCTAGGTGTCATTTGCTCATGAGGCTATAGTGCCTATATATTCATGGCTCATTAATTTTTTAAATGGGTGGGGGTATTAGATAATATAAATTGTTCTTACTATTATTAGAGAGAAGCCATTGTAATAGTTATTTTTGGAATAGAAATATAAGTAGTTATTTATTTTCATTCACAACCTTAGAAGGTGCCCCTCATGGGAAGTATTGAACATTGTATAATGTGCATTTTGGCCTTTTGTATTTTATTCTCCACCCAACAATGAAGAGGATGTGTTTTTATGTGTTAAATTGAGTGAAATCCATTTTTTTTTGTTATTTTTATTTTTTTCCTCTATATTATTGACTCTTGTTCATATTTTAGGATTTAAATCATGCATGTGCTCTTTTTATTATCTATAATGACTTAAGGTTTCAAGCTATTATATGAAATTTCAGGAATATATACTTTAATAATCTCGGTGCATCACCTTAGTTAGTTTTGTTTCAATTTATTTGCATTTACTCCTTCCCCTTTTCACCCCCTAATTAATTTAAATATCTAAATTCTAAAATACCAGAGGTTGCTTCATAGATTGAAATTTCATCCCACATATGTAAATCTTTCCATAGGAAACTTTGTGCCAAGAGTGAGAGTTTTAGGCATCAAAACTATCCACTAGAATATTCCTTCATTGGTAACTTGAAGGCATCTCCTAGGATATACCTTGAAGATATTGCAAACTTTAATAACATTGGGCAACTTTAATCTCAAAGTATCTAATAGGAGATTCCTTTGAATGCCTTGTAATACCTTCATGGGTAACTTTAAGGTATCTCATTAGAGATACCTTGTAGATATTAAAAGTATTATCAAGGTAAAAGAAAATTTTAGAGTTATAATAAGGTAATTATTTGGATCTAAAACTATTAACATAATAGGGAAAATTGTTAAACTAAATCTAGGTAGAAAGAGCATGTGTGTAAGAGGACCTAAAATACACACTCTCTCAAGTATTACAAGGCCCTTGAAGTTATCAAGTTATCAACCATTATTTATTTCAAGGTGAAGTAAAGTTATACTAAGAGATACATTCAACATCCCTTTGAATCTATGACACCACCCTTCGAGTTGTCTATTAGGAGATTCCTTTAAGGGCCTCGAAATACACTTGTAATACCATCATGGTTAATTTGAAGGTATCTCCTATGATATGTCTTATAATTAAAATTCACTCTTGTGCATGATTGAAAGGTATCTCCTAGGAGATACCTTGAAGGTACCTATTCATGGGTGTTTTGACATGTATTAGAGACATATTTCCCCCTCATCTTTCTCCTTTGAAATAATTTTTTGTGAATTCCTTTATCCATCAGATTATATTGGGTAGTACACATATAATTTATTTTCATTTGGTCATAGCTTATTAGTTTAAGTGAGATTTAATGTATATATTATGAAGATTTAATATGTATTTTTTTATTATAGTTTAGAATTAAAATTTAGTGATATACAATTAATCACAAAAACATTTCATGAACTAATGCAATATGAAACTTGTATTTTACAAAAAAACAATATTTAAATCATTTTAATTACTTTACAGAATGTTTTTAGGTGAAAAAGGAATTTCAACACTTAAAAGGCATAAGAAGGCCTCACTCCAAGAGAATTTGGATAAAAGGTAGAAGAAGGCCTCACTCCAAGATAATTTAGATATAGTACCATTTATACTACTAAAACTAAAATTAAATCCACATCAACATCTTCCATTTTATGGTGGCAAATAAAATTCCTCTTGTTGATTGGTATTTTGAATTTTTTAGTCTACCAAATATATATATATATATATATATATATATATATATTTGTTTGTTTAGCACTACATTGAGAATTTAATCTTATCTAATTGAAATAATCCTTGCCTATGATAAGGATGAACATGAAAATGCCCTTCAATTCCAACTAGAAGTATGGAATAGAGAAGAGGGAATTATCCATCAAGCTACAACTAATTTCAATAAGTTTACACCTAATAAAAATGAATTGACAAAAAAAAATTCCTTCTTGTGAAACATTTGGGTTCTAATTGAATATCTATTATAACCTTCAAATGTTTGGGTTGATAGAAAAATATAATTTGGTCATTAGAATAAAAAATATTTTGAAATAAAAACATGAATATGGGGAAATAACTTCTTATACTTACCACCATGTAAACATGTATTTAATATACCCTATAGTCATGACAAAAAAAACATTGAAGAAAATAAGACAAGCAAGAACAACATATTTGTATGGAAATTTGAAAGAGGACATACAATTTCTCACACTAGTAGTGAAAAATAAGATCGAACAAAAGGTTATAACACTTTTGTTGACATAAACTTCTTATTAGACACACAATGAATTCTCTACATGGTATATTTCCTCTATTAATTACATCTTGAACTTTCCTGTAGAGCTTTGTGATTTGGGGGATGCTAATATCAAAATAAGAAATATGAATGAAGGAGGGGTAAATGATATAATTAATTCATTTGTAAAAAATAATAAGGTTCCAATGAAGGATGATTTGTTAATTCATTTTGATCTAAACAACCCTCAATGTATTATTGAATCAAAGGAAGTCCTAGAAAATATGATGGAGAAAAAACTGTAAGGTTCAAAATTATAGATGGCCAACACATAATTACATCACAATAGAGAATTATTTTGGATGAAAAATATAATTCATTATCATTGAGAAATAAATGTTCTATTATAAGGTTAATATTTATGAAAACTTGTACTCTGTTCCATATTATGCACAAAATATGTAACTGATATAATGAAGCCAACAAAATAATTTATAAGGCTTCATTTGTAGAAAGAGTTCAATCTACAAGTGACCTTATCCAAATATGAGGATGGAATGATATTGAAATAGGGGGAAAATATGGAATAAATACATGAATAGGATAGACACTTGTTTATACAAATGAACTATTTAGCACAACAACTATAGGAGATAATTTTTTTCCTTTTCATGGAACAACCCATTTGGGATTGTTTTGATAAGGCATTTGATTTGTTTAAAAGTTATACTCTACCTAGTTTAGATAAACAAGTTTTAAATTTTATTGGTAAAATAGTACTTAGAAATATTGAAGGGCTTTTAGATAAATAAAAAATAGAACTAGCAGATTTATTGGAAAAAAGGTTTATTTCCTTCTTAAAAATCCCTAGGTACAACAACATGGATACTTGGTGTAAAAAGGTGAAGCTAAAAAGTAACATATTATCAAAAATTGTAGATTATTTTAGAAACCATGATTCAATACTTCCACTAGAAAAATAATCAAACTTGAATAGGTAATGGAGCATTAAACAATTTTTACAAAAAGGTTTGATAATTTGTGTCCTGGATGAAGGTATTTCAAAAAATAAAAAAAGACTGGGAAGCATTATCTCAATATTCATTAAGCATATTCAAAAACATATCTACACAATAATAGAGGTTAGATTCTTGAGATAGATACATAAATATTTAGCTGCCATTATGGCCCCCCATGTCTTTGGCCATCCATTTTAGAAGAATTTAGTGAAATGTTCATTCTTGGTCTAAACATCGATTTGATAATTTAATTTTTTAAGGAATAACATCTTCACCTATTTCTTCAGGCATTGATTGATAAATTTATTATTGGGGCCTTCAATGTATTCATCATCCATAAACTAGAACATTTTTTGGCATTTAGACCTCTATCAAAAATCTATGTGTTGGTGACTTCCATTCCAAGCAAGAAAAGGGTGTCATACTATGGGGTATAGATTGTAATGGATTCAATTGGACTCATATTATAGGTATCAATTTTTATCAAGATCTTGCTAATTTTTAGCTACAAGATTTCATCCTCCATTCATAACAAAGTAAATTAGAGGAAGACTTTGACATCTAAAAAGACGTACCAATATTTAAAATTATTGGTTCACACAAAATAGGAAGGTCATTCCAAAATTAACTAGATAACAACTTTTTAGAGAGACTTATCTCTAATTTTAATGATTAAGATACATGTGGTATGATAGGGGTATATACAGGAGCTAGATTGGTACGTTCTTATACAAAATTACAAATAAATTTATCTTAAATTATAAAAATTGAAGAACAAATAATTTTTAATGTTTAATTTCAAAATTTTTTGACAAATTTAGAGGAACCAATACAAGAAAAACTACTTCGATCAGTACTAGGTGCATAACATTTTAAATTTATTTCATAATCATGCTTCATTCTCCAAATATAAAATCTTAACAATATTTTGGTGTGTATGTTTTATTTTTCAAACCTAACAACTTAAAAATATTTTAGTGTGTATCATCGCATTTCATGCAACTTAAAAAATAATAATAAAAAAAATCATTTCAATGAACATGACACATTAGAAGTTGAATAAGGAAAGATAAGATCATGCATATTTTTTCAATTATATAATTTCTTATATATCAATGATTCATAATAATTATATAATATTTATTAATCTATTTATGTCTAAATTAAAATAATTCACAATGCAGTTCTAGAACTTTATGTCTCCAACACAACAACCCATGACATAGTTCTATAGGTTGGTGCCTCTATGAACATAACACAAGCTAAAACTCTACAACAAGAAACATTTTTAAAATAAAAATATCAAATCAACTGATGATGAGAATTTTTAGTTACTACATTATATAATAACTTATAGGTAATAAAGAACCAAAGGTTCAATGAAAGAGTGTACCCATACAAAATACAAAAAGGCTAAAAAAAGGTGGAAACCCCTTTCAATAAATGTGTAATTATACAATTTCATATAATTATAGAATATATTAATTATCTTTATCTATTTAAACACATTAAAATTGCATTTTTCTTCATGGATAAGAGATTTTAGAAGACAATAAAATATAGACTTGCATCAACTTGGGATTTAGAAGTGTGGGTTCATTTTATTGTCATGTAGACTTGAATGTGGTTGTATTTACCCATTAAAATGTTGTTTACATCTTTAATTTAACCATTACAATGTTGTTTACATATTTAATTTTCCCATTTTAAAGTAACACGATATGTGTTATACTATGTCTTCAATACAATAAATTTTGATGTAGATTATCCATGTGTTATTTATCAATAAAAAAATAAAGTGTATTGTTATAGAAAATATTATATTGTTATTTATTTAAATAATTTTTAATTTGATGTGTCTTATTGGAAGTATATGAAGAGGATTCAACTATAAAGGTATATATTCATTTGAATTTAGTGATAGTGAACTTCGGCTTAGAAGAGTAAATCCTATTTTGCTTGTTGTGATGGGTTGTATTTACATATAAACATGTATTGGTATGCATAAGAATAGCTAATACTTTCATTACCATAATAATATAGATGTTGGTTGATCAATGTTAAATTCCTATCAATGCCTATGAGAAACATGTTATGGCAAAATGCGATTGTTTCAGAATATGGTAAAGTTATGGTTAAGTTATAAGGAGTCAATATGAACATGTATATGCATATATATGTTACAAAAATGGTACATTTGTGTATAATGGGTATAGCTACAATGTGCCTGAGCATGTATTTATTTTTATATGTGTTTATAGTAATCCTTATAAGATTTAGGAAAATGCAAAAAATAAATGAATCAAATGAAATGCATTATGTTTATATGTTAAAATAAAAGATGAAAAACAAAAGTGCATCAATGACCAATCTAGTAACATGTAAAGCATATTATTATAAAATTACAATGTTATATTTATTATAATATAATATTGTTAATAAATGATTCATTTCCTTTTTAACAAATTAAAAACATTTTAAAGGAGGAGCTAAAACTGACTTCTAAAAACCTATTGATTTTGGGGTTGGATGACTTATTATTTATTGTGCACAAAACAAAAGATATGCAAATGAATGATATGGGAAAGAAAGAATGTTATAAAATAGAAAATATTTCATAATACATTTGAGATCATTCCAAATAAAATTTGAAGGTAGCACTATAGTATTTTTCTCACATTGGCATTTGGTCAATGATAGAAGACAATCATTTGAGGATACTCATTCAGTCCATGGGTTACACAAGTTCAAATTTCATGTTTTTTTGGGGGAAAAGATATTCTAAGTTATTCAATATAAATATAAATAAATTGGATGAAGTTATTTTTAAAGGGACCTTTGGAGATAATTTTTAAATTGCCAACATGTTTTTCATTGATTTTAATTCTCATAATTATGCTACAAATCAAAAATTGAAAAAATATTAACGTTACATCAAGTAGATATACTAGAAATGGTCCAATTCATTTTAAATGATCTATGCCCAAATGGTTTGATATACTCAATTTTTTTTTGAAATATTAAAAAAAATTATTTGTGGAAAATTTTATCCACTCCAATTTAGTAGGTATAAGTCAAATTTATTACAAACATATTTTTTGAATAATATTGGCCAAAGATTAAATTACAAATTCCATTGAAGTGGAAAATTTGGAAACCTAGTTTTTGAAGATCAGTGGTCGAAGATTAAATTGTAAATTAATTTAAGACAAAGTGAATATAGTTTTGGGGTCCCATAAATTGAAATATCCAAAATAAGTTCTAAATAAATCCTCTAAAGGAAAACACCAAAGACCAAAAGTATGTCAAAAGAGTTTTGCGAAAGAAAGTTTCAAAAAAATTCACCGAATACCCTTTTGTGCTAAGGAAATCCATTGAACAAGATGAGCAAAAACCTAATTATAACAACTTACAAAAATTATTAATAGGTTAGTCCAAAAATTAAAAAAAGTATGTTCATATGTCAATCTAATAATAGAGTTAACGCAATACATAAGGCCTTTCTTTTTAGAGGAATTTCAAGATAGGGATGTAATCCAATGCCAAAATATAGTGGGTTCCTATTCTAAGAAAATAAGAATGGGGGTATGTTGCGTACAACATACCTTTTTGTATATGTTTGGCTATTGTGAGCATAACAATATTATATATAATATGAAGAGTCCTTTTGGATGTAGAAAATGGATGTAATATGAAGTGACAATGCTTTGCAAAACTCTATATATAACACTCAGTTATATTATAAAATTGTTCTTATGTAATATATATTAATATATAGGTTTGAAATGGTTTACCCTATATGTATTTTATAATTTTTACGTGTGTAGTGATGCTTAATTTTATGTATTTTTTAGTGATGTAGATTCTATCAAATGTTTTGTATATAATAAGCATATGTTTTCAGCATCTCTATATTATTTAATTAAAAAATAAGTTCAATATTAAATGCAATTTTATTATATTATTTTGTCACTTATTACATGATTATCCTTTTATTATCATGTTTTGATGGATTTTTCTAGAACCTCTACTCAAAATTCTATGGTGAGTGTGGACTCTTTTGATCAAATATGTTGAGATGGCTATTGGGGAAAAGATATTTAGAGAGATGGATAGATGAAATAATCTAAAAATTTGTGGAAGAATAAGGAAAATAATCTATAATTTTATAAAATAAATTAATCAAATATATATATATATATATAGATAAATATATGTACTATTTTGATGCAAATTGCCTGGATTAGTAGCTACATGCTTATCTAGTTTGGAGTATTACTATTTTTAGCCAAGAAGAAAAAAAATTATAATTTAGATAGAAGAAAAGTTAGATAACCTATGAAATCTAGATACTGACTGGACTCATGTGATAGATAATTGGAAAAAGACTACCATAAAAAATTACATCACATAATTTTTTGTACAAGGACACTTAGCTTTTGAAGATGCACAAGACTTGTTTGGGACAAGAATCGAAGGAAATGTTACTTTAGCGACTACCTATTTTGATCAAGATGTTGGTTGTTGAAAAGGACATGGTTCCTACCCCTACAAACATGGATTAGTTACTTTAGGTGTTATAGGAGTGAATTATGCAGAGATGAGTAGATGAATTTGAAACTAAATGTAGAATATGGAGAACATAAAGAAGAAAAGTGAATAAAATTATGGGATTGGAAAGAGAGCTACGATGATAAATAATATAGAATAAAATGGATAATTATAAGTTAACTATGAATAGGAATATGATTAAAATAGATGATGTTGAGGAGTGGGAAGCCTAGAGAGAGTTTACAACATTTACATAAATTGGATAATTTGGATATTATGAAGATCAAGGAATGGAAGGGCATGAGAAAGGAGAAGGCATAAATTGGGATAAAGAAGAAATGAAATAGAGCAAGGAGAGAAAGGAAAGTATATTAGCAGTAGAATAATCAGAAGAGAGTGGTAGATCATAATTACAAGGAAGGATATAATTTGGACTAGGGAAGGGATATTATTTAAAGTAAGTTATGCATAATAATATAATCATCATAGGTTCAAAATCACATATATAAGAATTTGAAGATATGAATCATTCATTTAAATAGTACACATAATCCAATTCCACTTTATCATCAAAGGAGAGAAAGTAAAGTAAAGAGGTAGGGATAGATATAAATTGGTTTAAATCATTTATAGAAAAATTTGGTAAACTTAGCACATAAACTAAGACATCAATAGACAAAAAGAGGCTATAATAAATTGGGGTCACCTTCAAAACTAGTTTTAAGACACCCATAAAAACTAGTGCACAAAATCCCATAGTAGCAGCCACAAGTGCACCAAGCATGGATTTCAATGCATGAGTGCTTATTTATTTAACTCTATGTAATGCATTGTCTGACCCTAAATAACATTTATTAACCTGTGATATGAAATGATAAGTTAAGCGAGTGACCATTGAAGATGTGAATAATTGTGAACTCATAAGAGCCTTAACATGCCAAGATCTAAAGTTCATTTTCAAAAGGGATGTTAATTCCCTAGGTTTTTAATATGGTAAGGATAAATTAATCATAGAATTCAAGATTAATAATTGTTCAAGTCAATCCATTCAGGATCTTAAGGAGATTTGGTAGTTAATGAAGAATCAGTATGAGAATATGATCTTATTTTTTTATATGTAACAAAAAAGATTGATTGTATCATGGAAGACAAAGATAAGGATAATTGGTTTGTAAAATGGTTGGTATTAAGAATTATATTTGCCATTGTGAAATCATAATTTATGACTAAGGTTGATGCTTGAGAAGTTGTATTCCAAGTAAAATAGATTTATGATTATGGTGATGCTCCAGTAGCTATCTCTAAAATTGAGATGAAAATAGATGCTTTTATCAAAAAGATGGATGATCTTAATGAGAGAAATAATCCAAAATTAGGTCTATGGTGTATGTACTGTGGTAAAGATACCATGGGAATGATTGTCCTAAAATTAAAACAAAATTTTGTGACATATGTAGAGTAGTAGGACATGTAACCACAAAGTGTCATTTATTGTAGCAATAAATTCAAAAATTACATAACTTGTATTGTAATTTTTCACTTGAATAATCATGATGAATTTTTTTTTGTGCTCTACAAGAATTAAAATAATATATCACCAAAAATGTCTTCATAATGATAGTGTAATATATACCTAATATGAAGTAGTTAATTCTAGGATCATAAGAGGAAATGGATATTGTGACATAAGGTGGTCTGGGTGGATGCATTAATCACCAAAATATCAACCATAGGGTCTAGCTATATGGATGGTTTCATCTCCATAATATCAATATTAGTCATTATCAAACACTACAAGTCCTCACCATCAATGATGTAATTGGGTTCCATCATCACCCTAGTGGCCATATGGTAGATGTGATGCACAAGAACAATATTTAAGAGTATTTGAGGGTAAAAAATCATAAGGTAGGGGTTTTCAACAAAATTGAAGAGGATATAGGGAAGGATAATATGGCAGATACTAGGGAGGCTGAAATAATAACTAGCAAGCTCATAAATTGATTTAATATTATATTTGTGGTGATTGTAATCACTTCACACAAAATTTATTGACTAATCCACCAAGGCAAATGTGTTGTGTATATTACAGAGTTGTAAGATAGCATCATATTGAAGATTGTCTAGTTTTAGACAAGTAGAGGAAAGAAAATTTTGTGTGAAATGTAAATATGATAACTTATTAACCGAGGGAGAATGCATGAAAGTAGTCATAAGGAAATAATACACAAAGTAAGGATTTATACCATTATAAATTCCAATAGATCAAATAATTAGGAAGGTTTAATTAGATAAGTATAATGATCCTACAAGAGAAAATGTTTTGATGTATCAAGTAATACATGTATTACTAAAAATATAATAATAAAATGCATCAAAAAGTGATGCTATGACTATTGATGCATAAATGTATAGGAAAATTATGCACATAGTATGATAGGAAGGAGTAGTGACTAAATTTATAGATATATTGAAACTCTTTAACACTCTATGAAATGAAGATATTTTGTAAAATATTACAAATCTTATACATAATCTACTAGAATGCTCACAATGAGGGTGAAAGGTACCTATTGTTGTATTTGAAATTGGAATCACAATAAATATGACAAAAATATATACTTGGGAGGATATTGGTCAATTCAAACTAAGATATAGTCCACTTACTATCAGTCTCATAGATTATGGAAGAGTAAAATCAAGTAGATAACCTGATTTAGAAATCAAGTTTGTTGACTTAAGATTGTGAGTATATTTTGAGGTAATTGACATGAAAATAAATGATACCAAATATCCTTTGTTGATTGGTAATAAATGGGTTTATGATGGGAAAATTATTATCAATATGGTGTAAAACCAATTAGATGCATACCAAGGAGATAAGATAATTGTAATACCCTAGAACAAATCTACATGTAATCTATGTGTTATTCCTAGAGAATTAGAGTCACCTTATTATTATGAGGTTAAATTTTTTTCAAGGTGAATGAAGGTAATAAATAAAATTCTATGTGAGCTATGGAATTCTATTTCTTCAATCATTTTATATAATTTTAAGTAAAGTCACAACTAGCTGAATAATTTATGTACAAACTAATTATAAAAAAGTCAACTACACACTAGTTTTATCACCATCTATGTAATCACCATCTTAGTTTAAGTTATATTTATTATTTAATATAGGTTCACCATATATGGATTGCAAATATCCTACTCTAAAAATTACTTTACCATGTGAAGAAACATCTTCGATAAGTAGTGATTTAGATACACATATGCTTAATTGGGAATAGGGAGATCATGAGGTGCATATGATATGAATGGTGTTCACCAATGAATGATAAATTACATTATAATTCACAATTAAGGAATTAAATAAATTCATTTTTTAATTAGAGCATCATGTACTTAATTATTAGAGGTACAATCACTAAGAGGGTGGGTGAATTAGTGATCTTAGATAATCCAACTTTAATTTAAATCCTTTCAAATTCTTAATCAATTACCATAAGTATTTCATGAAGCATACATATCATTCATAACAATTAACAAGAGAGAAAATGAAAGATCAATAACATAACACATGACATATGTGGGAAACCCTATTAGAGGAGAAAATCCACTAGAACCTGTAATTAGAATACTATCCTATAATAATAAGAACTAATTTAGACCAGCTATAACTGATCAAGGAATTACTATCCCTTATTTAGTGAGATTAAAATCCCACAAGGTGATATAACTCATATCTATCTGAGAAACCACAATAACTAGACTTTTAGTAAGTTCTATATTTTAAGGAGGCTATAACCCCCTAGATGTTGAGCATCCACAACAACACATATGAATAAAACATCTCTTGAACATTGATTGCCTACCAATATGATGGAGATACAAATTATATCAAATCTCTTCAACTCCACACATAATGAATCCAAATACACCTTTTGGATCACTCTTCACTCCTCACCAACAACTCTATCACCACATCAATAACATGACCAAATGGTCATACATAGTCCACACTCTAGTTTATCTTTCAAATCAGCCACCAAGCTCACATAGACAACATTTATCCTTCACTCACACTCAAAGCATCCAAAACATCCTTTTGGATCACCCTAGACCTCTTCACTCATCCTCAACCTACAAGATAAATATTTTGACATGAAAATCATGACCCACATGTCATACACACAGTCCTCAATCTACACTTCTCATCAACACATCTATTGGGCATTCTCTGATGTAGGGGCATCCCATGACGACTCAAAATTGATCCATTTTTGGTATTAGGCTGGTTTAATACATGTTTACAATTGTTATAGGTCATATGTAGTCCATTTGTGGAGTATATAGTGTCTAATGGGGCATAAAATTTGAATTACTCATTTTCCTACCAAAAGCATCTTTCTAAAAATTTAAATGTTATAAGCCATTTCTAAGGATTTTCATGTATGTTTTTATAATGTCAAGATTTATCAAGTTTTTCAATAGTTTTATAAAATATTTAAGGGTTACTAGATGGTTGATAGCTTATAGTTGTGATTCAACATGTCATGTAAGTGAATATCAAGAAAAATGTGATGTTGCAAGTAATCTCTACATGGGGAAACACTCAAATATTCAGTTATTTACCCTTATTAGGAGTCTTGAGTTAGTTTTGGATAGGAAGATATTTTATCTCATTCAAAGGTATGAGGATAATGTAATTTTTAACAAACTAGTATGTAGAGAAGAAGAGGAATTTGAATGGGTAACCCCTATTTGGAATGACATTACAAACTATGTATGTGGTTTTTTGCTATTGTAGACAATTGAATGTGATTTGAAAATGAAAAAATAATTAATTTATATTTTTTTTCAATAATTATTATATAATATTGCATGTATGATTAATGAAATATTTTGAAAAGGTTAAGGTAAGAAGGAATTATGTCTGGTGATTACAATGCAGACCCTATTTTGTGTTATCTGGTACGGTTGGAAACTATGTTATCATGTTTTGATAGTTAATGAAATATAAAAATGGATTTTTAATGTTATAAATTTATTTTGGATTTTGTTTTGTGACTAAAATTATTAAAGGGAGAAATAACCCTATGATCTAGCTTGTAGACAGAGGACAAACAGGTTTATAGACACCTGAGTTGGACTGAGTAATTTTGTCAAATGACTATGTTGGTTATGAGAATAAAGAGATATATAATATTTAATAATATCATTATTTTGGACTCTTGAGGTGATTGGTATTATAATTTTCAAATACATTGTAGAAAACTTCTGAAACTCAGACAGTTAGAGAGAACCCCCATTTCTTATATTTGCATGATGTGTTAGAGGACTGTATTTTGAATTCTTGAATAGGCAAGAGTCAAATATAGGGTGGAAAGTGTTGTATAACATTAAAATCAGTATATTAGATATCTTTAGACATTTTTTGAACCTTTATATTGAACAAGAACAAAATAGAAGCTTAAAACTTTAAGTCAAACCTCTAAGATGTTATTTCAACACATAATCAAGTGCAAAAGTGTTATAAATTATTTAGTAGTGGATTAGATGAGTGAAACCAATACTTGAAATAGTTGAGTTATGTATATATAGACCTAATGAATATTATTTTAGATACTTAAACCCTTCACAATAACCATAGTGAAAATTATTTTCCCTCAACCAGTGATTGAGATAAGAAGCCCTAAATCTAGGGTTTTAAGGGTATTAAGAGTTTGAACCATCCAAATTAGTTGAAATTTTGTGAAAATATTAAGTATAAGGTGTGTGAGGATATTTTAAGGTTATTTTTTTGATACCATATCTCTGTGTATGGAAAGGAATGACTATTTGTAAAAGCACCCTAAAAGACCTAATGAATGGTAAACAAATAGCTATTTGAGCTTGGAAAGGGGGTTTAAAGAGTGAGTTTGGGAATGAAACCTTGCATATAGAAGTAAAAAAATAAAGGGTACCTTAAATATCTAGTGGTTTTCCATTTGGATTATGTACAGACCATATAAGACAAGAATAGTCCATAAATAGGGCTAGAAAGATTGTTGACAAATTAGACCAAGGGATATAAAGGTATGAGTTAGAATTTGAGAGTGTTGGTATGTAAAAGAGAGTTAATTATTACTCTATAGAGTCAAAATAAAGGAATATAAGGATTCATCTAATAATCTAATGAGAAATTGGAGTTTGCATGAAGATTTGTCCTAGTGAAGTATTACAAGGATTGAGAGTTAAAAAGTAGAATTGTAAAAAATGATTAAAAAGATATTTCTAAATTGATTTATGACACTAAAAGGGTTTATGAATACCATATAAATATATTTAGGACCATTAAAACCATATACCAAAAAAATAAATTCAAAATTTTTCCAAAGAGAATTGAGTTAGTAAGCGTTGCTTAAGGGAGTAGATTAAAAAACAAAGGTCAAGATGTTTTATTTGTATATGATCTGCATCATTTTGGTATCAAATTTTATGGAAAGATTTTGTGGAATGTGTAAAGGATTAACAATGTGTTTTTAATTACATTCTAGGATAGGTAACTAGGCACAATGATCTATGGAGAGATCAAGCAGAGAAGATGATGATATGGTCAAGCGGGTGGTAGACTAGGTGAACCAACTGATTGTTCCATTGATGATGAGAATGGAGGCCATTGAAGATGTTATCAAGGAGAGAGAACAAAGAGTATAAGGTTATGATAGGAATAAAGGTGAGGTAGTACCTTTTCAAGAAAGAATGGAAGAGAAAGAGAATAAAGAGGTGGTATAAGAGAGACCACATGAACATGTAGTAGTATTAAAAAATGGCATGGGATAACACCATGCAAGGTAGGTTAGAACATTTGTATATGATAGGTTGAAGATAAATGAAGGTCCATTGAGGTAAGGACCAAGATATATATTTCAAGGGAAATTTTGGAGTTTCCATAGAGATGGACATAGGGAAGTAAAGTGTCT
The DNA here is from genome assembly GCA_037957365.1 of Torreya grandis. NCBI lineage: Eukaryota > Viridiplantae > Streptophyta > Pinopsida > Cupressales > Taxaceae > Torreya > Torreya grandis. Next base: position 5,193,918 of record JARHVA010000480.1, on the reverse strand, counting down.
AAGAAGTATGAATAGAAGTATACAACAAAAGAGAGTGAAAGAAATGAATGAGGAAAAATGAAATGATAATAATGAGTCATTGATCATGAGGAGTGTCTTAATGCAGCATAAATAAATCATGAAACCAATCCAAAGGAGGAGATTATTTACAAGAATATTTAAGGCCCATGTTAAGGTATGCAGTTTAGTTATTTATGGTGGTAGTATTAATAATATAATTTCATTGGAGATGGTGCAGAATTTGAGGTTGAAAATAATGCCACATATAGATCCATACACAATTTCATGGGTTCAGAGAGGACACCACATACTGCTAAGTGAACAAAGTGAGGTTGAGTTTTAGATAGGTGGATATAGAGATAGTATATTATATGATATTATGCATATATATGTGTGCCATTTATTGTAAGGGAGGCCATGGCAGTATGATAGACATGCCATGCATGATGGGAAGGCAAATACATATGCCTTTAAGTAGGATGGTGAGGTATATATATTATTACCCTTTAAAGGTGAAGAGGAAAGAAAGGATGAAAGACTCATGATGATGATTTAATGTTGAAATCAAGATATGGAAAGTTTAGGATTGGTTAAGGTACCAGAAATGAAAGTGAAGAGTGAGATAACACAAGAATGCAAGCATGGCAGCCAAGTCCATGAAAGATATGACAACAAAATAGAGATTGTCATAGAAACTGATATGTAAATGAGATGGTTTGGATATGACACCAAAAAATAGAAGAAGATGGAGAATAAATTTCCCAAGAAGAGGTAGCCCATGAGGAATCCATGAATGATTCAAATATTGTTTCTAATATGATGATTTGTGATAAAATTATACGTATAGAGCAAGAAGAAAAATAAATTATGGTTGAATGTTTGAAAGAGAATGATGAACAAGAGAAGGATGTCTAAGAGATGGATAATATATAGTATTCCTATGAAAGATATCAATAAAAAGAGATAATGCAAGAGAGTATGCAGCGCATGGATGTGTAGGATTTAGAGATTAGTCATGAAGAAGAAGTTGAAGTACAATAAGTTAAAAATCTATATGAGTATGAGGTATGCAAAGGAAAAGCACAAGTTATGCATGAGATAGCATGGGTAGCACAAGGAGTATTGGTGAAGGAATAAGATATCATATTTTAGTAGTGTTGGATGATAAAAAAAGAAGTTAGATTAGTTTGTAGAGGAGGAAGAATGGAAGATACCTGCATGGCAAGGAGAAAAAGGTAGCAAATATATTTTATTTAACATTATTATTTCATGTGTAGGTATGAAGGTGAATAATAAGATGCATTGATTTGGGGCCTAAGATCATGTACACCTCTACAAGAATAAAATAGAGGTAAACAACTTGAAGAGGAGTTCAATGCATATAGGCAGAAGCATTTACCAAGTAGATTCCTCAACACATGTGGCAAAGCTTTTCTAGCTTGGTAGTATGATGTAGGGACATCCCATGATTACCCTAGGTTAATCCATTTTTGGTCTTATATTGGTTTAATAGGTGTTTAAAATTTTTACAGGTCATAGGTAGCCTATTTATGAAGTCTAGAGTGTCTAATGGGGCATAAAATTTGAATTACTCATTTTCCCGCTAAAAGTGTCTTTTTGAAAATGTAAATGTTGTAAGCCATTTATAAGGATTTTTATGTATGATTTGATAATGAAAATGTGTTTAAAGTGTGTCAAGATATTATACAATATTTAAGGGTTACTATATGGTTGATATCCTATAGTTATGATTCAACATGTCATGTAAGTGAATATCTAGAAAAAAGTGATGTTGTAAGTAATCTCTACGTGGGGAAACACTAAAAGATTTAGTTATTTTCCTCTATTATGAGTATTGAGTTATTTTTTGATAGGGATATATTTGATCTCATTCAAAGGGATGAGGAGAATGTAGTTTTGAAAAAACTAGTATGTAGAGGAGAAGGGGAATTTGAATGGGAAACCCTTATTTGGAATGACGTTGTAGACCCTATATGTGGTTTTTTATTATTGTAGCCAATTGAATGTGATTTGAAAATGATAAAAGAATGAATTTATATTTGTTTTCAAGAATTATTACACAATAATACATGTATGATTAATGAAATATTTTTAATGGATGAAGGTAGGAAGGAATTTTATCTAGTGATTGCAATGCAAACCTTATTTTATGTTATCATGTAAGGTTGGAAACTATGTTCTCAAGTTTTGATAGTCAATGAAATATAAAAATGGATTGTTAATGTTATAAATTTATTTTGGAGTGTGTTTTTTTACTATAATTTTAAAAGGGAAAGATATCCCTATGATTCAGCTTGCAGATATAAGACAAATAGGTTTGTAGACCCTTGAGTTCGATTGAGTAATTTTTTCAAGTGACTATGTTGGTTATGAGAAAAAAGAGATATATAATATTGAATAAAATAATTTTTGTGGACTCTTGAAGTGGTTTTAATTATAATTTTCAAAGACATTGTAAAAAACCTCTGAAACTCAGATAGTTAGAGAGAACCCTTTTTTCTTGTATTTACATGATGTGTTAGAGAACTATATTATAAATTCTTGAATAAATAAGAGTCAAATATAGGGTGGAGAGTGTTGTAGAGCATTCCCAATAGTATATGAGAGAAATTTGGACATTTTTTAAACCTTTATATTAAACAATAACATAAAAACATCTTAAAACTTTAAGTCAAACCTGTAGGATGTTATTTCAACACACAGTCAAGTACAAAAGTGCTATAAATTATTTAGCAGTGGATTCAATGAGTGAAACAAATGCTTGAAATTATTGAGGTAGGTATATATAGAACCAAAGAATCTTTTTTGATATCTTGAAACCCTTCATAATAACCATAGTGAATATTATTACCCTTGGCTAGTGATTGAGACAAAAAGCCCTAAATCTAGGGTTTTTAAGGTATTAATAGTTTGAACCATCTAAATTAGTTGACATTTTGTGAAAATTTTAAGTATAAGGTGTGTGAGGAGATTTTAAGGTTGTTTTTGTGATATTGTACCTCTGTGTATGGAAAGGAATGATTGTTTGTAAAATCACCCTAAAAGACCTAATGAAGGGTAAATAGAGAGATATTTGAGATTAAAAATGGGGTCTAAAGAGTGAGTTTCAGAAATAAAGATTAGAGATAGAAGGAACACAATAAAGGTTACATTAAATAGCTAGTGGTTTTCCATTTTGATTTCGTACAGATTGTACAAGACAATAATAGTCCATAAACAGGGGTAGAAAGAATGTTGACAAAATAGACCAAGGGATGTAAAGGTATGAGTTAGAATTTGAGAGGATTTGTATGTAAAATAGAGGACATTGTTACTATATATATTCTAAATAAAGGAATTTTAGGATTCATCTAATAATCTAATGAGAAATTGGAGTTTATGTGAAGATTTGTCCTAGTGAAGTATTACAATGATTGAGAGTTAAATAAAATAATTATAAATAATGATAAAAAATATGTTTTTGAATTGATGTATGAGATTGAAAGGGTTTATGCAAACCATATGAACATATTGAGGACCATTAAAACCATAAACCAAAAAACTAAATTCAAAATTTTGCCAAAGAGAATTGAGTGAGTAAGCATTGCTTAAGGGAGTGGATTAAGAAAGAAATGTCAAGATGTTTTATTTTTACATGATCTAAATCACTCTCCCTCTCCTTCACTCCATAACTCTCACATTCACACTCCTCTTTCAAGTCTAGAAACCATCACATTTGGTTTCACTATTTATAGATCATTTATGAAAATCACTATCTTGGTTAGCCATTAGACATGTATTATCCTTTAAATCTTCTCTTGCATTGAGACACATCTAAATAAAATCCTCAAAGTTTATACATAGCATGTATGGGTAACCCTTAAGCAACTACACCTTTCAATTAGGCCCTTGTAGCACTTATAGGTATCATGGAGACCTATTCACGCATTTATCACTTCATCAAACAAAAATAAGAACTCATGACCAATTTAAAATGCATAGGTCCACTCCAAATGACCCCTTTGACATTATTAAATTCTTACCATCATCATTTCACTTTTCTATGCAAGTTCAATAACTCAAACATTACTCTTGTTCATAAGGACACTATGAACAAACACACAGTCAAATTCTTAAGCTTTATTCATACTAAATATTGATAATTAAAGATTTAAGAAACCACACAAATCATCCAAAATGAGTATAAAACACTTTCCAATATATAATTCATTATGAGGCATCCAAAAAATAACAAAACAAGCTCGAACAACCTTCTCGAGTCACTTACAGAACACAATCAATCACATATTCAACTTTGGAGATTAATATTTGTGTCTATACATATATTCAAGCCTCTTAATTACATTCATTAGATTAATCATGGACTCCTATTCAACTTTTGTTTTTACACCATCAGTAAATTTGTCCTAGATCAAAATTTATGGATAAAATACCAAAGACTAGTTTTTTCATCATTAATTTTCAAATGCCAATGGTCATAGTTAAACCTCAGATACTATGATATCATCTTGTGTCCTTGATAATTAGATTAATCATGCACCATTGATCTTATTTCAAGGATCTCATTTTTTAACAATTCTAAATAGTTGTCACTTTTATCTCATTAACTCAATACACACCATTGATCTCCATTTATATAAACACCTACTCGCCATTCATCTTTTGAAGAAGCTTGATCTTTAACTCTACTCAATGTTAAAAATTAAACACTTGTCCTCATATTAATACTTCCTAACACCTTATAAAAAACATGATCCATTGATTTTTTTTAAGGAGCTCCACCTTTACCTAGTTTAAGCATTGAACACTTTGACCCATTTGACTTACTACACATCGTAGATCTAGATTTATGAACTCCTACAAACTATTGGATCTCCATCTAGTCCTGATATTTAACATCATGAAAAAATGACTAAGTATGGGGACCATTTAAATTTACCTAGAAGGACAAATTTTCATAGATATATATTTTACCTCGCTCATTCACATGTTTTCAAATTTGACAAAACTAGGCAAAATATTAAACAAACCCATATGATAATTTCCTCTTGAAACATCCATGCATGTAAGATATTCCATCAATAAAATAATTAATTATCTCTTTATTTTACTTATACAAGTAACTTATTTTATCTTAGATACATTTTTCACCTTTGATCTTTGATGCAATGAAACACATACCATTATATCTTCTTTACAAATTTGGTAGTGTTGAGATATAGTGCACTTCTATCTAAGGTACCAAATTTTCATCCACATATATTTTGATACATTAAATTGCATGATATAAATTTTGGATCGTATGATTTCCTCACATATAATAATCCAACCATATATTAATATTCTCCTATAACCCTCACACTTGTGAGATATAACGACATTAAAATTACTCCTTAGATTTATCTATCATAGAGCCAATTATGCCTAGATGAACATAATGAAGAATTAGATGAATTACACTCATGAACACAATCACTCAAATCATCCTTGAGATCTCATATGACCCATTTCACATCCTCAATTCACCATACTCATCCTTCAATATCTCTAATTATGCCAAAGATTAAGATCAACCAACCTTCCTTCAAGCATACTAGGGAAAACACGTTGCACACTTTGTCATTGTCACTTAGAATATCAAGTCACTTCATCCACTCATGTAGACACATAAATTAAATCACCATGACATCATTAAAAAATATCCAATAATCTCCCCTTTTGTCATTGATGTCAACAATCATCATATAACAATATACAACCCACCTGCCTTCTCTCTCTTCAAGCACTCCCACAATAGAAACTTTCTCCCCCTTTGAAATAATAACAAAGTGCATAACAAATAATAATAATGAATTTAAAATACTAAAAATATGATAATACCATCTTATAAAGATAGTAAAAAATCCCCCTTACCTTGAGCCTACCTCTTCTTGCCTTAACAAAATCCTCTTGCTACATGCCAACACTCTTTAACCAAACACTAAAACCAATGAATAAATAACACAAAAAACACTTAAATATGATGTAAATAACCAATAAAAATATAATAGGGAATCCCCATAAGATATTTGAGCCATTTTACCTCTTGAGCATCTTCAGATCTCGACACAGCATGAAGAATCACCACATAGGCTTACTAACCTTCTCTTTTAAGCCACCTCAAAGATCATCAATAGTAATTCATGCCACTCACCAAATAGGAAACATGTTATAAAAAAACATAATAACTCACCTTAAAACATACATACCTTTCTATTTTTGAGAAACTAAGAAAAAAAGGCACTCTTCTTCACAATAGGCATATCTAGTCTCCTTGTAGCTCTACCTAGAACTTGTAGAGCCCAAATTTTTTTATAGAAATAGCTTCAATACCTAAAAATTAATATCTAAATCACTCTCATATTAACCCTCAATCACACAAAATTTCATCACCTATCTCATCCTATGAAACATACTTCCTTCACAAAATTACTAGCCAATTAGGCCTCTATTTTGACAAAAACTTGAATAACTTGAAATTCACAAACCTTCAGATCTATATAAATATTTATTTGACAACCCATTTGGACCATTAAACCTATTAATAATCCTTAGATCTTAACTCATAATAAAAATCACTTTTCTAGCAAAGCAAAAAACCCTAGAATCTCAAAACAAATAAAGTCAACAAACCTCCTTCTAGTCAATGCCCTCTTCTAAAACTTCTTACACATCTAGAGACAACCATCATACACTTTTAGACCAAAAATTGATCCTCTATACATTTTTAAACTTTGACTTATGATAATCCATTTTAGGCCTGCTTACCCTTAATCTAAAATAAAGAAAACTGAGAGCAATCAAAAATATTCAATTGGCACAAATAGGATCATCAAGACACAAAAATACTTGAAACACATCACAAAGAGGTACATAGACCTTTTTGAGCATCAAAATATTATTGGAATTACATCAATATCATTAGGAATCTTATAAACACCCATTCTAACCCTACTAACACTGCATACATAAAAACACTTGCTTCTCCACTGAAAGGAATCTCTTAAGAAGCATAGACAAAGACACCCTACTTCAAAATGTCCTAGAATAGTGTGAAACTAGGTGTTTCCCATAAATATTCATATTCATTGTCCTCTTTGGTCATCTGATACTTGTATTTATTCTTATTCTTAGGTTTAAGAGAAGTAACATGTTCAACCACTACAACATTCTCCTTCTCTTCTAAGATTGAATTAACAATGCATGGAGACAACAAAGATTCATGACATAAATTTTCATCTAAAGAATATTTTTTGTAGTTTATAACCTCATATCTAGGCACTAACAACTGATTTTATTTGTATGAAACTTGATAAACAACTATAAGATGTTCACTTGGATTCATATTCACCTCAGAATTAGCCTCAACTAGTACCTTGGTCCTCTCCTTGAGATCGATCTCTTTATCCACAACATGAGCAGACAATGAGATCCCTTAACACTCTTTAACTTATGTAGTATTATCCACCATAACAAATAGATTACTTAGACTAGTAGACCCATCATGACTCATACTTACCACCTTTAGTTTCCATGAGTTAACTTCTCTTATTCCTTGTACTCTAGGAACCTGATTGAACTCATTTTGACTTTATGGCCTTTGCTTGAAGAATCTAGCAATATGACCAATCTTCTCATATTTGTAGTAAACCATTATTTTTGAAGTAGAATCAAATTTCACTACCTCATATGGACAAAATATTGTAATGTTTCCTATTTCATAACAATTTAAATAAACTCTTTATTTTGAAGAAGACTTACCCTGCCTTACCTTATTTGGACACTACCTAGAAAAGTGTCCCTCATCAAGATAGTTGAAGAACTTAAATTTTTTCACACCTTTTGAATAATTATCCCCATCATAGTTCCATGCAAACTAATTTCTAGCAGGTCTTTTTCATTCTCTAGTTCTATGCCTAAATTGATTACATGTGTAGTAGTAACCATTGAAACTTGCATACCTCATTGAATTTATCTATCTGATATGATTTGTCTTCAATCTACCAGCATCTTCATTCCTTCTATGATGATTTATTTTAAAATTCAAATTGTCCTTATTCACATTAATCCTCATCTTGTCTTGAGTTGCATTCTCTGATTCTTCTTTGTATCTAAGACTAGCTCTATCACTTCCATGCTTTTGATCATTTAGAATATTTTCTAGATCACTTGAGCTCTTTTCAAATCTCATAAATGAATTCACCTTACTAGATTTCTTTTTGAACTTAGATTTCAATGACTCATTTTCAATTACATACCTTAAACATTAATCTTCTTTAGTTTTGAGGCTTGTAGATAGGATTTTCAATTGACAACTAAAATACTTGACCATATCTTCATGATCCTTTTTGTCTTAATTTATTCTTGCTTGATACACATTGAATTGCTCCTCATAGTCCTTTATTTGTGACTTCATCTTCTTTTTAATCTTCTTCTCAATCTTTATTTCTTTAAGGGCATTCATAAATTCAGTCTCATAGTCCATCTCATCTCTATCAACATCTGAATCAGTCCAAGTAGATTCCTTTTGATATGATCAACTTCCTTCCTTAACCACAAAAAAAGATATTCATTTTCAATAGGACCATCATTTTCATAATCATACTTTGAGTCACTATCTTCACTCTCATTTTATGAGCTACAATATTTATTGGTGTATAGAATCTTCTTATTATTGAAGGACTTTTTGTTGTTATACAAATTGAATCCTTTCTTCTTGTATGTCTTCTTATCTTCATCTTGGTATTCACCATGCTCTTCATCATCATATTTATGAGGGAAATTTATATCAAAATGTCATATCTCTCCACAATTGAAGCATTTGAATGGTAGTTTACCCTTATAGCTGACTAAACTTGTTTTCAATTTCTTTATAAACAAAATAATCAATTCATCCTCATCAATATCAAAAATTTCATCATCCTTGGGTTTCTTACCTTGTAACTTCTTATTCGGCTTCATCTATATCTTGAATTTTGCTTATTTATTCGGTGGTATATCATCATTTATTCTCATCTCATAGGAAATAAGGATGCCATGAAATTCATCCATCTTTAACTTAGTAAGATCATGACTTTCTTCTACAACAGACACTTTTGAATCAAACTTGATATAAATAGACCTTAATACCTTTTAAAATATAGTAACCTATTCAAAGTTCTCTCTAAGACCTCTGATGATGTTCACAATCTTATCAACTCTCTATAGAAAATATTCCATAAAATCATATTCATTCATCTTATGACTCTTAAATTATCTTCAGTGAGTCTACAACTCTGCCAACTTAAATTTTGAGTCTCTTTTATAAATAGTCTTCAATTTATCCCACATTTCCTTGGAAAATGTAAAATGGATAACCTTGGTGTATTAAGTCTCTGAAAGACCACAAGTGATAGAATTCACTACATTAGAATTTTTCTCAAATAAATTTTTATCTACAACACTAGATGGAAGAATCATAGGTGTAGAATAACCATCCATAATATATTGTCAAAATTCAAACCCTAGGGACATGATGTAGGTCCTCATCCTTACACTCCAAAAATAATTATTAGATCCATTGAACACCAATGCTTTCTTATTAGAGAAACTTCCTTGTTGACTACCCATATTGTACCTTGGACTACCTTCAAGTTGTCAAGCCTTTACCAAGGGACCTACTTTGGTTTGCAATTATTAAAGGTATAATAACTAAGATGTGGGGGTGAATCAGTGAGTGTAGATAATCCAAATTAAATTTCAATCATTTTAAGCTTTTAATTAATTACCACAAGAATTTCATGAAGCATACATATCATTCATAGCAATGAACAAGAGAGATAATCAAGATCAAGCACATAACACATGACATATGTGGGAAACCCTGTTTAGGGAGAAAACCCACTATAAATTACAATTAGAATACTATCCTATAATAACAAGAACCAATTTAGACTAGCTAAAACTAATTAAAAAACTACTATCCCTTATTTAGTGAGGTTATAATCCCATGAGGTGTTAGAACACCTATCTAATTGAACAACCATAAAAAATAGACTTTTAACAAGTTAAACCTTGCAAGGCAGTTAAAAACCCATAGATGTTGAACATCCACAACAAAACCTATGAAAAAAACATCTTATAAACACTGATTTCTTGCCAATCTAATGAAGATATAAAGTATATTAGCTCTCTTCAACTATGCACACTCAATGCATCTAAAGCCACCTTTTGGATCACTCTTCACTCCTTAGTAATAACTATGTCACCAAATAAATAACATGACCAAATGGTCATACACAAAATACACACTCTAATTTCTCTCAAATCAGCCACCAAGCTCACACATACAACATCTATCCTTCACTCACACTCAAAGCATCCAAAACATCCTTTTGGATCACCCTAGACCTCTTCTCTCATCCTCAACCTACAAGATCACTATTGTAACATCAAAAACATGAACCATAGGTCATACACATAGTCCTCAATCTTATTTTCTCATCAACTCATCTATTGGTCACTCTCCCTCTCCTTCACTCCACAACTCTCACATGCACACTCCTCTTTCAAGTCTAGAAACCATCACATTTAGTTTCACTATTTAATCACATTTAGTTTCACTATCTATAGAACATTTATGAACATCACTACCTTGGGCAGCCATTAAACATACCTTAGCCCTTAAATCTTATCTCACATCAATAAAAAATTCAATACCATCCTCAAAAGTTGGCCATAACATCTATGGGTCACCCTTAATCAACTACACCTTTTGATTAGGCCCTTGTAGCCCTTATAGGTCTCATGGAGACTTATTCACCCATTTATCACTTAATCAAAAAAAATAACACAATACCATTTTAAAATTCATAATTCCACTCCATATTATTCCTTTGGCATTATCAAATGCTTAAAATCATTGTTTCACTCTTCTATGCAAGCTCAATCAACCTAAACATTAGACTTGTTCATAAGGACACTATGAACAAACACACAATCAACTTCTTATGATTTTTTCATACTAAATATCAATTGGTAAAGCTTATAAATAAAACATATACCATATAAAAATTTTCTATAACACTTTCCAATATCTAATTCATCATGAGACATCCAAATAACCATAAAACAAGCTCGAACAACCTTCTTGGGTCACTTGAAGAACATAGTCAATCACACAGTCAACTTTGGAGCTCAATATATTTATTTTTATATATATCCAGACCTCCTAATCACATTATATGAATTAATCATGGATTCCTCTTCAAATTTTATTTTTAAACCATTAACAAATTCTTCTTGGATAGAAATATATGGGTAAAATACCATAGAATGGTTTTTATGTCATTAATTTTCAAATGCCAATGGTCACAGTTAAACCTCGAACATCATGATATCATCTTGTGTCTTTAATTATTAGATTAATCTCTCACCATAAATATTATTTTAAGGATCTCAATTTTTAACAATGCTAAACATTTATCACTTTGATCTCATTGATTCAATAGCCACCATTGATCTCTATTTGTATGAATACCCACTCATCATTGATCTTCTAAAGAAGCTTAGTTTTTACCTCTACTCAATGTTAAACATCAAACATTGTTCCTTATATCAATAATTACTAACACCTTAGAGAAAAATTATCTATTGATATTCTCTTAAGGATCTCAGTCTTTACCTAGTTTAAGCATCAAACACTTTGACCCATTTGACTTGCTATGCACCGTAGATCTAGATGTACGAACTTTCATGAACTATTGGATCTTCATCTAGTCCTAATATTTAACATTGTTAAAAAATGACTAAGTATGGGGAATATTAAAATATATATATAAGTCCAAATATTCACATATATATCTTTTACATCCCTCACTCACATGTTTTCAAATTTGAACTGTAAAAACTAGGCAAAATACTGAACAAGCCCATATGACAATTTCCTCCTGAAACATCCATGCATGTGAGATATGTAATCACCAAAATTATTATTTGGCTCTTTATTATACCTATAAAAATAATTTATTTGAGATTATATTAATTTTGTGTCATCGATCTTCAATGTGATGAAATGTGTACCATTAGATCTTCTTTACAAATTTGACTAAGTGTTGAAACATAGTGCACTTCTGTCTAAGGGAACAATTTTGCACCCACATATCTTTTATTGCACTAAATTTCATGATATAAAATTTTAAAAATATGATATCCTCACATAGGATAATCCAACCATATATCAATCTAGTCTTATAACCCTTACACATGTGATATATAATGACATTAAAATGCCTCCTTAGATTATTTTATCACAAAGCCAATTATGACTAGATGAACATAATAAAGAATCAGATGAATTACAATCATGAAAAAAATAACTCCAATCATCTTTGATCTTTTATAATACCAATTTAACATACTCAACTCACCATAATCATCCCTAAACATCTCTAACCATGCCAAAACTAAAGATCAACCAAGCCTCCTTCAAGCATACTAGGACAAGCACATTGCACACTTTGTCATTGTTACTTAAACTATCAAGGCACTTCATACACTCACCATCATCATGACATAATTTACAAATCTTTAACACTAATGTTGACCAAATAGAAAGTGCACTCAATTATACGTTAAAGGGAACCATTGTGACCTAGTGGGTAGTTCATAGGAAAACTCAATTTTCTTGAGACTAGGCATGTGAATTGATATGAACACATTTATAGATACTAATAAATATTAATATATTTTTTTTTCTTTCAATAAGGAAATTATACATATTTTAATTTAGTTTAGTAGGTAAAAGTCCACTGAAGTGTAAAATTTAGATACCTAGTTCTTGAAGAACAATGGCTGAAGATTAAATTGTAAAGTAATCTAAGATAAGGTGAATATAGTTTTGGGGTCCCACATATTGAAATCATAAACAAAAGTTTTAAATAAATCCTTTGAATTAAAACACCAAAGACTGAAAGTATGTCAAAATATATCTACAAGCAAAAGTTTCAAACAAAATTGTTGAAGACCAAACTTATATCAGAAGAGTTCAAAGAATGAAAGTTTCAAATAACATCATCAAAGCTGATTTTATGATAAGTAGTTCCATGGAGGAATTTAAATCAAACAAGATGAGACAAAACCTAATTATACATAACTTCTAAAAATCATTAGTAGGTTATTCTAAAAATATAAAAAGGTACATTCATATGTCTATCTAATAACAGAGTTAATGCAATACATAAGGCCTTTCTTTTTAGAGGACTTTTAAGATAAGGTTGTAGGCCAATGCCAAAATATAGTGGGTTCATATTTTAATAAAATAGGAATGTGGGTATGTTGAGTACAACATCTATTTTTGTATATATTTGGCTATTATAAGAATAAAAATAGTATATAGAATATGAATAGACTTTATTTTAGATATAGAAAAAAGATGTAATATGAAGTGACAATGCTTTGAAAAACTCTATATATATCACTCAATTATATTATGAAATGGTTTTGATGTAATATATATTAATAAATAGGTCTTAAATGGCTTCCCTTATAAATCTTTTGTCGTTGTTATGTGTGTAGTGAAGCTCAATTTTCTAGATTTGTTAGTCATATAGATTATATCAAATGTTTTAGATTAAGGTTAAAGTAGGTTTTGAAGGGGCCCCGAAACCCTTTACATCAAAAAGAAAGATAAACCATTAAGCTCGAACAGGTTTTTAAAAGAAACTGTAACCAGTAAAAAAACTAAACCAGGTTTTATAGGGACCTATTACCAGTAGATATGACCAGATAAAACTGCTATCAAAACACTGAACAGAAAGTTAACAGACTAGATCAGCAACCTAAAAAACCTCCCATATAATTAACCAACAAACTAGTAAAGCAACCAGTTTACTAACCCAAAAAAACTAGTCAGCAAAAGGGAACATTAGATTTTCATTTTGAAATGATTTTTTTTTACACGATCGAAGATTCATATCTAGAGGGGGGACCAAAGGCTTAGACTTCTTCCTCTTAACTGTTGTCCATCCATCCTCTAACTTTGCTGCCTTAGCAACCCATGCCTCAGAAGACAATGATCCATGGAACCTAGGGGACACAGATGTCACAACAAATTCCTTGTGAGAACCAGACAAAGTTTGGCTCCTAGGAGGATCCTCCAAAATAGGGGAAGAGACCAATGCCACCTCAACCACTGGCTCAGACAGGTCACTAATCCCAGCCTCCATAGGAACTTCAATAGAATCTTTCACCAAAGAATCCTCCTCAACCGATGGCTCAGAGTGGCTACTATCCTCATTCTCAGGAATAGCCAGAGCTTCCACAGGTTGTTTAACTATGTAATATTCAGAGGAAGCCTCAGACCACCAAGAAGGTGGTCGTCTGGATTTAGATTTCCCAACAGCACAACGAGCAGCAATATGACCTGTCAGGTGGCGCTTTTATATCGAATGTTTTATATATAATAATCATATGTTTTTAACATATTTATAATATTTTAGTTAATTAATGACTAATTTTAATCTTAAATTCATTTTTTTAAATTTTTTTGTCATTTATTACATAGTTATCCTTGTATTAGCATGTTTTGATGGATTTTCCTAGAACCTCAACTAAAAATTCTATGGTGAGTGTGGACTCTTTTGTTCAAACATGTTGAGATGGATACTGGGGAAAAGAGATTTAGATAGATAGATAGGTAAAATAATCTAAAACTCTATGGAAGACATAGAAAATTAATTTGGAATTCTACAAGATAAATTATTTAGGAGCATATATATAGATAAATCTATATACTATTTTAGTAAAAATTACTTCGATTATTAGTTTCATGCTTATCCAAATTGGAGTATTACTATTTTTTATCTAATAAGGACAAAATTTATTGTTTAGACAAAATAAAAGTTAGATAACCTATAAACTCTAGATATTGACTAGACTCATGTGGTAGATCATTGGAAAAATACTACCATCAAAAATTATATAACAAAATTTATTGTACAAGGATACTTAGCTTTTGAAGATGTACAAGACTTGTTTATGACAAGAACCTAAGGAAATGTTCATTTAGTGACTACCTATGTTTATCAAGATGTTGGTTATTGAAAAGGGCATGGTTCTTACATATACAAATATGGATTAGATACTTTAATTGTTTTGTGGGTATGTGTGATGTAGGAGTGAATGATGTAGAGATGAGTAAAGGAATTTGAAACTAAACATAGAATATGGAAAACATAGAGAAGCAAAGTGAGAAGAAAATTATGGGATTGGAAAGAGAGCTATGATGATAAATAATATAGAATAAAATGAATAATCAAAATTAACTATGAATAGGAATAGGAGTAAAATAGATGATGTTGAAGAGAGGGGAGCCTAGAGAGAGTATACAAAAGGTACATAAATTAGATAATGTGGAGATTATAAAGATCAAGGAATGGAAGGGTATGAGGAAGCCATAAATTGGGAAAAAGAATAAATAAAATAGAGTGAGGAGAGAAAGGAAAGTATATTCATAGTAGAATAGTCAAAAGATAGTGGTAGATCATAATTACAAGGAAGGATACTATTTGGAATAGGTAAGGGATATTATTTAAAGGAAGTTATGAATAATAATATAATCATCACATGTTAAAAATCACATATATAAGAAGTTGAAGATATAAATCATTCATTTTGATAGTACACATGCCCCAAGCCCAATTTAGCATCAAAGGATAAATATCAAAGTGAAGAGGAATGAATAGATAAATATTGGTTTAAATAATTTATAAGAAAATTTGGTAAACTTATCATAGAAAATAAGACATCAATAGACAATAATAGGTTAGAATAAATTGGGTTCACCTTCAAAACTAATTTTAAGACACCCATAAAAACTAGTGCATAAAATCCCATAGTAATAATCACAAGTGCACAAATCATATAATTCAATGCATGAATGTTTATTTATTTAACTCCATATAATGTGTTCTCTAACCCTGAATAACATTTATTAACCTATGATATGAAATGGTAGGTTAAGGGAGTGACCATTGAAGATGTGAATAAATGTGAACTTATAGGAGCCTTAAAGTGTCAAGATCTAAAGTTCATTTTCAATACCGATATTAATTCCCTAAGTTTGCAATAATTTAATGATTGATTAATCATATATTTCAAGATGAATAATTTTTCAAGTCAATCCATTTGGGATCTTAAGGAAATTTGGTAGTTAACGAAGACTCAATATGGGAGTATGATCGTATATTTTTAGATGTAATGAAAAAGATTAATTTTATAATGGAAGACAATGATAAGGATGATTGGTTTTTAAAATATTTGGGCTTAAGAATTATATTTTCCATTATGAAGTCATAATTTCTAAGTTTGATGCTCGAGTAGGTGTGCTCCAAGTAGAATAGATTGAGGATATGGCAATGCTCCAATAGCTAGCTCTAAAATTCAGATGAAAATAGATGATTTTATTAGAAAGATGGATGATCTTAGTGAGATAAATATCCAAAGTGAGGTCTATGGTGTATGAAATGTGTTAAGGACATCATGGGAATGTTTTTTTTTAAAATAAAAAATTATTTTTTTGACATATGCAGAGTAGTAGGACATGTAACCTCAAAGTGTCATTTAATACAACAATACATTTAAAAACCACATAGATTGTATTCTAATTTTGAATTTTACTAATCATGTTGATAAAATTTGTTGTGGTCTACAAGAATTAAAATAATATATCACCAAAAATGTCTTCACAATCATAGTGTATCAGATACCTAATATGAAGTAGGTAATTATAGGCCCATAATTGGAAATGACTAGTGTGACATAAGGTGGTCTAGGGAGATGCCTTAATCACCTCAATATAAACTATAGGGTCTAGCTAGATGGATGGTTTCATCTCCATAATATTAATATTAGTCATTATGGAACACTATAAGTCCTTAACATCAACAATATAATTGGGTTCCATCATCACCCCAGTGGACGTATGGTAGGTATGATGCATAAGAAAAATAGTTACAAGTATTTGAGTGGAAAAAATCAAAAGGTTGGGGTTTTCAAAAAAAATTAAGAGGATTCACGAGAGGATATTGTGGTGGATACTAGGGAGGTTGAAATAACAATAATTGGCAAGCTCTTTAACTGATTCAAGATTATCTATGTGGTGATTATAATCACTTCACACAAAATTTCTTAACTAACCTACCAAGGAAAATGTGTTGTGTATATTTTAGAGTTGCAAGACAACATCATATTGAATATTTTATAGTATTATAAAAGTAGAGGAAATAAAATCCTATGTGAAATGTAAATATGATAACTTCATAACCTAGGAAGAATGCATACAAGTAGTCACAAGGAAAAAATACTCAAAGTAAGTATTTCCACCATTATAAATTCCAATAGATAAAATAATTAATAAGGTTCAATCAGATAAGTATAATTATCTTACAAGAGAAAAGGTTTTGATGTATCAAGTAACACATGTATTACTAAAAATATAACAATAAAATGAATCAAAAAGTGATATTATGACTATTGATGCACAAATGTTTAGGCAAATTATGCACATAGTATAATAGGAAGGAGTATTGACTAAATTTATATATATATTAAACTCTTTAAAACTCTATTAAATGTATATATTTTTTAAACTATTACAAATCTTATACATAATCTTCTAGTTTGCACATAATGAGGGTGAAAAGTACCTATTGTTGTATTTGACTTTGGAATCACAATACATATGATACCAAGATCTACTTTGGAGGGTATTGATAAATTATAACTCAGCTATATTCCACTTACTCTTAGTCTAAAATATTATGGAAGAGTCAAACCAATTAGATAGAATGGAGATGTAGAAATCAAGGTTGTTGACTTAAGCTTGTGAGTATATTTTGAGGTAATTGACATGAAAATAAATGAGAACCCATTATCCTATGTTGATTGTTAATAAATGGGTTTATGATGGGAAAATGATTATCAATATGGTGTAAAACAAATTAGATGCATACGAAGGAGATAAGATAATTGTAATACCCTTGAATAAATTTATGCATAATACATGTGTTATTCCTAGTGAACTAGAGTCAAGTTATTCTTATGATGTTAAATTTGTTTCAAAGTGAATGAAGGTAATGAATAAAATTATATGCAAGATATGGAATAATATTTATTCAACCATTTTCTATAATATTAAGTATAGTCACAAATAGCTAAATAATTTATGTACAGACTAATTACAAAAAAGTTGACTTCACTTTAATTTTATCACCATCTATGTAATCACCAACTCAGTTTGAGGTATATAATATAGGGTCACCATATATGTATTACACATATCCTACTTTAGAAGGTACTTTACCTTTTGAAGTAACAATCTGGTAAGTAATGATTTAGATACACATATGTTGAATTAGGTCCAGTGAGATCATGAGGTGCATCTTATATGAATGGTGTTCACCACTGGATGTAAAATTCCATCATAATTCATAACTAAGGATTTCAATCAGTTCATTTTTCAATTAGATGATCATGTACCTAATTTGGACTAAATAATAACTTCACTCAATTATACATTAAAGGGAACCATTGTGACCTATTGGGCAATTCATAGGAAAACTCAATTTTATTTGGATGAGGCATGTGAATTGATATGAGCACATTTTTAGATATTAATAAATATTACGATATATTGTATTTTATTTCAATAAAGACATTATCTAAGATTTCATGTACAATAGTGCACAAACATATGTTGTATAGAGGGTGTAGAACCTAGGTATTGAGTACATGTTTTTAGATACAATTTGACACCAATTCCTACTAATTGGCATATGCATCAAGAGTTTAGGAAAGAAATTAAGCATTAGGTGAAATTTCAACAATAATTTATTCAAACATATTTTTAAAAAATGAAAACACTAAATTACATACTACTTTTAAAAAATTGAAAATGTTTCTATGTCATGGGTGAGTGGAAGACCTGAGTACTTTGACAGACTCATCATCACATCAAGAATTAGATTGAAATTTAAATGTAGATATACATAATTATAAGGTTAGTAAAAATAAGGAACAATTTTTTATACAACCTTGTAATAATATTCAATATGATTTGATAGGTTCCAAAGATAATGATAAGGATTTAGACTTGAATTACTTCCTTGAACCAGAATGAGAAGCTAAGAACCAAAAGGTCAAATGGTAGAACAAACTAAGGAATAAAAGATGTGAAATTTAAATATTTAAGAACAATAAGGATAGTTTACTCTACAATAATCTGGTATGAGTGAATACAATAGGATCTAAAAATAAAATTGATGAGTATATTGGGACATAATATGTGCCAAATCTTATGACTTTGTGATATTGATGGACTTAAAATGAATTTTAGAATGGTTGTAGCTATTGAGTGATTATTAGGATTTTTTTCCCACTAAATTTAGAGAGGTGAAAGGGGTAAATCCATCATTGGGGGAGATGCACATTGAAATCAAAGAGTGCACAAAACCTATCAAGAAGCACCCATATAGATTGAATCCCAACATTGTGTTAAAGGTGAAGGTTGAGTTGGATTTTAGGTATAATTTATCTAGTGGAAAAGATGGATTGAGTTTGTCTTATGGTTATGTGGCCTAAAAATTCATGTCAAAATAGGGTATGTGGATATTACCTTGCATTGAATGCTTACATAAAAAATCCATTTCTAATACCTTTCATTGATAAGGTCTTATAATTAGTTGTAGGACATCAAGTATATTCCTTTATATATGGATTTAGTAGCTATTATCTAGTTCCTATCACTGAGTAGGACTAGGCTAAGATAGTATTTTCAACTGAATGGGTTTTTTTTTGTGTATAAGGTAATGCCATTTAGTCTAAATAATGTTCCATTTATATTTTATAGAGTTATGGTGACTACTTTCAAGTACTTTTTTCATGATTTTATAGAAGTTTAATTAGATTATTAGGTTGTATTTTCCTTGTTTAAATATCACTTTTCCAAACTATGTCTAGTGATAGAATGCTACATAACTCTAAAATTTTATATACATTTTTAAAAATTCTTAATTTTCACACTATTCACTTTCCTATTGGGTAATGTAGTTTTTAGTGAATTAATTTTGGTTAATCAAAAAAAAAAATTAGTCATAATGGGTATACCACCTATGAAAAATTCTATAGAAGTACAAGCATTTTTGGGTCATATAAGGTGTTGGAGACAAAATCACTAATATGGGGGGGGGGTGAATAAATCTCTTAAAAAAATTAATTCAATTCCACTTAAGCATACATGAAACATTCATACAAACTTAAACATCTAATGAAGCATAGGCAACCATACAAGATCATGAAACAAGATTACACATTACATATGTGGGAATTCCATCAAAGGGAAGAAAACCCATTGATATCTTCAAATGGATTATATTTATATAAGATAAAAACCAAACTTTATTGAAGGACCAACTTTACATGGACCACCAACCCCAACTAGTCAAGCACCCACTCAACTAGGCTTTAGTAAGCACCAACCTACAAGGAGGCACCAATACCCTAGATGACTCAACACCAAATCAGCCACCTAAATTTTTTTATAAAATTAAAAAAATATTTTTTATCATAAAAAAAATGATGATCACCTTATTTAGCTCCTCTCTCTTCTACCCCTCTCTCACTGCCTTCTAGGCTTCTTTACTTAACTAGGTCAATTAAAGATAGATTAGGTCATATGACCTTGATGCTCATCTATATTAACTCAATTATATATTAATGACATTTACTATACTTTCATCTTATGGTCTTAAATACTTTATTCTACTAAATAATGTGGTATATCATTCTCTTGTACTCTCCAATTTACTAACTAGTAAACTATGTCTATTTGGCCTTGTTTTTATACAATCCTATAGCTCACACACCTCTTGGTCAGATATATACACATGAACACTTAGATTAATATTAAAATAGGTTATATAAAACTTTTTATACATGAATAAATCATTACAATAGGTCAGTCACAACTTAAAATACCAAAACCTCTTTTAGGCCTTAAGGAGACCTACTTCAATTACACCTTCATTAATATGTGTTACCCTTTCATCTCCTTAGAACACTTTAAAAATCCACAAAAAATATAAAAAATTCATATATCACTCAAATATACCTCTAATAAGATCATGTTAGGTCCATAACACGTTTTGGCCCCAACCACCACTTAAAGCACACCATTAGTATTGTTTACATTAGGCCTTCACACAGATAGAAAAGTCTATCCTGAACAACTAATGATAACACATTATTTAGACACATAATCATGATCATAAATCACATAAATATAACCTAAAATACCTAAAAAAATTAATAAAGTGCATTAAACTTCATCAAATATGGCATAGAGCCTTAGAAACACCTCTGTAACTCACTCACTCAGAACTACCAGTTCTCTTTAAAGACCGATCATGGTGACTAAGACTTCCAACACCTATATAGACATATTAAATAAATTATAATACATAAAAATAATCATTATAGACCTTTATAACATCTTAAAACACAAAAATAATAAGGTCTAATGACACATATTAGATATATAGACCAATCTCTAGACCTCTCTCCTCACAGTCTCACTAGAACTAGTTAAACTACATTGGCTTCAATGTTTTCACAAATATAATTGACTTAAAATATCTATTAAAAAAATTAATAGGTCATAAAATTCGTAAATATTTTATTCATGAAATTTTATCCATTATTATATCATGATAACAAATTCCTAATCACCTTCTCACTGCTACTTGGGTTTTTCACTATTTACATCATTATGCTTGTTAGTTTACACCATTAGGCATGTTAGCGATTGGATAACTTGGATGAATAGTTTATAATAATTTAGGAATATTAAATATCCATAAATATTCAAATACATGAAACATTTTTCTCAATTTTCATCCTCCATTCATTTGATTACTAAGTCTAATACAAGTTTTGATAGCTACAATAACTTCTTCATAAATAAGTTTGTAACTCAACATTTTCTCTCTCCTCTGTCAAAAAAATACCACTTGGAGGTACTTGGGAGAGTCCAATACAATCCCCAATAGATTAATTAAGATTAAAAACCCCTTCTGGTAACTTTAGATGAATATCTTCAACATCAAGTCCTTATTAGGGTTATAAGAGGTTTTAAACATGTTTCCATTGTTAACAATCATTCATAAAGAATATCCCCTTAATTCAAAAACTAATGCCTATAATTTTGAGATATAACCCTTTCCCATCTACCATGAATATATTAGGTTCCCATGTAAAGTTTTTATGAGCTAACAAACATAATAAAATTCTTCTCAGATTGAGAACCCTTCATTTTATGCACTTGATAGACGTAGAAACCACTTTTCATGAATTTTATTGTAAAATTTGACCTCAAACTACATCAAAAAATTAAAAAAACATACCCCACCTCTGAAAATTATTACATGAACTGAAACACTTTTAAATATGATCATGACCCCTCTTTAGGCCATAATCTCTCTCTCTCTCTCTCTCTCTCTCTCTCAGACCTTGATTTGTAAACCACATTAGGCCTTAAAATTGACCTTTATGAATCTTTGCATGCACTCTCCATATTACTCACATAATCAATAAACCATCTCATGATTAATCACTACCGTACATCCTTCACATGCATTGACAATAGCTTATGATACCTCATTAGTTCAAGTAGGGTCTAGGAGTGGTCTAGGTGTAGACTTGGTCTGAAGGTCATACCCATATATGCTCACCCTAAGACTCTTATGAGTTTTATAATTACTCAAATAAATTATTAAACAACCTCATACAACCAATAATTTATTTATGCACTCAAATCAATAATACATCATGCTCATACCTTCTCACAAGGTCTCTTCACACTATGACTAGGCTTAGACTACTCAAGGATCTGCATCTTTATGAACCCAAAAGGAATTAGTTGCCTTCAAACTCTATTTCATGACAACATTATTCAAATATAACATTCCATCAATTCCCCTTGTCAAATCAACACATTACCAACTAGGAACACTCTCTCAATGACATCAATATCATTTAAGATGTACCTTTGACATCAATGACAATACTCAACAATATCCCCCTTTTATCATTGATGGAAACCAATCTTAGAAACAAGAAAATTTTAACTCATACTAAACTTTATCCCCCTTTGACATAAATAACAAAGTGATTTTTGTAACTCCTTAGATCACAATCCTTGCAACCAAAACACTCAACACATAGGACTATGAGTGACAATATAAACATGTTCCACTATCTCCATGCATACCTTCTTAAAAATACTCACCTACTCTTTTGGAGATAATGAACCACCTAGTTAGGTTCCCCCTAAGTACTTGGATTCTTGAATGACTTCTAAAGGTAGGAATTATACCCAATTTCTATCTTAGGTGTTCAAATGTTACCTTTGGAAATCATTTGGTCAAAATGTATGTAATCTGATCCTATGTAGAGACATATTCAAGTCTAACACTTTGTTCACTTAGCTTCTCTCTTATAAAATGATACTTTATGGGAATTTTATTGGTACTTGAGTGTATGATAGGGTTATTTGAGATGCTCATAGAACTTATATTATCATAATAGATATGGCTACGTCCATCATACTCCACCTTATAGTCTTTTAAGGTCTGTATCATCTATAAGACTTGAATGCAATATGAAGCTAATTTAATTTATTCAAATTTACAAGTGGATAATGACACTGATGGATGTTTTTTGCTTATCCATGAAACTAGGCACCCACCTAAGAATAAATCTCCTCCACTAATATTCTTCCTATCATCTAGACTTCTTGCCTAGTCTGCATTTGTATAGGCTATTAAATTGAAGTCCTTACTCTTTAGATACTATTGTCACCAAATATTACACCATATAATAAATTTTTTAGACCTATTTCAGATTTATAGGAACATTTTCAGGTATGTGGGTGTACCTATATTGGAAATGAGCCTCTATATTCAGGGGCTAGCTCCTTAGATGTATCTTAAAATGCTCTTATCTATGATAACTAATTAATTATGGGAAAAAGGTTAGATATTGAAATAATTGAACATAATATAAAGGAAGGTGATGTACCAATATGTTTTCCATAAGACTATCATACTCCATCACAAAGAGACAAGGAATACAACACTAGTCTTAAGAATCATATAATGCACTAGCATTAGTGTTTCGATATGAAGGTGACATACATGAAGATTATCCTAGGTAAGTGAAACTATAGATCAATTAAAAATAATAAGGCTCATTTTAAACTTATGGATAGATAGATACACTTAACAACACTTCATATGACCTGCTAGGCTAGAATCACTTGCATCAAACATGGAAGGACTGAGAGAAAGCAAGGATAGATGAATATCTCTTGAAAATTCACTATATATCTCTTCACATACTTATAAAATTTGATATATGAATTCAAAAAAAAATTCATTTATTATTCTAAGGAAAATTACAATGTCAAAACTAATAGGGATTTACCATACATGGGGTGGTATATCTACAAAGGTCAAAATTATAGCTACTTATAGAAATTCTAAGAGAGGATAAAAGAAAGAAGTCCAAAGGTCACTAAAATGCATGTTTATCATGAGAACCAATTATAGTTTTAGTGAAATAAGTGTGAAATATACAATGAATGTCTCTCTATCCAAATGTCCATGTAAACCATGACACATTTCTCCCAAAATGGTGCAATGACTCTTCAATTAGACTTTGTGAAATTGTTTCCATAATGGAACATCTTTTGAGCATTTGAAACTAAATAAAGAAGGTTGAAACATATTTTATGATAGTCAAATACATTTTATTAGTCTATAAATATCTTATACATGATTTCATTTGTCATCTACAACTGCTCATTGCTTTCCTAGACTTCATTTTTTACATATGGCATTCACTGTTCATTATGATCTTCGACTGATCTTTCATGGTGGCATATGTGTTTGAAGAGCTTGCTTTACTATACATTACTTAATCTTACATAGTTGTCCATGTGACCTTATTTTTCCATGTTTCTCATTCCATTCTAAAATATTATTGTCACCATTTAGACATGTGTTCATCTTGTCCATCTAGAAACTAGTTGGATTCAACCTATCAATCTCCTCTAGAATCTCTTTACTTCAACTTTCGATGCTAATCATTGATCACTAACCCAAACTCTTGAGATCATGATAGATGGTATAATTTAATTTTATCTAAGCTCCTTGACCTTTGAATCTCACTCATATTTTTAATCTTGATCTATATGATCAACCAATACCCATCAATCTTGTTCTTGACTTGTCAACTCTGTTCTAGCTTATGCTACATGTCAAATGTGAATTGATTCTAAGGATTAAATATAAATATATAGCCTCATGAACTTACACCACATTTCAACCCCTTAATATCCTTCACTATTTGACCCATCTTGTAGCATTGGATCAAGTTGTATAATGTAATATGGACCGTTAAATCAACTATGACCCACTATTTGAAACCCAATGGATACTTCACAATCTTAAAATTGATATCTTTACTCCCATCATTTTACATTTATGTGACTATCATTGATATCCCATAGACCATAAAATTTAAGTTCCAAAGGATTTAATTTGCTTTGTCTAAAATTGACATCTTTGTGACTATATCATATTATTTGACCAACTTTGAGGATTTATATATTGAAGTGCATAAATCATGGAGGGGGAAAATTTACTGGAGATATTCTTAAGACCAAAAAAATTATGCCCACTTGATTTTATAGCTTTAAGATATTTATAAGTGCATTTACAAAATGTTCAAATGAGCTCACCTATATGATTCTTCATGACACTTTGATGATGTTCTGGTTCAAAATGGCTAAGTATGGAAATTTAGTGAATTATGTCTCATGAGACAAATTTGCTTATGCATAAATTATATCTCATTTTATCGTATAACCCAAAACCTAGTGCATATGTTTTTGGGACCAAAATAAGAAAACCCATATGGTAATTTTCTCTATAAACTACCACACATGCAATATGTAACATCATCAAACTAACCACTTGGATCTATTTTATCTCCTTTTCTAATTGGCTAAGTATGGAAACTTAGCAAGAAAAGTCTAAAAGGCTAACTTTGAACCGTTATATATTTTATTTCACTTAGAAACATGGCCTAAAATTTGTTGTGTATCAACCTATGACTAATGTGATCACAACCATATAACCAATTTTTCATAAGTAATCCATACATGGTAATGATGACGTCAACAAACTACCTACTCAAAATTTATGCCACTATACCCAAATGTGTAGATGAAAATAATGAAGAACCAAATGAATAAAATTCACTTCCATATTCATTCCAAAGATAGAAACATATTAAATAACATCAAATAAATCTATGTACACCTTATGACATTGTAATTAAACCCTACTTAAGATTTTGACTATACGGCATTTGACCCATTTTGACTTGAGGTAAAAACTTGTCAACATCTTTGGCAATTTCCCAAGGGTGGCATGATTTCTATGCCATGACCAGTTGCCTAATCCTATCCATTGGTCTATGGAGTCACATGCATAGTAGTTTTGATACATAAACTACCTTGAACAACACACAACAATAGAAAATAAGGGTAAAACACAAAGCAAAAACAAATAAAACACACTTGTGATTAAGAGAACTTATTATAACACAACACAATAAGAAAATAAACACACACCTAATCTAATATTTACAAAATCTCATCCTAAGGTGAAACATTTTATCATCCCTTAACTAGGGTCAAAAATGGTTCCCCTAGAATCTTTATATCACTCCATAAAAGTAGCCTAGCTTGAGGGGCATGCTCATCACCAATTACTTACATATGTAGGTGATCAAGTGACCAATCACCTTTTAATATTTTTAGGTTTACAAGTAAACTATATGGGGCCTTCATTAGTGATATTTCCTATTTTCTAAGATCCTTGGTTAGATTTTCAATCCTCTTGATCATTTCCATATATGATATACATTCCTCATATTGTAGGATAAGAATGATGATAGTTCTCTCAACCTTTATATATTATTATAGAGGATATACTTGGTGTTTGGGAATATCAAGTTCCTCTTCTATATGATCCATCCATTCTAAACATGGCTCACTATGACAAAGACCTCACTAGGTCTTTCTAGGACCGCATACTTTTGAATAGCATATTAATCTCCATGTTTTTTAATAACATACCCTTTACTTTCATACCTAGTACAATTCCTAATATCCTACTCATTAGTTTCATAAACAAACACATCAATAATACATTTCTTGGGAGAAGGAGGAATATTAATAATCCTATTAAAATCTAGACATATGGACTCAAATCTTAGCCATAAATCATCCTCCACTTCCTCATCAATGTCATTATCTAGAGCATTTTCATCAATAACAAGAATTAAAACATCATTCTCTCCACTATGGTGCCCAATTAGATTCATCAACTTATGATCATCATACTCATGGATCATATAATTACCTTCAACAACATGTGTAAAGATCATGTCCATATGCATCTACACCATTTTCATCCAATAAAAAATAATAAATTCCTTAAATCTTGTAAATTCTCTCATCCACATCAGGTTATTCCTTCTCATGGACAACACAATTCAAGATGGAACTTGTTTCAATATAAGGTTCAATACGAAACCTTGTGAGAGGTTGTGTCATAGTTTTCACCTTGGTCCCATATCTTATTATAAAGGATAAGAAGGAGAATTAAACTAAGAAATAACCACTTATCTTTGTTGTAAATTCCCTCAAAAGGTAGATTACAAAGTGAGCTAGGAGTTCAACAATAACTATATCTTGCAAGATAGGAAATCTAGATCAAACATGTAAGAAAACCTTCAATCCATTTATCAATCATATTATTTTGGTAGGTGTACCATCTATTTTGAGTACTCCTTTTTTATGAGTCTCATAATTCAATCCTAATTTATCTACTACCACTTTATGCATTACTAAAGTAGAAGTTCCACTATCAACAATGCAGTTATGGACCAATTTGTCACCCACTATGAGAGTGAGATAGAATGTTGGAGGTTTCTCAACCCTAGTATATGGTTCAATAATAGTGTTAATAATAATTTCAAGGACAACATTATTTTTACTTTTATTTAAAGGAGGGAAACTAGTAAGGATAGTAGATAACTACTTTTGTAGGAGTTCTTTCTAACCAGGCATATGTAAAACATCCTAGAGAGAAATGGGCATTTTAGTACTTTTCAATGAATCTAAAATATTTAAATAAGACATACCTACTTTTTATTAAATTATTAGAGGAAAGGAAGTGATTGGAGCTTGAGGAGTTAGAGTGCTTTGAATAGTCCTTTCAACATTTCTGATTTCATAGAAGTGTAGGAGCCCTTGGAACTATCTTACTTATAGTCATGATTTGCTTCTTTAGAGTATGATTGGATGACCTTGTAGGCACATTAATATCTCCACCCAAATCCTTTATTTTGGATCTAGTTTTTTCTACAATTGAGGTTTTTTGATTAATCATGAACGTGTCCTCAACTGAAAATTTGGTGAAGATCTCTTCTTGAGGCTATCTACTTCCATTTATTTGCATTATAACTTCATCTTCAGTAGATAGGAGAGGAGTAACCTCATGCTAATAAATAATATCCTTATTTCCAACTTCAATAGCATCCATAAATTAGACTTGCTACCAATTTTCACCTTACACCATTTTTTTATGAACTATAACCATCTCTCTTGCATTGGTGGTAGAGGTGGGATTATATGCATTGGTAGTCCTATTAGGATTAGATTTCCATTGGCCTCTTCCTCTTCCAAATTTCTAACCATACTATTGCTGATAAGGATATTAATTTTTATAGGCCCCTAGTTATATGTTATCATGCCTAAGCTTAGCTCTTAGCATTTGAATTTTTGCATCTTTGTCTATGATATTATCCTCCTCCTTAGGAGCAGTTCTAGGCTTGGTATTGACATTAGGAGTTTGAAACACATTCAAATCCTCAATAGAAGCATGAGATAATGTAGGCATAAACACTTTTGGTGGAAATATTCCATCTTGGATGAGATTATTTTTATCCTTGATAAAGAGCTCATATGCTTCAAGGAGGGTGGAACCACCCATGGATTTAAACATGTCAATAATTTCAATGCCAATAGCTCTTAAATAGGTTGAGAACATAAATCCAAGAGGTTGACTCATAAGAGGAGGAAATATATTCCAAGTACTCTAAAAACATTATTAAAATCACGCATTTTTTCTTTAGATCCTCTTTTGATTACATTAATATAGTGTATAAGAGAGGCATGGTCACTCTTATTTCCAAATATTGTAGTCAGTAACAATCCAAATTCATCCCATGATGTGATGCATCAATGTTATAAAGTCCTATACAAGTCAATATCCTTCCCTTTAAGGGACATGGCAAGGAGTATAATGGAAATTTTATCTTGAGTGATATTATGGAAGCTATGGAAGTTAGAGACATCTCTAATATGCTCACTAGGTGTAACATGACTCTCACCATTGAATAGGGTCACACCTTTTTTTGGAATTAGGAGGAATAACATAATATAATTGAAGGTTAATTGGATTTTTTGTATTAAAGGTGGGGAAAACATGATGTTTAGCCATTTCTTCTTCAAAATCTTTAACTTGTTCACTCTCTTGACTTTCCTAGCTAGCAAAATCTTCTTGATCTTCAAAGTGAAAATTAAGAGGATATTGAACTCTAAGGGGAAGTTCACATTGAAGGAGTGGGTCAATGGGATTGATATCCCTTATAAAGGATGACCTTGTAAGAACCATAAATTTTAAAAATAATCTTATATCAAAACAATGTCCTTGAACCAAATTTATCTTGATGGAGTCACCAAATGCTAAGAAGCACACCAGTTTACAGTCGATGTTAGCATGACCAACATTTATCTTGACAATTTTTATTGAAAACAAGGTCCCACCATGAATTCCATAACTATTGTCACAAAATATTATACGCTATAATAAGTTGTTTGAGATTATTCTATATTTTGGCAACATGGGAACATTTATAGGTATGTGGGTGTACCTATATAAGAGATGAGCCTCTAAATTCAAGGGTTAGGCCCCTAGATGTATCTTTAAATGCTCTTATCTATCCTAACTAATTAATTATGGGAAAAGGGTTAGATATTGAAAGAATTGAACCTAATATAAAGGAAGGTAATACTTCAATATGTCTTCCACAAGACTATCATACTCCATCAAAAAGAGACAAGGCATACAACACTAGTCTTAAGATTCCTAGATTGTACTAACATTAGTGTTTCAATATGAAGGTGACATATGTGAATAATATCTAAGGTAAGTGAAACCATACATCAGTTGTAGATACTAAGGCTCATTGTAAACTTAAATATAATGTATACACATAATATTTTTAAACTTTTATTGATTATTGACACTTTGTATCTTGTAAGATCATGTTGATTTTCAATCTCTCTAAGTGTATGGCTTAATGGTTTCACTAAGAAAGGGGTGGGAAGACCATTGGTGCTTCATAAGATTGTTGTCCCTTTTTACACTTTCCATATACACACTCATCTCCTAAAACCATTTACCCTAAGTTTATTCTTCTTAGCCTTACCCATTCTAATCTTTTACCATGCTACATCCTCCTTTTCTTGCCTTAATTCCCTTTTGTACAAGTGATTATACTAGGTCAAATACGTCAACCCTATGTATTTTAGGGTTGTTTTTCACTCTTTGAGTTTGTTATCCATTTAGCTAACCTATTTCAGACCTAGTTAAATTGTCCCCACAAGCATGCAAAGTTGATTGAGTCGACCCTATACAACTAACATTTCTAAGAGGATTTAGGGAAAGATTTACCTATATATACAACTTCATTTCCAAAAATTTGTAAGAAGATAAGTGAAAAATAATAAGTGTTAATGAACACCTACTTATTGACCATTCTACCTGATAAATAAAGCATAAGGTTCTATATTTTCTTTGGAGATATAGATCTTGTCTTGTGGAGAAGACTTTTGGATCTATAGATAGGTTGTGTATCCTAGAGCTGATTTGTCTCTGTTATCCTTACATACCACAAAAATATCTTGTGAAGCACCTTGGCCAAGGGAGAGATTGAGGCTTAGTGGGTTCATCTTCAAGGTAAGTATTCCTAACTTTATTTCTCCTTTATAATAGTAGATAGATAATGCAGTTTTGCTTCTTTCTTCCATGTATTAGGATTTTGTATACATTTACATGAGTATATGTATTCTATGCATGTTTAGTTTAGTTTTTTTTGTTTCTAAACCCCAATTTATACCACAAGCTTTGGTGAGCACTATTATATATTTACTTTCTTGTTTATTAGAATAGACTAAACTTTAAATTAGGGTGGTTGCATGATTATGTTAGATTGTAGGATTTGAAACCCTTCTTAGCATGGTGTATTGTGATAATTTATCCCATAATAAGGTCTAGTGGATCCCCATATTGGTCATGCACCTAATTAAAAAATATATTCCTAATAAAAAGTGTAGGTATGCTCTATCTTCTCTAAGCTAGGATTGATTTATAGACATGATGCATTTTTGATTGCATACATTTTGGTAACCCAACGTGAACTAACCATTTCAAGATTTATTCATATTATTTAATTCATTTCATTATTTCATCATTATTTATATCATATATTTTCCATACTATATTGACTCTATTGACCCTGTATCTAACTTTTGTGCACAAGCTTTTAGGTACAGGGTAATGAATCAACCCAGTCAACCTTGGACAATTTTTTAGCTTTCCAAATACATAGTCTAGACTACTAGGTCAACCCAATAAACCTTATACTTTTTTAGACATTAATTTCAACATACTAGGTTGACCCAGTTAATAATATACATTTCAAGCATTTAGTAGCAAGTTTCTATAAATCTTGATCAACCCAGTCGACCTAGTTAGTAGAATTTTCAAGGATATATCAAGGTTATTAAATAATAATCTTCATTATTTGCATCTATGATCTACCAATGTTTCTTTATATCTATCCATATATTTATTTATAGTAATTCTTTTCATAATTTATAGTCTTCAAAACTGCCCTTGTATAGTCAACTAGATCGATACTACTGACCCAGTTCTATGTTATGTGTGTTGTCTAGATAATTGGGTCGACTCTATCAACCCTGTTCAATTTTGGCCCTTGCCTCCACAATATATGTTCAATCCTATTCTATATTTTATTCATACATTTTTTACCATATCAACATTTTACCTTTCTTCAAAGTTGGAATTAACCTTGTATGCTAGTAATTAATTCACACTTTATTTTCTTATTGTTTGCATGTTTAGAATAGATCACATAACTTAATTAGGTGTTTTTCAAATAATTATTTAGTTAAATATTTTATATTTTATTCACACATGTCTAAATCACTAAATCTAAACAAGCATTTTAACATTTGTCTACCTAAGGCCAACTTGGATTTCATCACTAAGGGGAAAGATAACTTGATACTCTAGTCAAGTATAAATCATGGTTAATGGTATATTTTGGCTAAGCACTCAACACCCTTATCATTATATTATGTAAAGTGAAGGGGTAGGCCCCAATACCAAGCTTGTATCATTTCACTATAATCACTTTTAATCCAAACTACCTAAAACCATCCTTAGATTACCATTCTAGTTCCTTTATTATAGCCAAATTCCCATCACATTTAAAATCATATATTAATAATCTAATTAACATTCAAGTTGACCAATTAGTTATATCTTTACTTTAAAATTTGGTTTCTTACTCTCTACTCAATTATATTTTTTATAGCAAAAACTTACATTACCTAGTGTTAGTGCAAGGTTTTGTGTTATGTGCCTCAATTAGACTAGCTAGCATTAATCCAATTGACTATTTTTTTCCTTTCATCTATTTATTTTCAAATTAATTGTAAATTTTTTCTTATTTTAGTCCACAAATATGTTATAAGTTTCTTAATTTCCCTATCTATTGTACTAGGTCAACCCAATCGACCCTATAGAGTTTATAGACCCTATTTCTTATTTTTCCAATACCTATTCACTATACTAGATCAACCTAGTTAACCTTGTATTATTTTTGTCATTTCCTATTTTCTTGTTTTCTCATCTCTCTTTCTTTCCCTTCATCATGGGCTTTATATTTGATGACAATGTTGAGTTGTAGTCAACAAACATGATGGATCTTACCAACCCTCATAGGGTCTCCCATAGATAGAGCATGGTTCCTCTCTTAGATGCTAGTAATTTTTATATTGCCACTCACACAATGAACTATGGGACCCATTCTAATACTTATTCATAGCATAATCCTCTCTTATCATTAGAATACTAACCCAAATTATAATACACCCTTGAAATTATCTTATTTATCTCTAAATTTACTCAACATCAAGGAGAAGAACCTTCTATTATTTAAAATCTTTTGATTAGTGGTCAAGTTGAAGATACTTATTTTCCTAATCCTACATTCTCAACTAGATTGAGGGGTACTAATTTCTCTGATTCTTAGACTCTTCCTTCGATCATGATCCCTTCTCATACCATGACCTCTTCTTATCTAACTTCTTTCACCTCCATGCCTAGTATATCCACTAATATGATAGGTTCTACATCTAATGGGCCTCTCATTATATCCACTATCCACAATCATTACACTAGTGCATTGTTTTCTACCTAAGGTAATCTTGATTCTAGTACTTCTTCTTTTCAAACATTCACTGGTTTATCTTTTTCTACACAAGTAGATTTTGACACTAGTGCTTCACATTCTCATAATTCCTCTCAAGATCCTATCAACACTAATAGTGGTACCCAAGCCACTAATACCATCTCTAATGCTTCCAACAATGCTAATCAAACACATAAAATATTGTTATAAACACTCAATTAAATCAATACCTTTTAAGCTCATAACACAAATCAAATGTTGAGAATGCAAAACCACATTCTTCATCTTCAAGGTTATCCTTGACCAATAGCTTGGGGCATACATAACCAAAATTTTCCCTCTCCTCCTCTTTGATATTCTTAAGGTAATCTCATTCCTCAACCTCCTTTAGTCAACAAACCCTGTAAGCATCTCAAAAATGAACCTCTTACTAATCAAATTGCTAATATTGATATTGGAGGTATCACACCTATAATTTCTTATAATTGATCAACCAATCCCACCCTTCATCTTAAAACATTTGTAAATATTTATAAGGATTAGATCAAATTTAACACCTTTTCCACTACCAAACTCTTAGCCAAAACTCTCACAAGTGATGCCTTGGATTGGTATAACCAACTTAGAACTCATTCCATTTCTAGTTTTGAGGATTTAATGAATGATTTAGTTCAATAATTCCAAACTAGTGATCTTCCTAAAAACACTTTGGCCCACTTCATAAATTTAAAACAAGCTGAAAATGAAATCATTCAAGCCTTTGTTAAAAGGTGGAAAACTTTGTTAAACAAATGTGAACATAACATGGATGATGACAATCTTTTCCATCTCTTTACAAATGCCCCTTTCCCTAAACTTCAATATCAGGTATGCACTCTCTCTCTATGTACATTGGAGGAGGCTATTGACCAAGTAAATTGACAAGATTTACTTATGCATCAAGATAATCCACCCCAACCTTCTATAGGTCCTCATCTCTTAATTAAAAGCAAAAATTACAATGTTACCAATGATGGTGTTACATATTCTTATGACACTAATCATAATGTTCAAGTTGTCATTCCTACCCCTTCATCACAACCAACCCCTATTTCTCAACAATATACCAATCCTCACTTATCTTCACCAAACAACATTAATTTTCATAAACCTCTATCCTTAGCTAAATTGCTTAAGAGTCTACCTAAGCCTCTTCCATGAGAACTTGACCCTATTCATCCTATGAAATATTGGTATGATATTAATAAATTTTGTTGGTTTCATGCTATTTGGGGTCATTCTCATGAGACCTATAGACAACTTCAAATTTTAGCTATGGATTTTCTTCTTGGTCCTAGTTTTGATCATAATCCTATCATTCAAAAGTGTCAAAAAGATTATGAAATTTATTTTATAGATTATAAATCACATGATAAATATAAATTCTTAAATCAAGAAAATGATCATTTAGCTATCTATAAAGATCCTCTTCCTAATCATCAACGTATTAAATACAATCAAGACAAATCCACCCCTTCCACTAACAATGGAGAAAGTCTTGTTGAATTGACTTATGAAGAGACTATGGTTAACATTATTAATATATGTAGGGTGGTTGATTTTATTTATTCTCAACCTATCTACACTCCTCCTTTATCTATAACATATCATGTATCTAGGTTTCTTATCCAACTTATTTAAATGATTTGGGGAAAGATGAACTTATTACTTTTGATGATTCAATTTCTGATTTTCCCTTGGATAACACTACCTTTTCTATTTCTACCACTCTTTTATCATATTACAACATTAATGATACTCAAATTTATACGAACACTTCTTTTACCACTTCTCCAAATCAACTTGAACCTGACACTTCATCATATCAACATACTTTTCAACCTTGTTCTAAACCTTCTTGTTCTTACCAATAAAAATTCCAATGTATTTCAGCTCCTTCTTTCAAGGACCTCCTTAATCATTATGCACCTATATCTAAAAACCTTATTATGAGTTATTATGAGTGGGATCCCATCATGTAACTTACTAATCTCTTATCCCAAATTCCATTCCTTGAGATTATGAGTACTTCTCCCTATCATATAAACCATCTTATGTAATTATTATTCTAGATGAGTGTCCCTCATCGACCCCTAATAAGATGGGAGGCAACCTTATCTAGATTTGAGGATAGTATATTATAACAATGTGAAGAGATGTATATCAATGTAAATGAAACTATAGACACTTATCTTTCCTTAAAATTTAATATAACTTCTATGATTCATAATGATATTATGTTTCATGTGGATGATCCTCCTTTATAAATTAGTGTTCAAATAGGTGATATCTAAGTTAAGAATGCATTGATTGATGATGGTTATAACACTTACATTGCATAATTTGACATCATTAAGACCCTTGTATATTTATAATGCAATCTCAAGTCTACACGCAACACCTACCAAGGATATGATAGAATGAAAATTCCTCCTATAGGTTGTGTGTGGCTTCCCATCACTATTTCACCTATCACCATTTGAGTGAATGTGATGATCTTTAACTTTACTCTTTCATATAATATATTGATTGGTAGGCCATGGACTCATTGTATAAGATTTGTTACTTCTTCTACCTACCAATGCATTAAATTCCCTCATAATAGAGCCATTTTTTAGATTTAGGGTGACACTAACCTTTATAATTTTAAACAAATCTAAGACCATGGTTTATTCAATACTCCTAATATTGAACCTTTTTATAACA
This sequence comes from Torreya grandis, assembly GCA_037957365.1. Taxonomy (NCBI): domain Eukaryota; kingdom Viridiplantae; phylum Streptophyta; class Pinopsida; order Cupressales; family Taxaceae; genus Torreya; species Torreya grandis. Next base: position 5,157,381 of record JARHVA010000480.1, on the reverse strand, counting down.
TTAAATTCCATTATTCATAGCATATTAATTTTCCCATCAATTCAACTTGAGGTTACAATGGGCATCCCCAACTCATTGGGAACATTCCTCTTAACCTCTTAGATTATGATGATGATGAGCTTATCCTAAAGATTAAAAATTCCAATATCTTGCCTCATCTCATCTTGAAACTTCTTTCTTCCTTGCATCCTCATTCACGTAAGCCTCCTTATGATGATATTCTCATAGTCTTAACCAATACTCAACATTCTATTCACCACACTTCCTTAGATGACAAGGTCATCATTACTTATGTCATTGATCTTCATTCATTAGATTATGATGATTGTTATTCCCTAGATGATCCATTCTTAGGTTGTCTTGTACATGCCCATGATGCCAATATTTTCCATTATCATTCTTATTTAATTGATTATTTTCATGTATCTTCCCATCTTCCTTCATTTAAATTTCCTAATTTTGGTATTTTTCCTCTTTATCATAGGGTCAAAATGATGCCAAAACCTCTAGTCTCTAAGGATTCTCATAGCTCATTATAAGGCTAGGCCTTACCACTTTTTTAGGTTCCCTAATCACCATAGTTGGTTTACTCCTAAGATTGGTGTGACCCTTATTAGACTTACTATAGGAACCACTCTTCCCTCAGTAGATCCCTTATCAGATCCCATTTCCTCTCCCACTATAGTTGAGCTTGTAACTACTCTTATTATGCTAAACCTACCCATGATTCTCATCACATTGCTTATTTTGTTGAGTCTAGTTCCATTCCTTTTCCATCACCACCTTACTTTGGTGATGGTTTGCTTCCCTTACCTAACATATATCCTTTGCCTACCAAATGGGCTGATGAGTGTTATTCATCTTTTTTAACTCCTATTATACATCCTTATATGACTGATTCTCCTAAAAATAATCACAAGTGTATCTAATTCTTCTATTGGATAAATAATCATTCTTCTACCCATTATCATAAGTTATGACAATATCTTAGTACTTTGCATCCTTCCTCTCTTTATTTATACAAATCCATGCCTCCCCTGAAGGTTTTACCTAAATATATACCTAAGTATGGTGAGGCATATTCTCTATGGCACCAATGTAGCACCCATCACATTGATCATTACCACATCCTTGAACAACACCTTAAGGATCACATTATAGCTATTCCCAAACATTTTTATATTCTTCCCATAGGTTGTTCCTATAAGAAGGCTTCTCCTTCTTCTCCCATGGCTCCACCTCCAATGGTTCCATCCCCTCCTATGGTCCCTTGATCACCTTCTATGTCTCCAACCATGATTCCTTCACTTGTGGACCTTTCTTCACCCATGGATCCTTCTCCACCGATGATTCCTACATCTCCTATAGAGACTACTCCCATCCATTCTCCCAAGAATCCCTTGCCTAATTTTACTTATCATAATCCATCAAGCATTTCTACTTTTTTAGTTGAGGAGATTAGAAGATTTTTTTTCCTAGTTTTTATTAAATATTTATGAGACATTAACAATAGCTCATATTTAGCTTCATAGAGATTTATCTAATGTCTTGGATAATGTGTGTGGATATATTTATGATTATTTATGAGAAAATGCATGGTACCTTTACATTTTCATTTTTATTGGGCATGTTATCCAAATTGATTTTTATCTATTTGTTACATTATTTGATGTTGTTTCAAATTCATTTTTTTCTTATATGGTGATTCTTTACTATTTGGTAATATATCTTGATTATATTGTCATTTATATTTGCATATGATTGTATTTATTTATCATTTCTTTATCTTTATTTCTTGAGTTTTTTTCAAAACTCTCTTTTTGTGTCTTCATGATTATTTTCTTTCTTATCTCTATTTTTCATAGATAATTCTCATTGTGACTTGGTTATACAAACCCTTTTCCCTTTAGTCTTTATATCCTTTTACCATGTGATCAGTTAGTAAATAATGCATCTCATTATACTCTCCTTTTACAGATCCACCTTTGGATCTCATTTTTCCCTTCTTCCTTTTTCATAAACTAAGCATATACATAGTTGAGACTTGAGATCACATCATAGTTCATTGTTAATCCTAAGTGTCCTTGTCATTCTTTGTCTTTGGTTAATTAGCTTCCTTTAGCATCAACCTATAGCTCATTCATGTGTATCACTACATCTCTCATGATTGGTCATTCCAAATCTGTGTACAAGAGGAATCTTCAAAATACATAAAAAATTAAAATCCAAATCATTTTACAAAAGACAATGATCTAAAAGGAAAAAATATTCTTAAAATTCATATCACACTAAAAGATGTGATTTAAAGCACATCTCCTTCTAGTCAAATCTCAAACTCCATAATTAGCCTCATAGTAGAGCTAAGGTCCTTTGGTGTGTGGTAGGCTAGTAGATTAGAATGGGAGAATAAAAAAATCTTTTAGTGTTACCTAATTTCTCATATAAGTACCCAATATTCATAGTAGATTTATGGATTTGTAAGGGGTTTAAAAGAATGGGGAACATGTCATGGGAAGGTAGGTCCATTTACTTTTTATTGTACCAATATATCTTCATGATTTGATCTTAGTAGCACACTTATTTACCTAAAAATCTTTGTGTCTATATCAAATAGGTTTCCTTTGTAAATTGATGGTCATTAGTCACTTAGTGTCTTATCATGTATTTAATATGCATATTGCCTTATAAGGTCTTCTCATAAGATGCCTAAGTCTTGATTTTTACACTCCATTTTTCATTACCTATACCCCTCATATTTCCTCTTGAGAAATACTATTTTGTTTACTAATCACTCCCCTTGGGATTTAATTGTGAGTTGAATTATAAGACCATGGATAGGACCCAACCATCCTCACAAATTAACACATTTTACGTTCCAATTACCCACATCATTTGTTACCCAATTGTCTCAATTTCCAACCTAGTAGTGTTCTCTTTATAAGTTGTAGTATAAGACCATGGATATGACCCAAAATTAATCACAAAATTTTCCAATAATACAAGTCACAAACAAAATTACATGTGTCAATATGAAATAAGATGTGATTGATTATCAAGTTACACATCTTTGACATGATTCCTATTTTGATTTAGTGTTTTTTATACTTACTTAATTTCTATTTCACTCTTTTTTTCTTATTTTATGAGTGTATGTAAAAATAAAACCATTTCTTGAATTTTTCATATATCCCAACTTGAATTAGTGTGATCAATTGAAGACCAATATTTTACCAATTTTATTTTTCTCTTGTACTTCTCAGCATGATTTAATATGATTGATTGACTTAATTAATTTGTTTTTATACCATTTATTCCCTTTTACATACCTTCCATTTTATTACATTGTTTTCATACTTCCAAATTCTATTTAGTATGATTTTACTTATTTTAATTTAGTGAAAAAATATTTCACTTTGGTTTAAGAACAAATTCTTTTTTGCCATCTTGTTTTACCATCCCTTGGTTATTTATACCTAGTCATTTTTTGTTAATACACATTTCCCAACTTGAAATAGTGTGCAGTACATTTTTGATTGATTATATTTTACCAAGTTTTTTTACCTATACCTTTTTAACCATGCATGTGTCCTACATAATGCTATAAAATAAAATACATGTCATACATTTCCTATAACATATTCAAAAATAGATAAATACATGTGCTAGAAAGAAATATATCCAAATAATTCACAACTAAAACCATAATAAAGACAACATACATAATCAACATCAATATGACAAAATGATACATCATATATATACATCTCATGAGTTTTGATACAACAATATAACCATATACAATGTTCCAACTCTATCACTAAGCCCTATCCTATCTATCTCATGGCCTAGCCATATTTCCTACTGAGGCCTCAATATAACTCCTACAAATAGTACATTATAAGGAGGCTATTCCAGATCTCAATCCATCTACCTATCCCCAAAGATGTGCTATCTACACTTGTACATATGTAATTTTAGTCTGGGTAACTATATGAGCCTGCATCAATGAGCTCTACATTATAGTATGTGCCCATGTCATCTATGTCACTATATCTAGATGTGTAGCTCTCTCCTCTCCCAAAGCCTTGAATGCATGTATATCTCCTACACCCATCTATACTAGTCATTGTATCCTATCCCTCTATACTCATATCTACCTCATTACCTCCCCTACTAATTTGAACCAACTCACCTAAGCTAGGGTAAATTTCATACTAGGGTCCTCTAATGCAGTACATACATACAACTATAGAGTCTCATTTAGGACATAATGGAGTGATCCCCTCACAAGTGACCCCTATCTATCATCCTCATCCTCAACAACACCTAAAAAATCACACTTAGATAGATATTAGATCACTATCATATAGCATAATATTTATCTCCCTCTAGTATCTATTTCAAAATGAAAACTTAAGAAATAATTTAATCATATTTATTACCTATTTGTGTCTTGACCACTATGGTCTCACCATCTATGTGACCACATAACACAGTCTCTTCATCTATATGACCTCTTATCACCTCTTTTTTAGGTCACCTCCTCAGCTCAAATCTAGCTATCATGGCTTTCACCCAGCTCAATCTATGCTTGAGTGGCCTCTCTATCATCGATCTCTCTTCTAGATCACTTGATAGGTCCTTAGGGATGGTGATAGTCACCACTCTCTCCTACTCCTACCTCTATCGATGCCATATCCTTGATGTTCATAGCTCATCTCACTATAGAGTTGGTGGTGTTATCTTTGGATACACTACCTCTACATCCCTCTCCTCATAATCTACTCCTTGTCATGCTCATCTAGTCCATGGTTGTTCATAATGTGATCTCAGTATTAGCCTCATCATTAGTGGCCTTAGTCCCCTCTTCCCCCATGGTTATTTCACATATTGATCCCACTATTAAAGCATAAATATCAATTCCACTAGATGAGTTAAGCCCATCTATCCTGGCACTTGTTACACCATATGTGGCTCTCTCCACCAATTATAGTGTCTAGTCACTTTTGTCCACATTATAGTTGGTAAAACTATGTACTAACTCAGCCATGTAGTCACTATGTGCCCATATGTATGCCACACTATATCTCCATGTCTCACCATCTATAGTGATAACACATGGGGTAAAACTTATGACACCTAGTCCTCTCTCCATCTCCATACTCAGGTTGACCTATCATCAATCGCATAGGGTAACCCAATTGACTGATACATGGGAAACCTCTCATAGATCCAAACTGTCAATAATATGATCAATCCTATAGAATTATTCCCTCTAACCAATACATAATATAGATTATTTATGATTTGGATCAAGATGACAAAGCTAAGATTATATAGTATTCCCTCCTTTAGAATCCTCTTGCTTAAGGCTACCATGAATAGTGGTACCTTACCATCTAACTTGTGATATAGCACTCACTATGTCACAAGTCCTATAATAACCTTCCATATATATAGAATATATTGTGTATAAACATCAAACATACTAACTCACCTACCTCTTAATATCATATCTGAGCCTTTAGTTCACATGGCTAAAGCTCTCCTCTCCTCTAGGGTATCTAGTATGGATGTAGTCACTAGTGATCCTATCACTGGTAGCCCTACGATGGCATGCACATCCTCTAGAGTGATAGCTACCTCTATCACATCCCCATCCACCTCCCATCTAAAGGTATTAGTAAATCATTTCCAACATTAAGGGAACATGACTAATAGATATAAACTCAAGGGAATCCTACACATATCAACTATCCCTCCTAGGCCTACAGTTACTATCCTATTTATATTACATATGGTCAGATGCTCCAATAGATCTAGTAACCAAGATATATCTACCAATATCTAGAATTAGGGTCATCCCTATAACTAAGAAACAACAAAATATGTATTAGATCCTCCATGTCATGTATAGTTAAAATACATTATTTTTATAATTTTAATAAAAAATAAGCCTAAAATATTTTAATTAATTCATTTTTACCTATTTTTAGCCTAATTAGTCTTTGTTACCCTTGGTTATTTTGGGCCATTCTATCCTTCTTTCAACCTTTTACACTCATTTTTATATAATTTTAGTTCTTTAGTCAACCTAGTTTGACCAAAATTTCTCTATTTTTACCCTAGTTGACTTAAAAATCTAAGTCAACCCTCTTATTTTCCCCTCCCTAGTACTATGTTGTCATTCCAAACTTTTTGGATCAGTTGGTAAACTATACTAAGTCAACAGTCTACAAAATTTATAAGGTCAACACATACCTACTATGTTGATAGTGTGGATTTTGTCTATTTTTAGCCTACTGGGTCAATTAGGTCGACCTAGTTGTTTTTAGCTATCAACTCCTTACATTTTCCTAAAAAATTACCTTTTTTCCATTTTCTTCGTAATTCCTCTGAACCCATTTCTAGTTTTGATATTTTCTACCTATAAAATCTAATTTTTCCCCATTCCAACATCTAGAAATGCTAAAAATTTACATTTTTCTAAAAATACACTTAATTCAACAAAATACTCAAAAATTAGTCTAAGATTCATAGTTGTATACTTGTAATATACCTGTTGCCACTCCTAGAGCCCCTCCTCATCTATCCTATCATCTCCTTGTCATCCTAGCTCGTTTGGTCTCCAGATCTCTTTTTTCTCTCTTTCATGAGTCAAAAAAATAAAATGACTTCTCTTTTCCCCGTATTTAAAAACACTTTTCAAAATTCACATTCTTCAATTATTTTTTGGCATATTCCTTATTTTATCTGTATCTTTATTTTTATTCATCCATTTTCAAAATCATAAAATGTATTGGATTCATGATGATGTAGAATTTTGTTCCCACTATCATATGCCTATATTCTAAAAAAAATATTTTTTGGCTATTTTTTGCACTAACTTCTATAGGTTTTACTAGTGTTCTTCACATTGGACACCTCCACATCTCTTGAAATCTACTTCTTTATCTACAACACCAAGGTATGTAAAGGTATGTGTTTTTCAATTTTATTCTTTCCTTTATCTTATTTGTTACTTATTATACTTTACTTAGCATCAATGGTATGTCTTATCATGTTTTATCCTGAAGCACCATCCCATTTTGCACTTACATGACACATGATGAACTTCAAGTGGGGAATATGTATACACATAATATTTTAAAACTTTTTTTATTTATCGATACTTTGTATCTTTTAGGAACCTATTGAGTCTCAATATCTTTGAGTGCATGCCTTAAGGGGTACATCAAGAAAGGGGTGGGTAGACCACTGGTGCTTCGTAAGATTTTTGTCCCTCTTTCCACCTTCCATATACACACTCATCTCCTAAAAAAATTTACCCTAAGATTATTCTTCTTAGCCTTACCCATTCTAGTCTTTAGCCATGTTTTATCCTTTTTTTCTTGCGTTAATTCACTTTTGGATAGTTGGTTATACTAGGTCAACTTGGTCCACCTTGTATAGTCTTGGGGTATTTTTCACTCTTTGAGTTTGTTAGCCCTTCAACCAACCTAGCTTAGACCTAATGAAATAATCCCCAAAAACATATAGGTTTGACTAGGTTGACTATGTACAACTAATGTTTCTAGGAGGATTTAGGGTAAGATCCCCTATATATACAAGTTCATTTCCAATCATTTGTAATAGGAGAAGTGAATAAGAATAAGTGTGATTGAACATCTGCTTATTGACAATTATACTTGAGCAATAAAGCTTAGGGTTCCATACTTTCTTTAAAGATACATATCTTGTCTTATGGAGAATTTTTTTAGATGCATAGATACGTTGTGTAGCCTAGAGTTGATTTGTCTTTATTATCCTTATATACCACAATAATCTCTTATGAAGCACTTTGGCCAATGGATAGATTGAGGCTCAATAGGTTACTCTTCAAGGTAATTATTCCTAACTTCATTTCTCATTTTAAAGAGTAGATAAGATATTATAGTTGTGTTTCTTTCTTCCATGTATTAGGATTCCATATATATTGATGTGAGTATATGTCTTCTATGTATGTTTAGTTTAGTTTGTTTTATTTCTAACCCCCACTTTGTGCCACAATATTTGATGAGCACTAGATTAGATTTACTTTCTTGTTTATTATAATAGAGTAAACATTAAATATAGGACTCTTTTAGGGTTGTTTCATGATTGTGTTAAACTATAGGCTTTGAAACCATTCGTAGCATGGTGTATTGTGACAAGTGATCACCTAATCAGGTCTAGTGGATTCTAATATTAGTTATGCCCCAAATTAACAAATATATTCCCAATTAGAAGTGTAGGTATGCTCTATCTTCTCTGATCTAAGATTGATTTATAAACATTATGTGTTTTTGATTGCATATAGACAAATCCATACATTTAACAACACTTCATATGACCTACTATGCTAGAATCATTTGCATCAAACATGGAAAGATAGAGAAATCAAGGATAGTTGAATCTCTTGACCACTCACTATATATATCTTTACATAATTTGACAAGCGCATATATGAACTAAAACCATATTGCGTTTATTATTCTAAGGCAAATTATAAAATAAAAACTAGTAAGGCTTTTCCATACATGGGGTGGTATATCTACAAAGGTCCAAATGATAGCTACTTATGGAAATTATGAGAGAGTAAAAAAAAAGAATTTCAAGGGTCACTAAAGCACATGTCCAACATGAGAACCAAATATAGTGTAGGTTCACTAAGTTTGAAATAGATAATGAATGTCTCTCTATTTAAATGTCCACATAAACCATGACAAGTTTCTCCAAAATGGTGTAATGACTCTTCAGTTAGCCTTTATGAAACTATTTCCATCATGAACCATCTTTCAAACATTTAAAACTAAACTAGGAAGGTTGACACATAAGTTATGATAGTAATAGACATTTTATTGGTCATTAACTATATTTTAGATGATTTTATTTGTCATTTATAGCTACTAATTAATTTCTTGGACTTCATTTCTTACATCTGGTAGTCACTATTCATTTTGATCTTTGATTGATCTCTTATGGTGGCATATGAGATTGAAGAGCTCACTTTGCTATAGAGTCATTGATCCTACATAGTTTTCCATGTGGATTTCCTTTGCCACATTTCTCATTCCATTATGAAATATTATTGTCATTTTTTGGAAATTTGTTCTTCTTGTCCATCTAGAAACTAGTCAAATTTGACCTATAGATCTCCTTTAGAATCTCTTTGGTTTGACTTTGAATTCTAGTCATCGATCACTAACCCAAAGTCTTAAGATCATGATAGTTGGAAACATTGAATTTGATCTGAGCTCCTTGACCTTTGAATCTTTCTCATGCCATAAATTTGGATCTATATGATCAAGCACCAACCATCAATCTTGCTCTTGACTTGTCAACTCTATTCCAACTTATGCCACATGTCAAACATGTATTGATTCTAAAGATTCACTATCATTATGTAGCCCTACATGAATATGCCACATGTCAACCCCTTAATCTCCTTGACTATTTTACCCATATCACACCATTGGATCAAGATATATAATGCAATCCAAACTATTAGATCAAATAGGACCCACTATTTGAAACCCAATGGCTACTTCACAATCTTAAAATTGGCATCCTCACTCCCATCATTTGACATTCACATGACCATCATTGAAATACTATAAACCATTAAATATAAGATCCAATGGATTTCCTTTGCTCTATTTAAAACTTGATGTCTATGTGATTGTATGACATTATTTGACCAACTTTGAGGATTTGTATCTTGAAGTGCAGAAATCATGAAGGGGCCAAATTTGTTGGAGATGTTCCTAAGACCAAAAACATTATGCCCACTTGATCTACTAAATTTGAGAGATTTATTAGTGTATTTTAAAAATGTCTAGGTTAGCTCACCTATGTAATTATACATGACACTCTGATGACAGTCTAGTTTAAAATGGTTAAGTATGAAAATTTAGTGAATTTTGTCTGAGGAACCAACTTTGCTTATGCATAAATTTTGTCTCACTTCATCACATGACCTGAAACTTAGTGTATATGTTCTTGTGACCAAAATAAAAAAACCCATATGATCATTTTATCCATAAAATACCACATTTTTGAGATATAACATCATCAAACTTCCCACTTGGCTCTATTTGAGCTCCTTTACAAACTAGCTAAGTATGGAAACTTAGCGAGAAATGTCTGAGAGGCCAAATTTGAACCCTCATATATTATGCTATGCTTAAAATCATGGCCTAAAATTTATTACATATTAACTTGGGAATAATGTGATCATAACCATATGACCAATTCTCCTCGACTCATCTATACATGGCAATGATGATGTTAGAAAACTGCCTACTCAAAATTTATACCACTAGACCCAAATGTCTAGATGAACACAATGAGAACCAAATGAATACCATGTAATTACATACTCATTTCAAGCATTTTTGACACTCCAAATGGTCTCTATAGGTCTATTCATGTCCTTTATAAATTGACAAATTACACTTTAAGTGAACTTAAAGTGTTTCAAAATATTTTGCAAGTTGTATGATCCATTTGGTCCACTCATTCCATCTAGAACATCTATTCATCTTTTCATTTTTTTGTAACCAAATATATCTAACCATAAGCTTGGTATGTGGGTTAAATTTATCCAATAGAACCCTAAGTTGTTCAAATGACATAAAGATTAATTTGAATGATGACCAAAGTTATAAACATATAAACTAACATCAAATGAAACTATCCACACCTTATGACATTATAATCAAACCCTAATTAAGATTTCGACTATAGGGGAGTTGACCCATTTTGATTTGAGGTACAAATGGTCAACATATTTAATTATTTCCTAAGGGTGGCATGTTTGCTATGCCATGACCAGTTACCTAATCCTATCCATTATGATATGGAGTCATATTTATAGTAGGTTTGATACATAAAATACCTTGAAAAACACACAACAATAGAAAATAACAAGGGCAAAACACAAATTAGAAATAAACAAAACACAATTGTGATTAATATCACTTATTGGAACACAACACAATAAGAAAGGAAACACACACCTAATCTAATATTTACAAAACCTCATCTTGAGGTGAAACATATAATCATCCCTAAACTAGGGTCAAAAATTATTCTTTTGGTATCTTTAGCACTATGTGAAAGAAACCTAACATGGGGGTCATACTCATCACCAATTACTTGCATATGTAGGTGATCAAGCATCCTATCGCCTTTGAATATTTTTAGGTTTGCAAGTGAATTTTTTGGGGCCTTCATGAGTGATATTTCCTATTTTCTAAGATCCTTGGTTAGAGCTATAATACTATTAATCATTTCCATATTTGATATTAATTCCTCATATTATAGGATAGGAATGATTAAAATTGCCTCAACCTTTCTATCTTATTATAGAGGATAAAATTGGTGTTTGGGAGTATCAAGTTCCTCTTCTTTTTGATCCATCCCTTTTGAACATGGCTTACTACCATATAAATCTCCTAACTACCTTTTAAACACAACAAATTTTTCCTTGACCTCAAAAGGTCTTTCTAGGAATACATACTTTTGAATAGCATATTTTCATCCATATTTTTTAATAACATGACCTTTACTTTCATACCTATTAGAGTTCCTAAGAGCCTTCTCATTAGTTTCATCAACAAACACATCAGTTTTACATTTCTTGGGAGAAAAAGTAATATTAACAATCCTATCAAACTCTTGACATATGGACTCAAATCCTAGCCATAAATTATCCTTCTCTTCCTCATGAGTGTCATTTCCTAGAGCATCTTCATCAATATTAGGAATGAAAACATCATTCTCTCTACTATGGTGCCTAATTAGATTCATCAACTTATGATCATCGTACTCATGGATCATATAATTATCTTCAAAAACATGCGTAAGGATCATATCCATATGCATATACACCATTTTCATCCAAGAGAAAATCATAAATTCCTTCAAGCTTGTAATTTCCCTCATCCACATTAGGTTACTCCTTCTCATGGACAACACAATTCAAGATGGAACTTTTTTCAATATAAGGCTCAATATGAAACCATGCGAGAATTTATGTCCTAATTGTAACCTTAGACCCATATATATTCTCCTAGTTTTCCTATCTTGTAAGATATAGTATTGTTGACCTCCTGGGTCACTTTACAATTTGCCTTTTGAGGGAATTCATAACCAAGATAGGTTGTTATCTCTTAGATAACTAGTATTTCTTATATAAAATAAAACATTCAAGACCTTTATAAATCCTATTATTTTGGTAGGCGTACCATCTTTTTTTAGGACTCCTTTTCTATGAGGCTCATAATTCAAGCCAAAATTATCTACTAGCACTTTAGGCATGACTGAAGTAGAAAATCTACTATCAATAATGTAGTTATGGACTAATTTATCACCCACTATGAGAGTGAGATAGAATAGTAAAGGTTTATCAGACCTAGTAGATGGTTTTATAATATTTTTAGTAAAAATTTCAAGGAAAACATGATTTTGACTTTGATTTAAAGGAGGGAAACTTGTAGGGATAACAAATAACTAATTTTGTAGGAGCTCTTTCTAACTAGGCATATGTAGAACATCCTATAAATAAATGGATGTTTTAGTACTTTTAAATGAATCTATAATATTTAAAGAAGACATATCTACATTTTATTAGATTCTTGGAGGTAAGGAAGTGCTTGGAGCTTGAGGATTTGGACTACCTTGAATAGTCCTTCCAACATTTTTATTTGATGGAAGTGTAGGAGTCGTTGGAACTATCACACTTATGGCCATGCTTTATTGATTTGGAGGATGATTTGATGAGATTTTAGACACATTACTATCTCTACCTAAATCATTTCTTTTGTCTCTAATGTTATCTATGACCAAGTTTTATTTATTAAGCATGAATGTGTCCTCAACTAACAAGTTGGTGAAGATATCTTCTTGAAGCTGTCTACTTACACTTATCTACATCATAACTTCATCCTCATCATATAGTAGAATATTAACCTTATGTTGAGAAATAAGATAATATGATCTACCTTTGTTATCATCTATAAATTATCCTTAATACCTATTTTCACCTTACACCAAGTTGCTATGAATTGGCAGCATCTCTCTTACATTGGTGGTAGAGTCGGGATTATATACATTGGTAGTATTGTTAGTATTAGGTTTTCATTGGCCTCTTCCTCTTCCAAATTAATAACCACACTATTTCTAATAAAGATATGAATTTTGATAGGCACTTGGTTGTATGTTAGCTTGCCTAAGTTGAGCTCTTAGCATTTTAAGTTTTGAATTTTTGTCCATGACATTATCCTCCTTCTTAGGAGAAACTTTAGGCTTGGTATTGACATTAGGATTTTGAACCACATTCAAATCATCAAAAAAATAATGAGATAATGGAAGCATATACACTTTAAATGGAAATATCCTAACTTGGATGAGATTATTTTTAGACTTGATAGTGAGCTCATATGCTTCAAGGAGGGTGGAACCACCTATGGATTGAAGCATGATTATAATTTCATAGCCATTAGCTCTCCAATATGTTGGGAACACAAATCTAGGATGTGGCCTCATAGGAGGAGGCATTCTATTCCAAGTTTATTGAAAACTTTCATTAAAATTATGCATTATTTCTTTAGATCCTCTTTTGATTACATTAAGCTAGTGTATAAGAGAGGCATGGTCACTCTCATTTCTAAATCTTGTAGTAAAAAACACTCCAAATTCATCCCATGACATGATGCATCCACCTTATAAAGTCCTATACTATCCAAGAGACTTCCCTCTAAGGGACATGGTAAGGAGTCTATATGTAAGCTACAAAAGTTAGAGACATCTCTAATATGCTCACTAGGTGTAACATGACTCTCACCATTGAATAAGGGCACACCTTTTATGGCATTGGGAATAATAACATCATATGCTTTAATGAGAATTGGATTTTATGTATTGAAGGTGGGAAAAGCATGAGGTCTAGACATTTATTCTTTAAAATATTTAGTTTCCTCAACTTCTTCACTTTCTTGACTTCCCTAGGTAGCAAAATCTTCTTGATCTTCAAAGTGAAAAGTAGGAAGAGGATATTGAACTCCAAGGGGAATTTTAGGCTGAAAGAGTGGGTCAATGGGATTGATAACTCTTCTATAGGATGACCTTTTGATAACCATGAGTTATTAGAGAAATATTATAGTAAAATAATGGCCTTGAACCATATTTATCTTGATGGAGTTTCCCAATGTTGAGAAGCACACCAATTTATAGTTGACGTTATCAAGACCATCATTTATATTGATAATTTATCTTGAATATAAGGTCTCACTGGGAGTGCCAAAACTATTATCACCAAATCATGCACCTTAGAAGAATTTATTCAATAGTTTTATATATTTTGGAGACATTGGAACATTTATAGGTATATAGGTGTACCTATATTGGAAATGATCCTCTAGATTCAAGGGCTAGCTCCCTAGATGTATGTTAAAATGCTCTTAGCTATGCTAACTGATTAATTATGTTAAAAGGGTTAGATATTACAAAAATTAAACATACTCTAAGGAAGATACACCAAGATTTTTTCCATAAGACTATAATACTCAATCACAAAGAGACAAGGCATACAACACTAGTTTTAAGAGTCTTAGAATGCACCAACATTAGTGTTTCGATATGAAGGTGACATACATGAAGATTATCCAAAATAAGTGAAACCATAGATCAGTTTTAGCTACTAAGGCTCATTGTACACTTAGGATATATCCATACACTTAATAACACTTCATATGACCTGTTAGAATGGAATCACTTGCATCAAACATGGAAGAACTAATAGAAAGTAAGGATATATGAATATCTCTTGACCATTCTCTATATATATCTTCACATAATTTGACAAGATTATATAAAAAATCAAAATAGATTGAATTTATTGTTATAAGTCAAATTACAATGTCAAAACTAGTAAGGATTTTCCATACATGGGGTGGTTTATCTACAATGGTCAAAATGATAGCTACTTGTATAACTTTTGAGAGAGGAAAAATGAAAGAAGTCCATAGGTCACTAGTTTAGCATGAGAACTAGTTACAATGAAAGTGATATAAGTGTCAAATGGAAAATGAATTCTCTCTAGAAAAATTTCCACGTAAATGATGAAAAATTTCTCTTAAAATATTACAATGATTCTTTAGTTAGCCTTTATGAAAATGTTTCCATCATAGACCATGTTTTCAACATTTCAATGTGAACCAAGAAGGTTGACACATATTTTATGATAGTTAAAGACATTTGAATATGTTACTAACTGTGTTCTATATGATTTAATTTTACATCTATAGCTACTCATTACTTTCTTGGACTTCAATTTTTTTTACATTTAGAGGTCACTGTTCATTCTGATCTTTGATAGAGCTTTCATGGTGGCATATGGGTTTGAATAGCTCACCTTGATATAAATTTCTTGATCCTAAATAGTTGTATGTGTGGCCTTAATTTACCATTTTTCACATTCCATTTTGAAATGTGCTTGTCACCATTTGGACATGTGTTCCTCTTATCCATTTATAGACTAGTTAGATTCGACCTGTCGATCTCCTATGGAATCTCTTTGCTCTAAATTTCAATACTGATAATTTATCATTTAACTAAAATCTTAAGATCATGATATTTGGAAAAATTTAATTTGATATAAGATCCTTAACCTTTGACTCTCACTCAGAGCATCGATCTTGATCTGTATGATAAAGAAACAACTAACAATCTTGATCTTGACTTTTCAACTTTGTTCTAGCGTATGCCACATGTCGAACATGTATTGATTCTCAAGATTTGATATCAATATGTAGCCTCACATGCTTATTTCATGTGTTATCCCCTCATTATCCTTGATTATTTTAGCCTTCTCACATTATTGGATCAAGATGTATGATGTAATGCAAACCATTAGATCAACTTTGACCCACTATTTGAAACCCAATAGCTACTTCACTATCTTAAAATTAATGTCCTTGATCCCATAATTTGATGTTTACAAAAACATCATTAACATCCCATAAAATATAAAATTTTATACCTAATGGATTTCCTTTGATCTATATAAAACTTGAAATCTGTGTGATTGTATCACATTATTTAACCAACTTTGAGGATTTATAGCTTAAAGTGAAAAAATCATGGAGGGGCCAAATTTGTTGGAGATGTTCCTAAGACCAAAAACTTTGTGTCCACTTGATCCACTAGCTTTGGGAGATTTATAAGTGCATTTAAAAATGTTCAAATGAGCTCACCTATGCAATTTTATATGACACTTTGATGATGGTCTAGTTTAAAAAGGCTAAGTATGGAAATTTAGCAAATTATGTTTGAGGAGCCAACTTTGCTTATGCATAACTTATGTCTTACTTTGTTTCATGAATCAAAACAAAGTTCATATGTTTTTAAGACCAAAATAAACAAACCCATATGATAATTTTCTCTATAAACTACCACATATGTGAGATAGAACAACATCAAATTTGCCACTTGGCTCAATTTGAGATCCTTTGAAAATTGGCTAAGTATGGAAACTTAGCGAGAAATGTTTGAGAGGGCAATTTTGAACCCTCATATCTTCTCTTATGCTTAGATTCATGGCCTAAAATTTGGAACATAATAACTTGGGACTAATATTATCACAACCATATAACCAATTCTTCTTGACTCATCCACATGTGGTAATGATGATGTCAGCAAATTACCTACTCAAAATTTTTACCACTAGACCTAAATGTATAGATGAACATAATGAAGAACTAGATGAATAACATTCACTTCCATAATCATTTGAAGAATTTTTAACACCCCATAGGGTCTCTAAAAATCTATTGTTGTCCTTTAGAAATTGACAAATTACACTTTAAGTCAACTTAGTTTTAAAATCTTTTTTAAGCTGCATGATCCCTTTAGTCCACTCATTCCATCTAGAACATCTATTCATCTACTCATTTGTTATAAACCACATCCATCTGAGCACAATTTTGGTATGTGGGCCAAATTTGGCCAATAGACACCTAAGGCATTCAAATGACATAATGACTAAACTCTATCATGACCAAAGATAGAAACATATGACCTGACATCAAATAAAACTATGCACACCTTATGACATTGTAATAAGTCCCTACTTAAGATTTTTACTATAGGGGAGCTGACCCATTTTTAATTGAGGTAAAAATGGTCAATAGATACCAAAAACCAAACTCCATAGTCCATTTGAGATACCTGATTATCCTTTTTAATGTTTATAGATGATTTTCTTCTGGATATACTTGAAACATTCACACAAGACCTACTACTTACATGATGTAAGGTCTAGAGGGAGTGGTGTATAAAAAAATTCCAATAATTGACCTATATGACATATGATTTACCTTTAGACACTCATATTTATTTCTTAACTTACACCCTATGATTATAGGTGTACTAACTATCTTACAATCTTCCATCTCAATATTTTTTTGCATCTCTCTTATGTACTTGGCTTGTGAAATGAATATACCTTTTTTAGATTGAGTGATTTTCAACCCAAGAAAGAATGATAGTTATCCCTTCATGGACATCTCAAACACTTTCTTCATCACCTCTAAAATGGTCTTGGTCATGTTCTCATTATTTCTACCGAATATGATGTCATCCACATAGACAACTAATATCAATTGATGGTCATCTTTTATCTTTATGTATAGATTACTATCTTCAACTCCTCTTTTAAATCCTTGACTCAATAGATACCTATCCAACATGGCATACCAATATCTAGGAGCTTGATTTAAAACATAAAGATCCTTTTTCAATCTACAAATATAGTCCTTGGTATTTGATAGGGAGAAGCCCTTAGGTTGCTCTTTGTACACCTCTTCTTCTGAATTCCCATTAAAAAAGATAAATTTGACATCCATCTAATATACCTTGAACCCTTTGAATCTTGCATATGCTAGAAAAACTATGATGGCCTCCAATATGTATACTAGTATAAACATATCCTCGAAGTCTACCCCTCTAACTTATGCATATCCCTTGCTTACCAATCTAGCCTTATTCCTAGTGACTTCTCCATCTTCATTAAACTTATTTTTAAGCACCCATTTTGTGCCAATGACATTCTTATCTTTAGGCCTAGGACCTAATTCCTATTGTCAATAAAAATCACACCCTTATGTAGGTAATTTTAGGCCTTCATAATCTACTAAAATATATAAAAAATCCTAGGCTATGGGTGGCCTAATCAGTGGATTGAATCTCTAGATTCTAAGGGCTAGCTCTCTTTGGTGTATCAATTAGGATCTTTTTTCTACACTAAAAATTGTCAAGAAAAGGGATGAAATAAAATTAATGTAAAAATCTGATCTAATGATGGTGATACACCTAAATTTGGTTGATCCACTCAATTTGAGCTTCTAAAAACACTAATTAGACAATGGAAAACACTGAGTTTTTAACTCCAAATGACCCCTACACATCAATATTTCATGAAAATGTTTTATATTATGATCAAATCTCAAGGGAAATGATGGAATAGGTCAGATTCAATTCACTAACCATCCACCTATATCCACTATAACTTTATCCAAAAGATATTAAACACAAAACATGACTTACATAATTTGATCAACTAGTAACTAGGTAAGAATCATGACTTGACAAGGAAGAAAATTATATCACATATGAAAATCACTGACATAAATAAACTATACCATCACCTTGGAGTCTAAAAACTATCCTTATATTAATCTAAAAAGGTTACAAAGCACAAATTTTGGTAGTGTGTGGTCTTGCCAAAAATAGGGATTAATATCTCAAAATGGCTAGAAAAGCCAACTTATATAGAAAAGCATACACAAGCCAAGAGATTGGCACTAAAAATAGAGGAGGAGATCAATCCAAATTTTTATATCTAAAGATAAAACAAACTTTTAATAAATACATTTTTATCTTTTATCTTACATGAAAATCTCTTTGGAATTCAAAAAGAATGGTGAGCTCAAGTTTGAGTTAAAACCTTCATCATGCATGATGATATGCCAATCTCTAAATATAAACTCCACCTAAACTACCTAAAATAAGAGAACAATCTCATTTGCATGAAATCAATGCCAAAACAAAATTTATAACTCTACTTAAATTGATGAAAATGTTGAAATCCTTCAATAAGATAAACAAGAGGACATACATGACTTATCAACTAATCAAAGTGCAAGACTAGTCAACTCAAGAACTAAAGCATGCATGAAATTTCATGTTGGCATAAAAGGGATAAGGTATACCCAAGTTTTACAAGTCAAAATTTTTCATGGAAATCCATGCCATAATGTTAGACTAACAAATCTACTTGAAGTTGAGCTAGAAGTGCCTGAAAGGCTCAGATTGCATGAAAACCAAGGAGAAACATGACTTGTCAATTATTCAACCCAAGTGTAAGGTTTAGTCAACTCTAAGTTACTCCCTTTTACATGAAAATATTTAGAAGATTTATAATCATACATGAAATCTATGTCAACTCCTTGGATATCCATTAGTTTCTTGCTCTCATGCATATATTCCTTTGGCCTAGTTCTTTTGATCTTTTATCCTTTTCCATCCCTATTTATTTCTATGGGCTTATTTGTATCAAGCATTTGTTTATCTTCTTTCCTTATAGAATTTTTTTGGCCTTTCTACTTGGTCACTTGGTTTTCAACATTTTCCTTTCTGTTACTTTCCATGGACTTCTTGTTCATGGCTATTTGTTCATTTCCTTTGGGATTTATTTATCTTCTTCCCCTTCATATTTTTCTATCCTATCTTTTCCCTTCAGAAAAATTGTCCACAACCTTTTCCTTCTATCTTTCCCTACAAGTAACTTATCTAAAATAATTCTTTTACATAATTTATCTGAAAGAATTCTTTTAAAAAAATTCAATGGACTATTCTTTTGGACAAATTGTTTGAAGGAATTCATGTCCTCAAATTTCCTAATATGGTCCTTAGAATTTTGAAATACCCCTTTGGGTTTTCAAAAATGTCCCTTCAGACTTTTTGTGCATCCCTTTGGAGTTTGAAAATGGACTTTCCTGAAGTGAACGTGCCCTTTGGGTTTTTTCAAAATAAACCTCTCAGTCTTTTTGTAAGTATCCTCTCAGACTTCTTAGAAATGAATTTCTTGAAGGGAAAGTGTCTTTCAAAAAAAATATTAGAGCCTTCTTGAAATTATCCCTTCAATAAAGTTTTAATGATCCCTTAAATTAAATGAAATGGACCTTTGATAAAAAGTGACCCTTTGAAACTTTTGTGAATGACCCTTTGAGAACTTTGAATATCCTTTCGAGAATTTTGAAAATGACTTTCACGAAGGGAAAGTGCCCTTCAGATCTTTTGGAATTGACCCTTCATAAAATTTGTAATGGTCTCCTTTGTCTTTGAAAGTGCCTTTTTTCAAAGGGAAGATACCCTTCAATTTTTCTATAAATTACCATTTATAAGTTTTGTAACAGTTCACTTACCCTTTGGAATTCTTGAAAGTGTCCTTTTGGAAAAATGAGAATGGTCTTTCAGAAAACTTGATAATGTCCTTTTTATTTCCAAAGTGTCCCTTAGGCTTTTTCCAAATTACCCTTTGGGAAAGTTGTAAGGTACCTCTTGCTCTAGAAAAGACCCTTTATAAAAATTTCAAAGGTCCACTTGCCCTTTAGAATTCTTCAAAGTGTCCTTTTGGAAAATTTCAAAAGTACCCTTGAGCTTTGTTTAATAGATCATGTCCTCCAGAAAATTCCTTAAAAAAATTTACAATGGACCCTCAAAACCTTTTCTTTGGATAGAATATCTAAATCAATCCCTTTGGAAAAGATGTTAAGTCCATTGGCTATTTGAAAAAAACCCTTCAGATAATTTGAATAAGCCCAATTCCTTTGGTTAATTGAAAAGTCCATTTTAATGATACATGTCCTTCAGGATAACTATTGAAAATGGACCCTTTTTTGAAAGGAAGGAGCCCTTCAAAAAAACTACAAAGACCAAGTTTTGTTATTGCTTCAAAAAGGCATGTTTATGCAAATTTTTGAATGATAGAGGTGACAATTTGACCTAAAAGGTCAAAATTGTCAACATTTTGGTGACTCAACTAGGAAGCATACCTATTGTTCTTGAGAACCAAACCATATACATGGCATTTTAAATCATAAAACAATGGTAAATCTGGTTCATAATTATAGTTACAACCTTTGATTTTAAATAAAACAACCTTCATCCTCCAACAATAAGAAAGAAAACACACAAAATAAGAAAATCTAACTAAGTAAAGAAAATGTGAAAACAAGCACTTATTTGGGACAAAATAGAACTAAACTAATGTTATTGAAAGACAGTTGGAGGAAATAAAAACAAACTATATACAAGGAACTTTTCTCTTTAGTAGCAATGTTTTAAATGTATCCCATTTACTAGGATTGGAAGCTCATCACCATCCATCTTTGCAAGTTGGAAGGCATTGTGGGATTTGAAGCTAGATATTATGTATGAGACACTCCAAATGGAATTAAAATTTGTGTGTCTTACTAGTTGAGCTCTATCCTCATCCCACTTGAGGACCAAATCTCCTTCTTTAAAACTTTTTGAAGAAGCTCCTTTATAAAAAGTTCTCTTCACTTGTGCTTGATGAACTTACATGGATATCATGGACTAATTTCTTGTCTCTTCCAACTCCATAAGCTTATCATACCTGATCTCTATAGGCTCATTCTCCAATATCTCAAGTTCATGCATTATTTCCAAAGTAGGAAATTCAAGAAAAATGGGTGACAGTGCTTCCTTACCATATACCAGCTTGTATGAAGAGTTGGCTATTGATATTTTTTAAGTGATCCTATCAGCCCATAGAGATGAATTCAACTTGAGATTCCATGACCTCTAACTGTATTCAATAGTCCTTATGATATTTAATAGGTTATTATTCATAGATTCATTAAGGCCATTGCCTTATGGATAATATTTTAATGAAGTGCTAAGATAAATTCCATGTTGGACAGCCCATTAGATGATCCTATTTCCCACAAAAGCCATTGTATTATTATAAATAATAGTTGAAATAACTCCAAATCTAGTAAGCAAACCTTCATAGAAATCTAGAACATTAGTTTTGTTTGCTTTTTTCAATGCCACTGCTTCCATCCAACATGTGAAGTAATCTATAGTAGTTAGAAAATATTTGTCCTAAACTTGAAGGAAGATTTACGAGACCAATAAAGTCCAACCCCTATTATACAAAGGGTTGGTACATCACAAATTGGTTGAAGAGGTAAGGCTACAAGTTTCACTTTTCCTACAAACATAACACACTATTTGTACTTTCTTACCCATGCATGGAAATCACCAAATATACCAGGCCAATAGTATCCACCTCTCATGATCTTAAGGGATGTATTTCTTGAAAAAAAATGTCCACCATGTCCATCATGGAATTCTTCAAGCAATCTCTAAGTTTGGCTTGGTTGTATACATCTTAACAACATGCCATTGATATATTTATTAAATAAAACACCATCAATACACAAAAATGGAATTGACTGAAACCTGAAATATCTTATTTTTAAATCACTTAGATGAGAGAGATAAATATCATCTTGTAGATATCCTACCAAGTCATGAAACTAGCTGGAAGATGAGGTATGACTAGCTGTAACCTCTTCATCATTTGACACCAAAACAACCTCATTAGTCTCTTGCAAGTCTTGAGATAGATGCTCACAAATTCATTTACCTATAATTAGCTTTATGACCTTAATTTACACATCATATTACATTACCTTAGTTATCCAACTAGCTCTCTTCTCATTTATATCTTTGTTCAAAATAAACTCCTTGATGTTTGGATGAGAAACCATTAGGTGTATTTTATTGTTAAACAATAAGTATCTAAAATTTTTAAGAGACCTTATAATTAAAATCACATGTTTTTCAATAAAAGAGTACCTTATTTCATATTATTCCAAGCCTTGACTAAATAAATCTATTGGCTTCTCAAAAGCCTCAATATTTTGTTGCATAAGAATGCCTGAAATGGTGCCCATGTTAGCATAAGTATACAAAAAGAAAATTTTTATGAAATCTAGATTTATAAGTGTAGGAACACTATCTATGTCTTTCTTAATATATTCAAAACTTTATATTCATTCTTTATACTAGCTAAAGCTCTAATTATTCTTTAGCATGGCTATATGTGGCTTAGCTAGAATGGAAAAATCTAAAATATATCTCCTTATGAAGTTGATTTTTCCAAAGAATATTTGCATAGATTTTTTGTGCTTAGGTAAGGAGAGTGCAACAATTTAGTCTACCCTTATAAATATAAGTTTAAACCATGCTTTGAAACAACATGTTCAAGAAGCTTACCTTCATGAATTGAGGAAGACACACTTTTTGGGATTTAGAGATACCCCAAATTGTCTACACCTTTTGAACACTTGCTTGAGATGAACCATGTGATCCTCCAAACTCTTTAAAAATATTGTTATATCATCCAAATAAACAATTAAAAAATTGTTAAGGCCTTGAAATGCCATATCCATAGCTCTCTGAAAGGTTGCTCTAGTGTTTGATAAACTGAATGGCATATTTCTATATGCAAACATCCCCCACTTGGTTGTGAAGGATGTATTAAATTTGTCCTCTTCTTTGACCAAAATCTGATTTTAGCCACTATATCCATCCAATTAATAAAACCTTTCTAAACCTACAACTGGTTATAAAATTTGTTTTATTGATGGCAATGGATAATGATCTTTAATTAAATTCTTATTCAAATCATGGAAGTCAACACACAATCTACTCTCACCATTCTTCTCCCATACTAAAAAAAGTTTTTCCACCCAAATTGATTTATTTATTCGAAATATAATAGATGATTCTATGAGATTGTGAAGATTATCTCTCATCAAAGGCTCAAGATTTGGATTGATGGGCATTTGTATTTGTTTCACTAGTCTAGTCTAAGCCTCTAACTCAATGGTGGGTTGAGCTAAACATCCATCAAATCCCTTGAGATCATTATATTTCCAAGTAAATATATCAGCAAAACTTGTTCATAACTCAATGAAAGCTTCCTTTTTTGAATGAGTTCATACCTTACCCAACTTTAAATTTTTACCAATTACAATCTCTACATTGGCATAGTGCTCTTCTTTTGTTGACAAAGATGACTTCTCCTTCTTTAACTCATAATCACCACTAAAAATGTTTTAAAATATGACTAGTCCCTTGGGTATCTTAATTATTTTTAGTTGCACAACCTGATCACCATATTGTTGTGAATACTTTGATTGGTTTCTTCAAGAAAACTCAGCCTCCTCCTTTAAAAATCTCACAATTTTATTGTCATATTCGAATACCTAAAAATTATAATTATTATCTATAATATAAGGCCTTATAACCACCTTTATATGTGACTTAATTTTCTCAATTTTTACATCAGCTGGGATACTAAATTGTACCCTGATGAAAGCCAACCTATCTGCATGTTTAATCTTATCTCTTGGTATTGCCTGAATGTTAAAATCTTGAAAATACTCAAGTAATTACAATAATCTATGATTATAAGATTAAATTAAAAAAATTACATACATTTAAAACTTTTACTTGATTAATTATAAGTTCACTATCACCAAAAACTTTCAAGGAATTGACATTCATCTTTCTAGCCCACTACAAACTCTGAACTAGTGCCTCATACTCTGCAACATTATTTAAAAAACCAAACTAAAAATTAATATAATAGAAATAAATTTTATTTTTAGGATAAAACAACATCATTCCACCTCTAGTATCATGTTTATTTCTTGATCCATTAAAGTACAATTTCCATAAACCTTCATTAGATTCATCACCCTTAACCATGGCTAGAATTGGTGTATCATTTTCATGAAGGCATTACACACCAAGTAAATAATATTAAATCATATTATAAGGACCATACTAATGAAAATTATAATCCCACTCATCAATAAATAAATTTTTAACTCCATTCAAAGGTGATCCATTTTCTACTTCACTAGTTTCTAGTACCTCATCCGAGATGATAAAGTTGGTATGCACAACACTTAGAATATATGGATCCATATAAAAATGTGTAATAGGCTAAAAATTAATTGTTACCTTGGTATCATACCTAGTTATAAATATAAAATAAGTCTAATTAGTTGATAAATATCCCCCAATATTTGAGGTGAAGTCCCTTGAAAGGCACATAACAAAGTAAGGAGGTAAGTCTACCATAACAACACCATGTTGAATGGTAACATTGGGACAAGCATTTAATGTAAATTTCAGATATTTGATGATGCCTACCATATTTTTTTTTGAACCATCCAACTACAATGCTCTTTTATTTTTTGGCTCATAAACAAGGTTGAGCTTGTCTATAATCTATTTAGGCATGACTATACTACTAGCTCCACTATCCACCATATAGTTATGAACCAAAGTATCACCTACTATAAAATAAAGGTATAAAGAAGGATTTTAATTTGTTTTTACCTCAGTTATATCCACCTTTTACATATTTTTTACTTTTTGTACTTGTTTCTTAGTTGGTTGATCTAAATTAGTTAAGACAACTTCTTTCCCAACCAGTTTTGGAGATAATTTGAGAGTTGAAAGCTCTTGGATGAGCATATATTTTTGTATTGGAATGGAAAGAGAATCCCACATGTTAATTATGATATTAAACTTATTCGTTTAATACACTATACTGAAATGAGATCCACTAACCTTTGGTTTCCCTTTTTGAAGCACTAGCTATTCACGAATTAGAGGTAGTTGATAAACTTTACTAACCTCTATATTCTAAATTTTTTGAGTTGTAGGGTTATAAAATTGTTACTTTTCACTCTTATAAAAAAATTTAGGAGTAATTTAAGATTTTTTCACCTCCTATAGCTCATCAATGTCTCTTATTTTATCTCTAGTTATAGTTATAACTTGACCACTTGAATTGTTAGTTTCAACACCATGAGTAAAAGCAACATGATCATCCACTTGCCAATTTACATTAATGGCATCAAGATGCCATTTAAATTTTTAATTCTCTCCTTGTGATGTAAAAATTGAATCTTGGTACTAACCTCCTTGAAAATAAAACTCTTCTTGTGTCATTTGTGGCATGGTGATGTTTTGTGATACCAAGGCTTAGTTTTGGGCATCATTGAGATTTGAGGGCTGCCAACCTAAGTCCTACACCAAGTTGTTTTGAGGTGGGGAGGTAACCATGGAATTTTAAGTGTAAAGATAATTAGGATCAAGGGTAGCATATGGATTAGCTAGAGTTATGGCTCCTTGTGTTTGATAAGGTGGTATATTCTCTCTAAAACCTTGATAAGGAGTCATTTGATCTTTGAAGGGATGACAGGTGGTATAATTTTTATATTGATAGGGATTATTTGCCTAAAATTATTACCTCTTGAGTTGTAATAATTCATTCCCAAAGGATTACAACAAGCCTTTCAACTCTCCTATCTCACTAGCTTAACTAGTAGGGGTTGCAATTGGAGCTTGAGGTGATGGAATAAGAGCCAAAGATGGAATTTGAAGAACTTGGGGAAATTGAGGGGATGGTATAGAATTAAATTATAGGAATATAGGAATTTGAGATCTTGGATAAATCTTACAAGCTTTTATCAAACTATTCTCTACCCTTATTTCAACCTCATAAACATATGATAAAGTAGTACCACCCATTGACTGTATGATCACACTAATGTTAGAGTTAAGGGCTAAGAAATAGTATAAAAATGCATATTTTTGAAATTTCCTAATCAATGCATGTATCCTAGTCCATGTATTTTGGAATTTGAGGTTAAAATCAAACATGAACTCATGAGGAGCTCTCACTATGGCAGTTAATTGTTAAACCAAAGAGAGGTGATCAAATTTATCTTCAAATTGCTTGACTAAGGCTACACCCAATTCATACTAAGTAAAAATGGAGTTTAGTGGGAGGTTTTTATACCACTACACACTTTTACTTTGAAGGAGGTAGTAATTAATCTAATATCAACATTATCTTCAACAATATTATGGATTGAATAGAGATTAGCAACATCTTAGATATTCTCAATAGCGGTTGTTCAATTTTCTCTTGAGAAGAATGGGATGATCTTGAGGGTAGATATAAGAATGTCATCAAACTAGGATAAATTCAATGGGATACCTATATTGAATGGAATAAATATCTAGTTTCAGATGTCCATTTTGATAGTGGGGATTGTAGTGATTAGAATAGTAGGATAACCAGGAGACAACTACTATTTATGAGGATATGGTTTTTCCTACTAAACCTTGCTCTTTTATAAGATGTAGAAGGTAAATAAATTAATTAAAAATGAATACCTTTACTTGTCGACCTTGTAGTAGCCTTTAATATGAATGAAATGCTTGAATGATGTTATAAACTCTATAACATGAAGAATATTTAGCTTGTGATGAAGATATATGTTCCCCTCTACTGAAAATGCTTCTCCTTAGCTTCAAACTTCTATGATGCCAAGGAATATTGGTCCCATTGGGTGTGCCAAAAATAATTGTCAATCAAACTTACACCCTTGTGAAGGTATTTTTAGGCCTTCAAAGTCTATTGAAACATGGAAACAATCCTAGGCTATGGGTGGCCTAATTAGTGGATTAAATCTCTATATTCTAAGGGATATCTCCCTTTGGTGTATCAATTAGGATCTTTGTTCTACACTACAAACTATTGTGAAAAGGGAAGAAAGAAAACTAAAATAAAAATCCTATCTAATGATGGTGATAAACCTAAATTTTGGTTGATCCACTCAATTTGAGCTTCTAAAAACACTGATCAAATAATAATAAAACACTATGTTTTTAACTCCAAATGACCCCTACGCATCAATATTTCATGAAAACATTATATATTATGATAAAATATCAAGGGAAATGATGGAATAGGCCTAATTCAAGGCACTAACTAGCCACTTATATCCACATTAACTTAACCAAAAGATATTAAACACAAAACATGACTTGCATAATCTGATCAACTAGTAACTAGGTAAGAATTAGGACTTGACAAGGAAGAAAATTGTATCACATATGCAAATAACTAACATAATTACACTATACCATCACTTTCGAGTCTAAAAATTATCCTTTTATTAATCTAAAAAGGTTACATATCACAAATTTTTGTAAAGTATGGTCCTGCCAAAAATAGAGATTGATATCTCAAAATGGCTAGAAAAGCCAACTTATATAGAAAATCATACATAAGCCAAGAGGTTGGCATTGAAAATAGAAGAAGAGATCAACCAAGTCTAACTTGTGCTATCCAAAGATAACATAACCTTCTAATAAATAAATTTTTCTCTTTTATCTTGAATGGAAAGATTGTTGGCATTTGAAAGGAATGGTGAGCTCAAGTTTGAGTCAAAATATTCATCATGCATGATGCTACACCAATCTCTAAATATAAACTACACTTGAAGTACCTAGAACAAGAGAATAATTTCCTTTGCATGAAATCAATGCCAAAACTAAATTTAAAATTCCACTTGAACTACTGAAAACATTGAAAGCCTTCAATAAGATAAACAAGAGCACATGCATGACTTGTCAACTAAACAAAGTGCAATACTAGTTAACTCTAGAATTGAAGCATGCATGAAATTCCATGTTGGCATAGAAGGGATGAGGTGGATCCAATTTTGACAAGTCAAACTCTTTCATGTAAATCCACACCACAATCTTGGACTAAGAACTTTGCTTGAATCTGAGTTGGAAGTGCCTAAAAGGCTCAGATTACATGAAAACTAAGGAGAAGCATGACTTCTCAACTAGTCAACCCAAGTGTAAGGTTTAGTCAACTTCAACTTACTCCCTTTTACATGAAAAGATATTGAAGATTGAGAAGCATACATGAAATCTATGTCAACTCCTTAGATAACCATCGGTCTCTTTCTCTCATGCATGTATTCCTTTAGGCTAGTTCTTTCAACCTTTTGTCTACTTCCATCCCTATTTATTTCCACAAGCTTATTCATATCAGGCATTTGTTTCTATTCTTTCCCTATAGAATTATTTGTGTTGGCCTTTCTACTTGGTCACTTGGTTTTTGGAATTTTCCTTTTTGTTACTTTCTATGGACTTATTTTTCATGGCTATTCCATCATTTTCCTCAAGCTTTGACCACAAGATATAACCTTTTCATGAAATATTAATGCATAGGGGTCATTTGGAGTTAAAAAATCAATGTTTTTTATTGTCTAATCAATGTTTTTAGAATCTTAAATTGAGTTGATCAACCAAAATTCAAGTGTATCACCATCATTAAATAGGATTTTTCCTTCAATTTTCTTTCTTCCATTTTCTTAGCAGTTTGTAGCATAGAAAAAATATCCTAATTGATACACAAAAGGGATCTAGCCCTTAGAATCTACATATTCAATCCACTAATTAGGCCACCCATAGCCTAAGATTGTTTCCATGTTTTAGTAGACTGTGAAGGCCTGAAACTACCTTCACAAGGGTACGAGTTTGATTGATAACTATTAGAGATGTGGAAATATAATGCCTCATTTTATTTTAATAGAAAATCCAAAAACCTATAGTTGCTATAGGAAACCTATGATGAAACCTATAGTGGTTGGAGGCAACCTATAGGTGAAAACCTATAGTTGCTATAGGAAACCTATAGATGAAACATGTAGTGTCTTTAGGAAACTTGTATGTGAAAGCCTACAATTATTGTAAGAAACTTATAGGTGAAGACTATAGTTGTTGTGGGTAGCCTATTGATGAAACCTATAGTGGTTATGGGCAACCTATAAGTGAAAACCTATAGTTGCTATAGGCAACCTATAGGTGAAGACTATAATTTCTAAAGGATTTTATATATAATTAAAAATTACATATCTTGACTCATGTTAAAGGCTTATATATAAGTGATATTATAAATTAACAAGAATATGTTAATGTCAAATTTTATTCCTAATGTCTTGGATTAATATAAGAACTGTGTGGTCATGGTTACATTGGTTGTGGATTTGTTTTGGTAGAGCCATGAAGGTTTGTTGTTAATGATGCTTTAGTATGCATTGATTAAATGTAGGAAAAACTTGAAGATAGTCAGATGATGATTTATCAATAGCCCGTGCATCATTGTCATAGCTGTATGACTATTTAAAGTAGTTTGTTTTTAATATCTATAAAATATTGTAATTGCAAGAAGTTGTAATATATTTTTACTTCCTTATTATGCAAGGAAGTTGTAAAAAATTATAATAGAAGGAAGTTATAATAGATCTATACTTCCATATTCTATAATAAAGTTTTAATAGATTATAACTATAAGAGGTTAGAACACATTTTGTACTTCTTTATTTTTAGTGGTCATCCCTTTAAAAGTGGGAAAAGAGGCAAAACTAGTATGTAGATGTGAATTATAGATAAACCAAAAAAAAGGGTGAGAATGTAGTTGTGTATTAATTGATAGAAAGAGAAAATTATCTTCATAAAAAGGTGTTGCTAGAGTTCTCTCATACAAAGATTGAGGGGCAGGAAGTGCTAGGAACTTGTATAAATTCCTTTGGAAGTTTAAATAGAAGGATTGTTAAGTTTATTGGTAGATGTACCCCAACATTTGGGTGAACCACGTTAAATACTTTGTTAGTATTTTTGTATGTTGTTTTTCAACATCTCTTATTTCTCTATTTTATGCATGTATTTATTATTCCATATTTATTTGTTTAACTTGGAAGTACATGTTTAAATTATTTTTAATCTATGGGTTAAAAAGTATATTTTGATATAGATTTGTAAATTCAATTATTCTAATCTAGGCAATTGAGTAATATTGTGTGTAATATAATCTTGAAACTTTCTATATTTAACCCAACAAGTGGTATCAAAGCCATCTTTGTGTAGTTTTGTGTACTATTTTGAAAGTTGTAAATCTCTATAAGATCTTAGACTTAGATAAATATCTTCTCAAGTGAGAGATCTTGAACAATGGTAGATGATGAAAGAAGAGTGGTTGATAAGTGTAATGGATAGAATTTTATTCTATGGAAGATGTAGATGATTGAATATATATATTAAAAGGACCCCTATCTACTACTTATAAAAAGGCAAAAGGATAGAGAAAGAGAATAGGTGAGTAATGGAATGTATTCAATAGAAAATATTTGGGAGCCATAAAGCTCTACTTGGGAGGAAGTGTTACCTCCAATATATCTGAAGAAATAACTATAGAATAACTTATGACCACCTTATGCAAGTTGTATGAGATGCCTTCAGTAGAAAAAAAGGTGTATCTAATGAAGAGGTTATTTAACTTAAAAATGAATGATAATTCAAGTGTAGCTAAACATCTGAATGATTATAATACTATTACAAATCAGTTGACTTCTTTGAAAGTGAAACTAGATGAAGTCAATGTCTTGTTGTTACTATGTTCCCTGCCTGAATCTTGGAATAATCTTGTGATGGTTGTGAGTAACAATGTGTCTGGGAGCAATACTCTTAAAACTGAGGATGTTGTTAGTGTCATAATCTCTAAATAAATGAGAAGGAAGACATCTGGTGAGACTTCAATAAGTAATGCACTAAATGTTGAATCCAGAGGGAGATAAAAGAATAGATAGAGGAGCAAGAGTGATGGATCAAAGGGAAGATATTTATCTTCTAAACATAGATCCAAGTTTAAAGGAAGAAAATTTATATGATAGAACTATGGAAAGTTTGGCCATATGAGAAATTAGTGTTGGGATCTTAAAAATAATCACAAGGAACAACTAAATAACAATAATAACCAAGATTTAAATATTGCCTCAAGTGATACTACTATTATGTATCAATATGCTTTAGTTTTGTCATGTGATACAAAGGTTGAGTCATGGGTGATTGATTCAGGGGTATATTTTCATTCTACTTTCAATCCCAAGTATTTTAAAAACTATGTAAGTAGCAAGTTTGGCCAAGTTTTCTTGGGAGACAATGAACCCTATGATATTGTTGGCAAAGGGTCAGTATATATCAACCTACATAATGGAAATGAATGGATACTGAAAGAAGTAAGACATGTGCCAAGTCTTACCAAAAAACTTATTTCTATAGGTCAATTGGTAGAAAATGGATGTACTATTGCTTTTAATGTAAAATCCAGGAAGGTAACAAAACATAATCTTGTTATAGCTAGAGGGAAAAAGGAAGTCACACTGTATTTGAGTAATTACATTATTGATTATAATATTACATTATTTTCTACTTCTAATCTAGAAAATAATTGATGGCATTCAAGATTGTGTCATATGAGTCAGAAAGGTATGAACATTTTACATAAGAAAGGGAAGTTAGTATACTTAAAGTCTATTAATTTAGATTTATGTGAACATTGCATTTTTGGTAAACAAAATAAAGTTTATTTTTTGAAGGTTGGGCCTGAAAGAAAACAAAAAAAATTAGAATTAATACATTAAATTTTTTGGGGACTAGACCTTGTACAATAATTGGGGGGCTCAAAGTATTATGCTACATTTATGGATGATGCAACTCATAAGATGTGGGTTTATTGTATTTGAAATTAGTATGATGTATTTATAACCTTTAAAATTTGGAGAGCACTTATAGAAAATGAGTCAAACATGAAGCTAAAATTCTTAAGATCTCATAATGGAGGTGAATACACCTCAAAATAATTTTGGAACTACTGTGCACAAGAAGCAATCCTAAAAGAAGCAACAGTACCTTAGACTCCTCAACAAAATGGGGTAAGTGAGAGAATGAACCAAACAATTATGGAGAGAGATAGAAGTATGAGACTCCATGCTAGTTTGCCCCTAATTTTAGGTAGATGTGGTTCATAATATTGTTTGTTGATTAACATAGGACCATTTAGTGCTTTAGATGGTGAGATTCTTGAGGAATCTTGGATAGGTAAAAGTGTTTCCTACTCTCATTTAAAGGTTTTTGGTTGTGAAGCATTTGTGCACATTTATAAAGAAAATAGAAATAAGTTGGATGCTAAATCAATGAGTTTTACTTTCATTGGATATGGTGATAGCTCATTTGGTTATCACTTTTGGCATTTAGATGATAGAAATATTGTGAGATCATATGATGTGATATTTAATGAAAGTCTGATGTATAGGGATCAACTTGCAGAAAAGAAAGTGGAAAGTCCACTTGGTAAATAAAATCTTGTCATAACTCCAAGTGTATTTGGAGAAAGAAAAGAGAAATTACATAATACTCCATTTACCTCTATAGAATCAGAGAATGGGAATAGGGTCATTAATGACCCAATGGAGTCTTCTGAGAATATTGGGCCAAGAGAAGATCAAAGTGAACCAATCACACCTATGGTAAGGAGGTCAACAAGAGTAATTAAACCTCTTGATAGATATTCTCCATCTTTATTATATTTGTTACTAACTGATAGTGGGGAACCTAAATCATTTTTAGAAGCTAAGTAGGACAAATATTGTGTGCAATGGGAAAAGGGCATGAAATTAGAATTAGATGCCTTGAAACATAATAAAACATGGGGATTGGTGGATTTTCCACTTGATAAGAATGCACTACAAAATAAATGGGTTTTCTATTTAAAAGAAGATGAGAGTGGGTAGAAAACATACAAAGTAAGGCTTTTTGTTAAAGGCTTTACACAGAAGGTTAGAATTGATTACTCAGAGATATTTTCTCCTATTGTTGAAATTACCTCAATAAGAATTGTATTAAGTATTGTTGCTTCTAATTATCTTCACTTAGAACAAATGGATGTGAAGACAACATTATTACATGGAGATTTAGGAGAGTAGGTTCATGAGTAACCTTGGTAAGCAACACTGGTTAATAGTATAGTGTATTTTAAAATATTTATGTGGAACCTCTAGTATGTGTTTATTTTTTGAAGGTTATAATAGTGTGTTGCAAGGTTTTGTAGATAGTGACATGGTAGGTGATTTGGATGGTAGAAGGTCTACCACTGGATATATTTTCATAGTTGGAGGTACTATAGTCTCATGGGTTTTTAAGCTATAGAAAGTTATACTTTCTCCCACTGAGGCTAAATACATTACTTGCATTGAATCAAGTAAATCATTTTTATGGTTAAGTAGATTTATAGAGGTGTTGGGAGTCAATAAAGTAGGGTAATATCTATATTTTTATAGCCAAAGTTTTATTCACCTAGCTAAAAAAATTTCTTTTCATATAAGGACAAAGCATATAGAGCTTCATTACCACTTCATACGTATAATTTTGGAAAGTGGGTAGTTCAATCTAAAGAAGATTCACTTAGAGGAGAATCCTGTAGATATGCTTGCTATGGTAATTATAGTAATGAAGCTGAGGACACACTCAAATTTTGTAGGACTTCAACCATGAGCTTGAAGAAGAATAAATTAGTAGTTATGAGTTTAAGTGGGAGGTTGTAGAAGTTGGTATTATGGACTTATGTCTCCAAGTGGGATATTGTTGGAGATGTGGAAACATAATGCGTCATTTTATTTTAATAGAAAAGCCTAAAACCTACAATTTATATAGGTAGACTATAGAAAAACCTTATAGTTTCTATGAGTAGCTTGTAGATGAAACCTATAGGTGAAAAATTGTAGTTGTTATGGGAAGACTGTAGATGAAACCTATAGTGGCTACAGGGAACTTGTAGTTGAAAACATGCAATTGTAATGGGCAACCTATAGGTGAAGACTATAGTTACTATGAGTATCATATAGATGAAACATGCAGTGGCTTTGTGAAACCTATAGGTGAAAACTTGTAGTTGATATAGGTAACTTACATGTGAAGACTACATTTGCTACGAGAAACCTATAAGTAAAAATTCTATAGCTTGACTAGTGCTATGGTCTCTTATATATAAGTGTTTTTGTAAATTGACAAGAATAGGTTAATGTCAAATTTTAGTCCTAATGTTGTGGATTGATATAAGCACTGTGTGGTTATGGTTACATTGGCCATGAAGGTTTATTGTTAATGATGTTCTTGTAGGCATTGATTGAATGTAGGGGAAACTTGAGGATGGTCAGATGATGATTTGTCAATAGCCTATGCATCACTATCATAGTTGTATGACTATTTAAATTAGTTTGTTTTTAATATCTATAAAATATTGTAACCATAAGAAGTTGTAATAAATTTTTACATCCTTATTATGCAAGGAAGTTTTAACAAATTGTAATAGAAGGAAGTTGTAATAGATTTATACTTCCTTATTCTGTAAGGAAGTTATAACATATTTTAACTAAAAGAAGTTAGAATAGATTTTTTACTTTCTTATTTTTAGTGATCATCCCTTTAAAAGTGGGAAAAGAGGTAAAAATAGTATGTAGATGTGAATTATAGATAAACAAAAAAATGTGAGAATGTAGTTGCATAGTCACTAATAGAAAGAGAAAATTATCTTCAAACAAAGGTGTTGGTAGAGTGATTTGATATAGAGATTGAGTGGTAGTAAGTGCTAGGCACTTGTATATATTCCTTTAGAATTTTGAATAGAAGAATTGCTAAGTTTCTTGGTGGACGTAGCCCAACATTTAGAAGAACCACATTAAATACTGTGTCATTATTTTTATATGTTGTTTTTCAAAATATCTTATTTCTCTATTTTTTCATGTATTTATTATTACATATTTATTTATTTAACTTTCAAGTACATTTTTAGATTATTTATAATTTTTGGGTTATAAAGTAGATTTTGATACAGATTTGTAAACTCAATTATTTTGATCTAGGCAATTGAGTAATACTATATGTAATAAAATCTTGAAACTTTCTATATTTAACCCAAAAAAAAATAGTTCCCAAGTCTCATTATTCTCTATTTTTCTAACTCCTCATTCATATCACCTATCCAAAATTTGTCTTTGATTTCTTCTATAATATTCTTAGGTTTAATATTAGATAATATAGTAGCATTCTCTTTATTTAGATTACTTACCAATCTTATCCTTGTTTTCATACCTACATTATTGTTGTTAATGATTTGAGATTCATGATGATCTCTTTGAATCTATCTTGAGGGGCATTTTGAGTCCTATCTCTCAGCTTCTTCTTCTTTCTCATCAACATCTATAGTTTCCTCTTCATTTTTTAAGTCTATATTCTCTAAATCATCCTTTGACTGTGAGTGTGATTTCCTTATCTCATCAATCTTCACATTGGTTCTTTCCACTATCTTCTATAACCTTTTGTTATGACATCTATAGGCTGAGATCATTGATGAGTTCTTAAGAATATACCTTCATTAGATCTAAAATCAAACTTTCCTAAGTCTACATCATCTCTTTTGATGAAAAATTTGCTCCCAAACACTCTAAAGTGTTCCACATTAGCAGGTCTACCTTTCCACAATTCATAAGGAGTCTTATTACCATTAGTCCTTATCTTTCCTCTATTTAAAATGTAGACTATAGTGTTTACTACCTATCTCTAATATCCATAAGATAATATAGACTCATTTAACATGGTTCTATCCATCTCTTGAATTGTTCTATTCTTTTTTTCCACTACCCCATTCTACTAAGGTGTCTTAGCTATTGAAAATTGTCTCCTTATTTTATGAACCTCCCATAAGTCATCAAACTCATTAGATTAAAACGTTCCTCCTTTTTTAGATCTAAGGCACTTGATTTTCCCATTATTCTCATTCTCAAAAAGATCCTTGAATGCCTTGAACTTGTCAAGATCTTCTGTCTTTTCTTTTAAGAATGCTACCCAAGTCATTCTTATGTAATCATTTATGACTAACATGAAGTAGCTACCTCCTTAAATTATTTGAATTATTTTAGGCCCATAGAGATCAATGTTTATTAACTCCAAAGGTCTTGTAGTAGAGTAATCCTTAGACTTGAAACTTCTTCTAGTTTACTTACCATGTTGACATGCCTTGTAAAGTATGTTTGTAGGTTTGGTGATCTTAGGCATGTTATTTAGAAACTTCTTATTTCTTATCTTGATTGGATTGTCAAATTTTAGTTGACCTAAAATTATATTCCATATCCAAATTTCATCCATCTTGATCATAAAGCATCTCTCCTTCTTGATCTCATTCAAGACATATAGATTGTTCTCATTCCTCTTAGCATTGGAAATTAGCCTTCTTGATTTGGCTCTCCTTTTCTCACACCTTCTATCATGAAAGGTTCATGTGTGTCATTGATTATAAATTTTACTTGCACTAAGTATATTATTTTTCAAACCTTCCACATATAACACATTTTGTGTCTTGGTCTTCCCATTGTCCAAACTCAAGATACCCTTTCCAACTATATTGGTAGTTGTGTTGTCTCCAAATCTCACTGTTCCATCAACATTATTCTTCAATGAGATGAACTTATTTTTGTCTCTTGTCATATGGATTGAGAAACCACTATCTATATACCATTTCATTCCTTCATAGTGATTGTGAAATGAAATCTATTCTAGCATATAATCCTATTTACTCTTATGTTCCTCCTTAGCAACTAATCCATATTGACTCATGGGATCAATATGATCAATCCTAACTTGCTTTGGATTCCATATGAACGTTTTACCCTTCTCATGCACTCTAGGAGATTCATATATCTTATTGAATATTGATGTCCTTATAACTCTATTAGAACATAATATTTCAATGTGTCCCATATTATGACAATTGTAACAAACAACATTTATGTACTTACCTCTTGATTAATCACTCCTTTTCCTACAGTCCCATGATAACTTATCCCTTATTGCATTAAGATGTCTGATTGGTATTTTCATGTTACTACTCTTGAAGTTTTTTGATTTCTCATGCTATTTCTCAAAATTTCTCATATTGTTTATGACATGATCATGCTCAACCTTAAAGGAATATATCTTTGTCTTCAACTGATCATACTCAATTTCCTATGTCTAAACTTTGTATTGACATCTTATAACTAATTATTGAGATCCTTGATAGTCTTGTTTTGATTATTTAAATCATATATTACACTTATGAGCTCAAATTGAAGGTCTACTTCATATTTTCCTTCTTCACTATCATATTAGACTTATTCATAATACATTTTGTCTTTTACTTTTTTATCACTAAACATCTTGTACTTATTAGGATCACCTTTAAGTTGTTAGGATTGCTTCAAAAAAATAAGACATGATATTAATTATTGGAATAATAATCATTAAGAAGGGGGGGGGTGAATCAATGTCTTCAAAACATTCATTCAATTTCACTTAAGTATACATGAACTATTCATATAAACTTAAACATCTAGAAAAACATAGGAAACCATATAAGATCATGAAACAAGATTAAAAATTACATATGTGGGAAAACCTTAAGGGGAATAAAAAACATTGATTTATAAAAATGGACTATATTAATATAATACAAAAACTAAACTTTAGTGAAACACCAACTTCACATGGAGCACCAACCCCAACTACTCAAGTACCCACTCAATTATGCTTTAGCTAGCACTAACTTGCAAGGAGGCACCAACCCAACCACTTAGAATTTTTGATCAACTTCATATAAATTTTTTTCTCATACAACATATTATGATCACCTTATTTATCTCTTCTCACTCTTTTATCCCTCTTAAACTACCTTTTATGTTTTTTTCTCAACTAAATCTCTTCAAGATAGATTAAGGCATATGACCTTGATATTAATATAAATTACCCCTATTATATATTAATTATATATCATATACTCTGATATTATTGTCTAAATTACCTCCTACTCAATAATGTGTTATATCATTTGCTTGCACTCTCTAATTTACTAACTAGCAAATTAGGTCTATTAGGCCTTGTTTTTATACAATCCTCTAGCTCACACACCTTTAGTTTAGAAACAAGCACTTGAACACTTGTATTACCATTAAAATAGGTATTATAACACATTTAATTAATGAATAAATCATTAAAAAAAGGTCATTCATAGCTTAAAAAACTAAAACCTCTTTTAGGCCTTAAGGAAACCTAATTGAAGTGGGCATTTATTAAAACATGTTACCCTTTAAACTCATCAAAAAATTTTAAAAATACAAAAAAATTAGGAAAAATTAATATATCAATAAAATATACCCCCACTAAGATAATATTAGGTCCATGACACGTTTTAGGTCTAACCACCACTTGAAGCACACCATTAGTACTATTTACATTAAGCCATCACACACATAAAAGTCTATCTTGAACAAAAAAAGATAACAAATTATTTAGACACATAATAATGATATTAAATCATATACATAGAATATAAAATTCATCAAGTGAATTATACTTCATCACATAGGGCATAGAGCCTCAAAAACATCTCTGTAACTCACTCACTCAGAACTACCAGTTTTATTCAAAGACCAATCATGGTAACTCAAACCTCCAAAACCTATATAGACATATTCAATGACATTTGATGCACATAAATTATACAAAAATACCTTTATAACATATTAAAACACAGAAAAATAAGGTCTATTAGCACATATTAAATGAATATACCAATCTCTATACCTCTCTCCTCACAATCTCATCAAAAATAGATAAGCCATTTTGGCTTGAATGATTTCACCACTATACATAACTTTAAAAACATATAAAAAGAATTAATAGGAAATAA
Organism: Torreya grandis; assembly: GCA_037957365.1. Lineage (NCBI taxonomy): Eukaryota > Viridiplantae > Streptophyta > Pinopsida > Cupressales > Taxaceae > Torreya > Torreya grandis. Next base: position 5,117,759 of record JARHVA010000480.1, on the reverse strand, counting down.
ATTTCCCAAAAAATATATTCATTCAATTTTATCCATCATTTTATCATGCTAACACATTCTTAATCACCTTTTCATTGTTGCCTAGGTTTTTCATTATTTACACCATTAGGCCTATTAGTGACTAGCTAACTTGGATGATTGGTTTAGCATACTTGAAGAAAATAAATTGTATATAAAACTTAAAATACGTGAAACATGAGTCTAAATATTCACCCTCTATTCATTTTCTTACTAACTCTAATACAACTTTTGACACTTAAAATAACTTCTTCAAAATTAAGCCTATAACTCAACATTTTCTCTCTCCTCTCTCTAACAAATACCACTTAGGGGTACCTAGAAGAGTATAATATAATACCTAATAGCTTAAATTATCTTACCAATCCATTATAGGAGCTTTTTATCAACATTTTCAACATCATGTCCTTATTAGGGTTCTAAGAGGTTTTAAACATGTTTCCATTCTTAACAATAATTCATAAAGCATAACCCCTAAATTCAAAAAATAAAGTCTAAAATTTTGATCTACGACAATTATCCATATACCATGAATATATTAGGTTCATGTGTAGAGGTTTGATGAGCTAATAAACATAATAAAATCTTTCTTGGGTTGAGAACCCTTCATTCTATGCACTCGAGAGACTTAAAAACCACTTTTCATGCATTTTATTGCAAAACTTGACCTTAAAATACTTGAAAAAATTGAATCAAAATGACTAAAATCTAAAAATAATTAAATGATTTCAAATACCTTGAAATCTTATCATGACCCCTCATTGGGCTACACACTCTCTCTTTACTCTCTTAGACCTTGATCTACAAACCACATTAGGTCTTAAATTTGACATTCAATCCTATTTACATGCACTCTCCACATTAATAAAATACTCAATCAACCTCTCTCATGATTAATAACTACCATACATACTTAACATGCCTTTACAATAGCTTATGATACCTCATTAGGTTAGGCAGGGTCTTGGAGTGGTTTAGGTGTAGACTTGGTCTGAAGGTCCTACCCTTGTAAGCTCACCCTGAGACACTTATGAGTGTTCAAATTCCTCACATACATTCTCAAACAACCCAATACAACCAATTATGCCTATATTCACTCAATTCACTAAGAAATCATGATCATACATTCTCACAAGGTCTCTTTATGACATTAATACGCTTAGAGTACTCAAGGACTTGTACCTTCATGCACCCAAAAGGCATTATTTGCCTTAAAAATATCTTTCATGAAAAAATTATTCAAATAAAACATTTCATAAATTCCCTTTGCCACATCAACATACTACAAACTAGGCATACTCTCTTAATGACATCAATCTCATGCAAGATGTACCTTTGACATTAATGATAATACTCAACATAAGGTATTATAAATTTTTTATCAAAGGATAAATAGCTATCTATATGGACTTGGAGAAATTATTATGTAAGGATACAAGATTTGAATGAATAACATAGTGCCAATCATGATTTTTTAAACTAAATCAAAGGTTCATTATAGATCCCATACTAGTTTTCTTTGACTAGACTAATCCATTTCATATTCATGTAGATGATTTAGGTATTTCAATGGGAATTATATTAGCACAACCAAAAGATAGTGAACTAGACCATCCTATCCATTTTACAAGAAAAAAAATTGGATGTAGATAAAAATTATACTAAAATAGAATATGGAGTAACAATGGTGTTCTCACTATATAAGCTTAGGCAGTATCTTCTCATAACACCCTTTGAGTTCTTTACTGATCATCAGGATTTGTGATACTTGATTAACAAACCTATGTTGGGTGGAAGGATATCTAGATGGTTAATGTTATTTCAATAATTTTTGTTCAAGATCAATGTTAAACATGGATGAGAGAATGTGGGGCTTGACCACTTGAGTAGGATATGAAATGGAGAAGGACATGAAGTTTTTCAAGATGAATCACCAAACACACATCTCTTTAGAATCTCTATGATCCCTAAGAACATGGAGGAAATAGCTAAATTTTTATAATCATAACTCTTTTTAATGATCTATGTTGAGAGAGACAAAAATTAATTGATTACACTAGTGATTCCTTATACCAATATAAATGGTTTTTTTTTATAAAATAGGCAAAAATGAAGCACTATACATAGTGGATTTATAGCATGGGTAACCTTAAATTATTGAAGAGGCACATCAAGGAATCATAAGAGGTAATTTGTTAGATAATACACTATAAATAAGATTTTGTGAAGTGGTTTATGGTGGCCTACTCTATTCAAAGATACATATTAGGTCGTAAAACACTACAATGTTTATTAAAGGATGGTTAAACCTAACCATAGGAATGAGATTCCATTGAACCTAATGCTCACATAACAACCTTTTGAAAATTTGGGTATTTATGTTTTGGGGCATATAAGCCCACTGAGTAAGCACAATGATATAAGGTATATCATCACTATGAAAATTAATTTACAAAATGGGTTGATTTTATTATGACACTGAGTTGTAATCCCAAGGATGTAACCATGTTTTTTTATGAAAATATAGTTATAAAGTTTGGGGTTCTAATAAAATTGGTCAAAAAAATGAGAACACACTTTTTAATAATATAATTAAAACTCTCATAGAATACTTTATGATATCACATCATTAAATTTTTTTATATCACCCATAGGAAAATAGAAAAGTTGAGGCTTCAAACAGAGTCTTGGTAAAGATGTTAACAAAGATATGCAATATACAATAAGATGATTGGGAGGAAAAAATTCCTAAAATTATCCGGGCATACATAACAAAATAAAAATGTTTGATAAGATTTACACCATTTCAATTGGTCTATGGAATTGAATTAATAATTCCCATGAGATATATAGTTCCTAGTATGTGCATTGTTATGATAGTGAAACTCAAGGATCTAGACTCTTTGCAAATACTATTGATGGATTTAACAAAAATGGAAGAAAATAAGAAAAGATTAAAATAGACATAGGAATTTAAGTTAAGTTAGGAATCATGGCACAATCATAACCTATAATCTAAATAATTCTATCCAAGACAAGTGGCCTTACTATATGATGGTAGTTTTAGAGAATTTTTGGACATGCTACACATTAAATTAAAGGGACCTTATATCATTCATAACCTTTTGCATAGGAAGAAATTATCCTAGAATATCTTCAAATAACAATTCTAGTAGGATGTATAAATGATTATAGGCTTAAGCCTTACCATCAATATTATCTATCATTTATCACATAAATTGAGAGAGAGAGTGATGAGTAGCACCATGTAGTTTAGGAAATTTGTATAATTCATTTTTTCTTATTTTTTTTTGTTTGATGTGTGATTGTAAAGATTGATTCTTAAATAATAGGACATTAAAACCATAGTTGTTATGGTAAAGTCACAGAGTGAGATCTTGGAACAATTTTATTTTAAAGGTAAGATGGCCTGTAATGGGTATGTGAGGAGAATTCATTAAGTTTGGGGGGTGCTTATAATCCAAGTATAGAAAAAAGGATGATCAATAGTCATTTGAAACTATTAATGATGATACCCTTGAAATATTGCATCTTTCCCAAAGTATATCATATGTAATAATGACAAGATGTAAAATAAATAAAATTATATAGGTGAGAAGATAACATATAACATCAATACCTTCCATCAAATGGATATTTTTTTAAGATATAGAATGGTAACTATCACATCACCAGTCACTAGTTGACATTAATCCCCTAAGAAAAATCATGTGAAACTAGCTCAACACATTTGAATTCATTTTGATATATGGATTTGGGTACCAAAATATTTATAACAAGGGGTTATTAGAACATAAGGACATGACACACTATTGTGAACAAGGGAGATATACAATTTACATCTAATCTAGCTTATTGTGAACAAATTTCATATTAGCGCTTAAAAAACCAAATAAATTATTCAATTATGTTTGTAGGTGTAAACATGGAGCACACATATCTATTAATACCACTCACATATGCAAAAAAATAAGAATTGGGGATTGGCCTAGCCCTCAAGAAAACTAAATACAATGATCCAGATATGTTTGATTTTATTGGCACTATAGAAACCACTTTATTCATCCTATATCAATTAAAATTACCAAAATCAAGAGCTCTAGCACTTTAACACCCTTTACAAGGTTCTTGTGTAGAGCATATTATCAAACTACCTACTTTCAGTCAATTGTATGAGGTAATGATTACATTACTCGGTAGATATAATGAGGTTGTTAATCACCTCTCATAAGATGTTATAGTCTTGATTAACCCTGTGACCATGGAATGAGCAACTAGACTTATAGCTTGGGGAAAATCTCTTTTTACTTATAAAACTAAGGCCCCATCCATATAATCAAACATAAAAGAGAAGTATACAAGATCATGAAGTAGGATTCCTATCGATTTAGTGAAAGGCAATGTAATGCACATTCTATCTAAGTGCATCACTAAATGCTTTTGGAATACCACCAAAATTTTCAAAAAAAATAACCTAATGTGTTGTTTAAATTGTGTATAAAATAATATGAATGCACAAGGATTTTAATTATCTAAAGTTTTTGTCCTCTAATTTTCTAAAATATATTAAGAAGGTTTTCACCACTACATTGCATGCATTTCAATATCAATTCTAGGTCTTGATTATTTATTTTATGCAATAGAAGTCACTAAATGCCCAATGAATCCAGATGAATATTTTTATCCTATGAATGTGTTTACCAACATCTCTTGAACTAAGATAGTTTATTAATATGAGAAATTTGGGAGATTTAATGCATGGTGGATGGAGATAAAAGCCATGATCATATCTCACCCTAGAGTACCCAAAAATGTTATGTCATACATAGGAATCATGTCTTAGTTATAAATATTGTATATATATATATATAATGAAATTTATATCAAATTTAATGAATTTCCTAAATCAACCACAACTCCAGTGCCCTCTTTCATCACTATGTTGGATGCCTAGGTAGACATTTTATGGAAAAATATCTAACTACCAGGTCAATACAACTTGTATGATCCATACCTCCAAGTGTGAAAGAGCATATGCCTACATAGGAAAAATTACAACCACAGGCACCACCATAAACAAAAGTAACTTTGTAATACGTAAACAAGGGAATTAGGAAAGTAGTAACATGATGAGCCTCACCACTACCACTAGAGAAGAGGACATGCCATACAAATTTATGTCTAGAAAATAAGCATATTCTAAATATAGTTGTAGAGTGTGCCCTAGAAAAGTTAGGTGTTGAGGAGAAAAATTTATATATTTTATAATTTAAGACATCAAAAAAATGTTTATGATCAATTATAGGTAAATAAATATTATTTTGGAAGGTAGTGTGCACCTACTAGGTGCAAAACTAGGTATATATATATATATATATATATATATATATATATATATATATATATATATATATATATATATATATAATGAAATTTATATCAAATTTAATGAATTTCCTAAATCAACCACAACTCCAGTGCCCTCTTTCATCACTATGTTGTATGCCTAGGTAGACATTTTATGGAAAAATATCTAACTACCAGGTCAATACAACTTGTATGATCCATACCTCCAAGTGTGAAAGAGCATATGCCTACATAGGCAAAATTACAACCACAGGCACCACCATAAACAAAAGTAACTTTGTAATACGTAAACAAGGGAATTAGGAAAGTAGTAACATGATGAGCCTCACCACTACCACTAGAGAAGAGGACATGCCATACAAATTTATGTCTAGAAAATAAGCATATTCTAAATATAGTTGTAGAGTGTGACCCAGAAAAGTTAGGTGTTGAGGAGAAAAATTTATATATTTTATAATTTAAGACATCAAAAAAATGTTTATGATCAATTAGAGGTAAATAAATATTATTTTGGAAGGTAGTGTGCACCTACTAGGTGCAGAACTAGGTGAGTCAAGATTTATGGTTTGATATAACTCAACCTCCTCTATCCATCATACTAGATATGGTTAGACAAAAAGAAACCTGCCAATGTTTTCAAATAGATATTTTTCATATGGATCTAGATGTATGATATTTTATTACATAGGAAATAAACCTTATGGTGCAAGATAGACCACCTCTAGCCCTAGTGCATAGGCTAAGGACTCATTTTACGTCCAAACTCTCTCCAATGATCAAAATGGTGACCTTTGTAGACACACTAGAGGAGGGCATAATGTAACAAGCACAAGGACAAAACTAACCAACTCAAGAGATAGTCTAGTAGGTGAAGAGGTCAAATAATAAACTCATTACCCCTCCATGTTCTAGGAAGAAGACTATTGATTGAAGATGTATTATTGTGGATTCATCCTCTTCTAAATAACCATAATCATTTACCCTCATTGATTCACCAATGCATATGGAATATCCTAAAAAGATAAGATTACTATATGTTATATAACAATCTAATAAAATATATGTCATAACACAAAAAAAAGATGCTAATGATCAAGAGGAGTTATTAAAGCCATAAAATGGGGATAAGAAGAAGTCATAAAAGGAGGAGGATAAGAAAAAGGAGGAAGAGGCAAGGTGTAGAGATACTAAGGAGGAGGAGTAATAAAATCAATAGGATAAAGAGGAGGAGCACATGAAAAAAATTAGGAATATGATGTTGAGAATAAAATATATGAATAAGTGGAGGTGAATAATGTTGTCCCCCAAAAATATCACTCATTTTTGGGACAACATTTGAACTATTTTGGTCCTACAAACAAAAATTGTCTCTTCCCTTTTCAAATTTTGTTTTAGGCATTCAAATTACTCATTTTTCAAGCTTCTCAAAAATCTATAGACTCTGCAGGCTTGAATCTACGGACTCTACAGGCTTGAATCTATGATCTCTACAGGAAGAGAAATCTATAGACTCTGTAGGCATGAATCTACGGACTCTACAAGCCATGTTCAATGGGCTTCACAGGTTGATTTCTATGTACTCTACAGGAAAGAAGTAAGCTTTCAAAACTAAGGTGATCTCAGAGTTGGTTCAATGACTAGGTTCAACCAAAAGAGTTCATCGATGAGCTTCTAAGTAAGGATTGAACCATTGAACCGTTGAACCTTGAACCATTTTGGTTTAACAGGTTCAATAGGTTCAACATCAAGTTCAATCAAAAGAACATGTTTTTGAGGCTTGAACCATTAAACCATTGAACCATTGAACCACTTTGGTTTAAAGGTTTAATGGATTCAAGGTTTAACAGGTTTAATGCATTCGGTTCAATGAGGATCAAAATAACCTAGCCAAATCAAAGAGAATGAACCAATTGAACTGATGAACCATTGAACCACTTTGGTTCAAAGGCTTGGTTTAATTCAGTTGGTTCAATGCTTTGGTTCACTCAGTTGTTTCAATCAAATCTTGGTTCATCAGCTTGGTTTAAAGCTTGGTTCATCAGCTTGGTTCAAAGCTTGGTTCAACGATTGGTTCAAAGGAACAGTTCAATACAAAAGTTCAAAAAAGCCTCCCGAAGGACAAGTACCCTTGTGGAGGGCACTTGGTTGACAAAATCACCCTTCAAAAGGGTCATTTTCAAAGAAGCCACAAAGGAAATTTCTTTTGAAATTTTGTTTAAGGTAGTCAAAAGATAAAGGGATTTCCTTCAGAAGAAAGACTAAGGCAAGAAACAATTCCTTCAAATTTTTTGTTTGAAGGAATTCCTTTAGACAAAAATCTAAAGGAATTCAAGAAAGAAGCTGTGGGAGGAAATCCTAAAGGAGTTTTCTCAAGGCCAAAGACAAATCAATAATTCTTGCAGACTTTTTGTCCATGGGAAATGTCTGTGGGAAATGTCTGTGAAAAAAGTCCGCGAGAAATGTTCATGGAAAAAGTATGCAGGAAAAGTCCATGGAAAAAAGTCCTTGAGAAAGTTTTGAAGGACTCCAAAGACAAAAGGCTGTTGAAGGACCCCAAAGGGTAGGTTCCCTTGCAGGGGACTCTCAGCTATGAAATTAAAGGACACTTCCCCTTCCCTTCAAGAGGATGCAAAACAAGAAATCCAAAGGACGCAAGTAGCAGAGAAGGCCATTCAAAGACCACCCAAAGGGTAGATACCCTTGTAGGGGGCTCTTCCTGACCCAAATTAGATCATTTCTCAAAGATTGAAGGGTAAGTCCCCTCTAAGAAAGCCCAAATGACAAAGCTAAAGGAACTACCGAGGAAAGTGACGTGCTCATGGATGTCAAAGTTATGACAATGAAATAGCCGTTGATCCTTGTAGTTTTAAATCTATGGACCCAAATTCAATCAAAGGCTTTAAGGCCAAGATCAGCAGGAAGCGACTAAGGAATAGAGCATCAAATTGAATCAATGACCCAATTCAATTAACTAGAAAAGGAGGAACGATGAAGAAAGATCAGATCATTAGGTGGACATTAAAAGATGTAAACTTTCAATAACATGACTCATTTCTCTACATTGAGAAAAACAAATGGGTAAATGCCCCTAAATTCTAGCCTATCTTCTTAACAAAATTCAATGCAACACGATGTGTTACTATTCCCAAGTCCTTCTTGAAGAGGCTATATAAGGGACTCTCTTGTTATTGTAAAATATCTCTCTCTGATAATCAGAAACAAAACTCTACCCAAATTTAAAGGCATTACTGAGACTTTGGGCTCAGATTGTTGATCATATTTTGTTATTGGAATAAGAAATCAAGTGGTTTTTTAGACTTTGTGCTATGATATCTTTGTTTTTGGGGAAACTATTCTTATGTCTTTTTCCTTAATATATTTTTTGTTCCTTTAATTCAACAAGCAAGATTAGTGAAAATAGTCAAGAAGGTGTCCTAAAGTCAACTGTGGAGAGACTTTGTGCCCCCATATTTTCCTTTAGTGTGTTTTCTTTTTGTTTTTGTGTAAAGGACCTTGGGATGACTTTGTACCCTCATTATCTTTCGTGTCTCACTCTTGGGCAATTTAGGTGGATACTTTGTGCTACATCTCAATTTGTTGGTTACTACATCCTTGTTTACATTTTGCAATTACTACCTAGAGTATTCTTGTGGTTTGATGAATAGTACTTTTAAAAGAAGAGGAGTGCTTTTTGTCATTTCCCTTGAGATTTCTCCTTTGATCCACACACATCATCTCTAAAAAAAGAGAGATGGATGGTTTATCCTACCCTTGAGTATTATTTTCTATTTATATATATATAACATATCTATAGGGAACCTCCCCTTGATGAGAGGAGAGATTAGTCCCCTTTTGATGTGGTAAACCTACACATTTAGATGACCAATCTTCCTAATTTGGCTGATCAAACCTATTTTGTTTATTAGTATGTTGATTGACAAAATATTTAACCAACAGTTTTTGGCAACTCTATTGGGGATATACATATTTTTATGCAATTTAGAACCTCAAGTTTTAGATGAAACATCACTTGTGTCTTACCCATTATCATTATAACCCTTATCCATTATACTCTAGTGACTCCATTTCATGTCTTACCCATTATCCATATATATCCTTACCATTTTCCTCCACCTCCATTATTTTATCTAGTTTGCAAAACCAGAGCTGTTGGGAAAGAGTGAGCAGTTTGAAGCCTCAAGCTAAAGCTGAGCCAATCCTTTTCCATTTTTGTTCTATAATCTGGCCACTCCATCCAAATTTGTTATCTCTATTTTTATTAATTAAATCATGGTAGTTTGAGGCCACTGTGGTAACTCTTTTGGCCCACTCAACTTGACTCCACCTCTGCATGAACTCCCACGTAGTTCAAGAAAGAATTTCCCCAAATTATTTGGTGATGGGATAGTTCACCCTGATGAACACATTATAGCCTTCAGCATAGCCTATAGTGTTATAGGGGTGGAATTTGAAGACATGGAAATCAAGTTTTTTGTGGAGACACTACAAGGTGCTATTGTAGACTGGTTCTACCATCTGCAAGCTAGATCAGTGACTGACTGGGATACACTCAAAGCCAAGTTCAAAGCAAGGTTCAAGCCCATAGAAGATGCACATGCCTTGCTAGCCCAGCTCACTCAAATGAAGAAAGAGCCTCATGAGCCTATGAGGGATTTTATTGCCAAGTTTGACAAGCTGAGGCACATGATTTTGATAGTAGCCCAGTTGACACCTCAAATGCTTCTTCATCAACTCACAACTGCCTAAAGTGAGTTTTCTGCTGAGATAAGCTGGCCACATAGGCCTTGCTGCTACTCAAGACTTGGCTACTGAGGTAGAATATGACCTTATCTTGGTAGGAAAGATAAGGAAAGACCCAAATAGAGGCAAACCCTCTTCATCTTCTGAATACTCACCCTCATTCACCACTAACCCAATGGTATAAAAGCTGGCAAATGAATTTCTAGCCTTGAAAAGACAAATGGCACAAGGTATGTCTTCTACTCCTCTATATAAAGATATACCAAGGAGGAGATTCCCTAATCAGCCATATCAAGGTAACACTACCAAAAGTGAAGGGTAACCAAATCATCTTCCTCCCTCACAGAGGAACCTTGTCCTTGAAATACCTCTAACCAACTCAATAGTTGGATATCTAGAAATAGAACATGTTTCATATTTCCAACTTGATTTCAAGCAAGAAAATGGCATTGATCTCTTTAGGGAGGATCTAGAAGAATCAACTGGCGACTCCCACATTGGTTTCCTAAATTTCTAGGATGAACCTAGAAGTGAAGGTGAAGCAGTCGAAGGATCATACACAATATTCACCAAGTCTGAAAATTAGTCAGCCCAGCAAGCCGACAAAGAGAAGATAGAGGAGTGACCCCAACCAACAATTTCAATTGCTGAGTAGAGAACCCCTCTTCCTTTCTAGCCAAAGGACCTAGTGATTTCTAAAGAAGTAAGTACATCGAACATCTCTGCACTTTCTACTTCAAATTCATAGATTAGTCCTCCCCCTTCCAAAAACCAAAAGGATGAACTCCCATCCTCTCTTCCATGTCCATCTCAGTTATTTGCCATGATTGATCATGTCAAGAAATCCAAAATTTAGATGACCAAGTTTGAATCCCTATAAGCCAATTTTGGGCAATTAAACATTGATGGAAAACCAAGTGTGGACCTATTTGAGACAAAAATTATGATTACCCAAATGTCAGCCCCTACAGCTCAAATTCTATTTGAGCCTTCAGGTAGGGGTAAGTACTTCTTAACCATAAAGAATGCTCATGTCTCAGCTAATGAAAGTCTCATAGCTGGCAACCCAGGATTTCATCCAAACAAGGCATCAGTAAAATTGGTAGGGCATAGTACAAATCAAGAAGGATTTTCCATCTCTAATGAAGAGAAATTTGATAGAAGATCAGCTTCTAATGATGCTTAGATCTTGGAATCTAATGGCAGAAACTCTTCCATAGTTGGATGTGGATCTCTATTGCTCAAATTGAAAACTGCTTAGGGTGAAGAGGTCAAACTCCTTCACACCAAAGGGGATGCTAAGCTAATGGTTTGTCAGGAGTTTGATGCTGAAAATCAAAGCATGTGTTGGACTGAACCAGTATAACAACAAGCTATGGTGGTGGACCATAGTACTATATTACAAAGTCAGTGAAAGGAACTCTTCATAGAGAGAGCAAGGAGTTATGGTTTTCAGTTTGAAGACCACGTCCTACCCTAGAGCAAGAAGAAGAAAAGGCCAAGAGGAAGATTCAAAAAATTGATTTCTTGGTGGAGAGCTCCATTCACCAATCACCATTTTGGGGGGAAAAATGGTTTCCTGCTACTTAACAAAGATGGCACACTATTTCACTGCCTCTTAGGAAGCAACATCTAAAACACTTTAACTCTTGAAGTATCATATCATTACATTTGTACATATGTATATTTGTATAGTTTTTAATTCTATTTTGTTTTGTGTGTTTCCTTATTATGCCTTTCATTTCTGGGTAGCATGAATCCATAGCCTAATGGCATACTTCAAGGCACTAGAGATTCTGAATTTTACTCCCTTGAATTCTTTTTACAATTGATAGAAGTTCCCCAACTAGAGCCAGTTGTTGTTCCCCAAAAATATCACTCATTTTTGGGACAACATTTGAACTATTTTGGTCATACAGACCAAAATTGTCTCTTCCCTTTTTGAATTTTGTCTTGGGCATTCAAATTCCTCATTTTTCAAGCTTCTAGAAATCTATAGACTCTATAGGTTTGAATCTATGGACTCTACAGGCTTGAATCTATGGACTTTGTAGGAAGAGAAATCTATGGACTCTGTAAGTGTGAATCTACAGACTCTGTAGGCCAAGTTCAATGGGCTTCACAAGTTGATTTCTATAGACTCTATAGGAAAGAAGCAATATTTCAACACTTAGGTGATCTCAGAGTTGGTTCAATGACCTGGTTCAACCAAAAGAGTTCATCAACGAGCTTCTAAGCAAGGATTGAACCATTAAACTATTGAACCTTAAACCATTTTGGTTCAATAGATTCAAAAGTTTAACAGGTTCAACATCATGTTCAATCAAAATAACAAGTTTTTGAGGCTTGAACCATTAAACCGTTGAACCATTGAACCACTTTGGTTCAAAGGTTCAATGGGTTCAAGGTTCAACAATTTCAATGCATTTGGTTCAACGAGGATCAAAAGGACTTAGCCAAATCAAAGAAAATGAACTAATTGAACTGATGAACCATTGAACCACTTTGGTTCAAAGGATTGGTTTAATTAAGTTGGTTAATGCTTTGGTTCAATCAAATCTTGGTTCATCGGCTTGGTTCATCAGCTTGGTTCAATGGTTGGTTCAAAGAAGTGGTTCAATACAAAATTTTAAAAGAGCCTCCCAAAGGACAAGTACCCTTGTGGAGGGAACTTGGTTGACAAAATCACCCTTTAGAAGGGTTTTTTTCAAAGAAGCTGCAAATGTAAGTTCTTTCATAATTTTATTTAAGTTAGTCAAAAGATAAATTGATTTCCTTCAGAAAAAAGACTAAGGCAAGAAATAATTCCTTCAGACTTTTTGTCTGAAGGAATTCCTTTAGACAAAAAGTCTGAAGGAATTCAGGAAAGAAGCCATGGGAGGAAATCCCGAAGGAGTTTTCTCAAGGCCAAAGACAAAGCAATAATTTTTTTGGACTTTTTGTCCACGGTAAATGTCTGTGGGAAAATTCCACAGGAAATGTTCGCAAAAAAAGTCCATGAGAAAAATCTGAAAAAAAAAATCCATGAGAAAGTTTTAAAGGACTCTAAAGACAAAAGGCCACCGAAAGACCCTGAAGGGTAGATGTCATTACGGGGGACTCTCGGTTTCCAAATTAAAGGACACTTCCCCTTCCCTTTGGGAGGATGCAAAAAAAGAAATCTAAAGGAAACAAGTAGTAAAGAAGGCCATCTGAAGACTGCGCAAAGGGAAGATACTCTTACAGGGGGATCTTCTCGACCCAAATCAGATCATTTCTCAAAGCTCGAAGGGTAGGTCCCCTCTGAGAAAGCTCAAATGACAAAGCTAAAGGAAATGCCAAGGAAAGTGACATGCCTGTAGATGTCAAAGTTACAACAATGAAATAGCCATTGATCCTTGTAGTTTTAAATCTATGGACCCGAATGCATTCAAAGGCTTTAAGGCCAAGATCAGTAAGAAGCGACTAAGGAATAGAGCATCAAATTGAATCAAGGACCTAATTCAGTTAACCAAAAAAGGAGGAATGATGAAAAAATATTAGATTGCCAGGTGGACATTGAAAGCTGTAAACTTTCAATAGCGTGACTCGTTTCTCTACATTGAGAAAAGAAAATGGGTAAATGCCCCTAAATTATAGCCTATCTTCTTAACAAAATTAAATACAACATGATGTGTTACTATTCCCAAGTCTTTCTTGAAGAGGCTATATAAGGGACTCTCTTGTTATTGTAAAATATCTCTCTCTGACAATCAGAAACAAAACTCTGTCCAAATTGAAAGGCATTACTGAGACTTTGAGCTCAGATTGTTGATCATATTTTGTTATTGGAATAAGAAATCAAGTAGTTTTTTAGACTTTGTGCTATGATATATTTATTTTTGGGGAAACTATTCTTATGTCTTTTTCCTTAATATATTTTCTGTTCCTTTAATTCAACAAGAAGGATTAGTGAAAATAGTCAAGAAGGTGTCCTGAAGTCAACTGTGGAGAGACTTTGTGCCCCCACAATTGCCTTTAGTGTTTTTTCTTTTTATTTTTGTGTAAATGACCTTGGGATGACTTTGTGACCTCATTGTCCTTCATGTCTCACTCTTGGGCAATTCAGGTGGAGACTTTGTGCTACATCTCAATTTGTTGGTTACTACGTCCTTGTTTACATTTTGCAATTACTACCTGGAGTATTCTTGTGGTTTCCTAAATAGTACTTCTGAAAGAAGAGGAGTGGTTTTTGTCATTTCCCTTGAGATTTCTCCTTTGATCCATATGCATCATCTCTGAAAAAGGAGAGATGAATGGTTTATCCTACCCTTGAGTATTATTTTCTATATATATATATATATATATATATATATATATATATATATATATATATAGGGAACCTCCCCTTGATGAGAGGAGAGATTAGTCCCCTTTTGATGTGGTAAACCTACACATTTGGATGACCAATCTTCCTACTTTGGTTGATCAGACCTATTTTGTTTATCAATATGTTGATCGACAAAATATTCAAGCAACAAATAAAAAATAAGAAGAATCAAGGAAGAAGAAATAAAGAGATAACTAATAAGCGTAAGTAGCACAAGAAAATAAAGATGAAGTAGAGGTAGTTGCAAAGGCTCAAGAGGCTAAATAAAAATTGTGAATCCAAGTGGATAAATCCAAGTGGTAGGATAATAAATAATAAGATAAATCTAAGGCTAAAGTTAAAGCCAAATCTAAGGTTGAAGAAGAGGCCAAATCAAAGGCTAAAGCAGATGCCAAAGCGAAGACTGAGACAATACTAAGTGATTCAATTTCATCTATGTATGATTTTAATTATGTTTTTTTAGGTCATTATGAGGTATAATAAGTCATATCACATCAGTAAAAATCCCTATCCAGGCTTCACTTGTCTTTCTATGTCATTTAGAGGTCTTTCTAGTTTTCCCACCAAACTTAACAATTCAAAAAATTGAATTTGTTTTTAAGAGTTTGTAAAATACTGACATGTTGTAAGGATTTTAATACCTTTTAAGGGTAATTTATGGTCTAGTTACATGTTATAAGTGTATATTAATAATTTATTCAATCTAAATGTGTCCTAACATCAAACTAGATGCATCCAACATAGTAAAATAATCAAATTAAGCAAGTTGGGTTGAGTTTCAAGTTGGTTGAGAGATATTTGGATCATGAAACAAAAATAAAACATTTTTGTGAATTATTAACAAAAATATAAATTTATAGCCATTGAAGTAGGATATAATTAAATTAATTAAGAAAGGAGAAAGTCTGAAGTTGCATATTTTTGGAGAGGCTGGAATAGTCTGCAACAGTATGTGTAACAATTTTAGAGATATATGAATACAAAGAACTTTTTATTATGTTTATGGATACATTATCATACTTTTGATAATTTTATTTAATTTATTTTGGATTTTAAATTATTTGTAAAGTCATTATTCATGTTTTAGGCTTGATAAGATAGTACACGTTTATTATAGTCAAGAAGAGTGTAGGTATAGTCAAGGAAATGTTATTTTATTCAATTTTACATTTTTTCAAAGTATAAAATTGTATGGAAGGGTATATAATTTTTTGGTACACCACATAAACATGTTATATTGAAAAAAAAAATTAAATTGTTTGTTTTGTGTGTTCTTGGCCTCTGTATGGTCTTGTTAGGGTTTTTAGCACAAAAATCACTATAAATTGAAAATTAACCATTCAAAACTCATAAAATTTAGAGTATATATGAATGGATATGTTTATGATATATTTAAAATATTTTAATTTTTTTTATGTCTATAGAGTAATATATTTACAAAATAAAGTTAGTAGGTCTATAGATGAGGGTTCTGTAAGGCTTTTATAAGGGTTTAGGAAGATTAAAAAGTGCATAAATTTGAAATTTATTATTAAAATGAGATGAAACTTTTTTTAAATGTTTAATATTATATTTATGACCTTTAAAATTTTATTTTAAGGTTGGAGTCACTTGGTGAGGAAGCTATTGTCAAAACTTAGACTTGCATCCTTGTTAACAAAGTCAAAAACCCTATTTTAGTAGTACAAAAACCTCAATATCTTAAAATATAATCATGATTAGAGAGGTTTAAAATTATTTTTAATTATTATAATTTGTTTTAGAGTGTTTGAACTCTTAAATAAATTTATATCAATATTATTATTTGTATGTCTAGTTTCTAGACTTAGAAACCTTTATTTTGCATATCTTGCATTTATAAGCTAGGATAAAGGTAAAAATGAATATGATAAGTTTTTATAACATATAAATCAATCTCTTAAGACCTTTTTATGATTCATGAAGTTTTATTTGTTAATTATAGTCCATAAATAACTAAAATATATAGTATAAAGGCTTCAACCCTATAAATCAAGTCAGTTTATTGAAGGAGAAGAGGATCTTAAAAAACCTCTTACATTAGATGGTATCAGAGCCTAGAAGATACCTAAGAAATCAAAGAGATATAAATATAAGATAAGATTTGGCTATCAGAGAGTGACCTAAGGATAAGATAAAAAGTTTTGAAATAGAATCTTGTAGAGGAAAGTGAAAATATGGCACTCAAAGAAAGAGGTAATATAGGTCAAAAAGGAAAACCAATAGTAACATCATTAATGAAAAGTTTGTAGGTATATTTTAAATAAATTTAAATTTATTAATAAATAGGGGTTGTAATAGATGATTTAAGAGAGTCAACAAGTATCATAAAAAACTTTGTTCAAGACCACTTGTAAATTAGACGGTAAGTGTTGCAAAGTTGTTATTGATGATAATAGCAATAATAATATAATTTCTTCTTACAAAATTGAGAGGATATACATGGAAATACTATCACATCCCATGACACAAAGTGATTTTGATTATAATAGGACATTAGGAATTGGTTAAGGAATAATTCAATGTTGAATTCCAAATTGGTATTAACAAATATGAAGTCATTTATGATATCATGTCTGTGTGTGTGTATGCATGCATGCGTGTGTGTGTACGTGTGTGCATGCATGCATGCATGTGTGCGTGTGTGTGTGCATGTGTATATGTGTGTGTGTGTGTGTGCATGTGTGTGCATGTGTGTGTGTGCATGTGTGTGTGCGTGCGTGTGCGCGCGCACGTGTGCGTGTACATGTGTGTGTGTGTGTGTGTGTGCGCGCGTGTGTGTGCATGCATGTGTGTGTGTGTGCGTGTGTGCATGTGTGTGTGTGTGTGTGTGTGTGTGTGTGTGTGTGTGTGTGTGTGTGTGTGTGTGTGTGTGTGTGTGTGTGTGTGTGTGTGTGTGTGTGTGTGTGTGTGTGTGTGTGTGTGTGTGTGTGTGTGTGTGTGTGTGTGTGTGTGTGTGTGTGTGTGTGTGTGTGTGTGTGTTTGTGTGTGTGTGTGTATTTCATGTTTTTCTTGATATACCTTGGCATTTTTAGAAGCTAAAAATAATATTAAGATGTTAATAATGAGTGAAAAGTTCTTGAAATAGAATAAAAAATAAAAGGTAGGTAATATGTTTATTGTTAAGCCGTAAGAGGAAAAGCTACCATGTGAGAAGCTCAAGCATGTGAATGAAGAACAATAGGTAAGTGAAGAATATAAAGATGTCTTGGAGGATAAAAATACA